>CM056195.1:105806770-106199270 GCA_029692085.1 Gymnothorax javanicus
TTTGGTTACGGTTAGGGTAGAGTTAGGGGTAGGTTGAGGAGAGGCTGTCCATAATAGAAGTCGATGCAATGTCCTAGTAAGGATAGCTGCACAAACTGTGTGTGTGTGTGCGCGCGAGCGTGTTTGCGTGTGCATGTGTGCAAGTGCGTGCGTGTGCATGCGCTTGTGTATATGTGCGCGTCTGTGTGCTTGCGTTCGTGTATGTGTGTGTGCGTGAATGTGTTTGCATGAGTGCATGGGTGTGAGCCAAATTTGACCCACAGAGCAACCCACAATTATTAAATAATGCGTGCAACAGCCAGTATTCTCTCCCGGGTCATTTTTGACCCGAAACACCACAGATGTCTCTTCTGTTTTAAAAGACATTCAAAATGGACTAAAATGGTGAAAATTTCTTTTTTTGTGTTAAAATAGCTGTGTCTGAGGATATCATGAAGCCTTGTCCCAATATAAAGAACTAAATGGTACTTTTTACATATCTTAACTTGAAAACGGGTCAAATTTGACCCGAAAACAATAAGGGTTAAAACATTTGCATTTTGCCCATGAAAAAATCATCACAGACATCACACATAGAGATTATTAGAATCGGGATAGCGAGGCAGCTCGCGAAATCAGGCTCCATGAATGATCTCATGTCTCATTTGTACTTTTAGCTTTTAAAAGTCTTTCTTGAAACCAGGTCCAGAAAACAAGACCTATATGATATGTGTATTTAGAAACAACATTAAACATTAGCCAAGTGTATACTTTAATGTTAACCCATAAAGATAATGAAGATTCCTCGGCTTAATCTTAGATCTACGGGGTGTAAGGGAAGCTCTCATTGAAATTGGTCAATCTCCTGCTGGTACCTCGCAGTCCTCCGAGCGAGTTCAAAGTATCGCTCTCAGTTTTGAAATGGGAGCAACGTGCTTCCTCCCAAGTTGGCTCGCTGTTAGTAGTATCAGCTCTCAGCAGTCAACCAGAACTGCGCTTTTATTACATTTTATTGAAAGCGGCCCCACAAACCTTGTTAAAACGCTAAACCTGCCAAGGCTGGACAATGGACTCAGGCCGGAGCCTGAATTTGCGAGCTGGCTTGAATGCGCCGCCTATCCTGAATCTTATCATTTCTATGCGTTTTGACTGTAATGATCTTTCCACGGGCAAAATGTGAACATTTTATCTAAGTATGTACGCATGTTTGTTTTTCAATGATGGAAACATCTTCCAGGATAAAGCACTGCGTATTTAGGGCCCGAGCGACGACTGCAAGTCGTCCGCGGAGGACCCTATTTTTTTATTTTTTTTTATTTAGCCTTTATTTAACCAGGTCGATCCCATTGAGACACAAGGATCTCTTTTCCAAGGGAAGCCTGGCCAAGAAAGCAGCTTAAAACATCAAGTTACAGCAGGACAAAACAGAATCAAACAATAATACAGACAAAATACAATCTGGTCACGTCATAGAGTTAGTATGGGGCTTTCATGAGCAGGAACAAGAACGATATGAGGCAGATACTAAGTCACTCATAAGGTTCTTAAATGTTCCAAGAGGAATTAGTTCCCTCAAGTTGAAAGTGCTCTGTAGTGTGTTCCAGGCAGCAGGTGCGAAGTACATGAAGGAGCGCTTGCCTAACTCAGTGCGAACTTTGGGAACATTGAGCAAATAACAATCACTAGAACGCAAGGAGTAAGTGCTCTGGGTTCTCGAAATGTAGCCACATAGATATTGGGGGAGTAGACCTAAGATCGCTTTGTAAATAAAAATGTGCCAGTGTGAGAGACGACGTGCAGCCAACGAGGGCCACTCGACTCTGCCATATAAAGTGCAATGGTGAGTGAGGGCTTTGCAACATGTGACAAACCTCAGGGCACCGTGGTACACGGAGTCCAGAGATTGGAGACAATTTGCAGGGGCATGCGTATAAAGGAGGTCACCGTAATCCAATAAGGGAAGAAAGGTGGCAGCTACTAACTTCTTCCTGGAGGCAAAAGTAAAACATGTCCTGTTGCGATAAAAAAACCTCAGTTTTAGCTTTAGTTTTTTGATCAGGTTCTCTATATGAGACTTAAAAGAAAGCCTATCATCAATTAGAACACCCAGATACTTGTAGCAAGGCACTAGCTCAATCGTGTTTCCTTGCGAGGAGAACACACTGGGAGGGGGCTCAGGTATCTTCCTGCCATTTGAAAAAATCATAAATTTAGTTTTACAAATGTTAAGTATAAGTTTCAGGTCTACAAGCTGACTTTCCACAAGTTTAAAAGCAGTCTGTAGATAGCTAACGGCCTCGGCAAGGGTGGAGCCACAACAATAAATGACAGTATCGTCAGCATAAAAATGGAATTTAGCATCAGGGATGTTTCTGCCAAGTACATCCACAAAAATGCTAAACAAAATTGGACCCAAAACAGAGCCCTGGGGCACACCAGAGGAGACATTTAACATTGTAGAAGAACTACCACCGAAGTGTGTATATTGCATTCTGTCTGACAGATAGTTCGTGAACCAACCAACTGCTTGTTTTGACAGACCAATATTCAACAATCGTTGTTTCAAGATGGAATGATCCACAGTGTCAAAGGCCTTGGAGAGGTCAACAAAGAGGGCTGTGCAAAATTGTTTCTTGTCCAGTGATTCTATTATGTCGTTTGTGACTTTTAGGGAGGCTGTGATGGTACTGTGTTGCTTCCTGAAACCAGATTGATATGGAGAGAGAATATGGTTTGATTGGAGAAAGTCCTTCAACTGATCATTTATCAACCTCTCAAGGACCTTTGACAAGATGCACAACTTAGAGATCGGTCGATAGTTATTCAAACAGGTAGGGTCCCCCCCTTTTAAAAGAGGAAGAACATGAGCAACCTTCCAAATTGCAGGGATACAATTGTTTGTGATTGTAAGATTAAAAATACATTGGATAGGTTTAGCAATTAAATCAGCGGCTAACTTTAAAAACCGAGGTTCTAAACCATCTGGGCCTGCAGATTTCGTAATATCCAGAGAAAGGAGAGCTCTATGGACTTCTTCCACTGTGAACAATGTGAAACAAAAAGGCTGACCAGCAGGTATATGACCGTCATCTGGAGCAGGGGGCACTGGACCTGAGGCTGATGAGACAGTTGGGGGAGAAGATTTAGAGAACAGGGAACAGGAGGCGATAAAATGCTTATTAACTCCTTCAACCCCACCATATTCCCTTCAACCCCAAATTCCTGTAGGGAAAATTCAAACAATCTGACTAATTGATTGGAACATATCAGGTTACATTTAATGGGATTCCAGAGATAACAGTAAGATACAATGTCCAGATAATGACCAGCCCTCTACAGAGGGCTGTGGGGTTGAAGGGTATAGTGATGCTAGAATATCTGGGGTTGAAAGAGTTAAAGCAGTCAAGCATGGAAGCCCTATCAGATACAATGGTGTCATTGTAAACAATACTGGGTCACTGTGGTTCTCATCGACTGAGATGGATTTAATCACCTTCCAAAATTTTTTGGGGTCATTTAAGTTTTCCATTGTTGTCGAGAGATAAAATTCAGATTTGGCTTTTTTGATCAGAAAAGTAAAACGATTTCTGAGTTGCCTGAACGTAAGCCAATCAACCTCAGACCCAGTGTTTCTGGCAGTAGCCCAAGCCACATTTCTTTTCCGCAAAAGTTCAGATAGCTCAGGCGTGAACCATGGGTTATCTCTCCCTTTAACTTTATAACTCCTAAGAGGAGCGTGTTTGTCAACAAGAGTGGAGAAACCTTCATGGAAGAACTCCCATGCAGTCTGTACATCGTTACATAGTTCTATTCGATCCCAGTCAAAATCATATAAGTCGTGAAGAAATCCCTGTTCAACAAATGCCTTCATGTTGCGTTTGATCACAAAGCGGGGTTTATTTTTTGGAACCTTTGCATTCCTGACTGCAGCTATCACCTATTGAAATCGTGCTGTTTATTATTATTATTATTATTATTCCTCCGACATTTCAAGGGACAATTTCGCCCCTTTCTCAAACTAGAAAACGCTTCCACATTCGTCCGGCCACATCCGAAATTTGACATTTTTGTGCGCCCGTTCATGTTCGACGCAAAATGCCAAAATAGCGGCCCCTAAACACGTTTCAAAATTCCCATAGGGAAATTTGGTAACTTTCTGGTAGATAGACAAAATTCGGTAAATATGTGCATCATACCCAGACATACAAAAAATTTCATTGCAGCCACGCCCTAAACCCAACAGGAAGGCGGCCATTTTGATTAGAATTTTTGAATTTTAAAACAAACTCCTCCTAGGGATTTCGCCCGATCGACTTCAAATTTGGTACAGATCATCGAGAGACCAAGCTGATTAAAAGTTGTGCTCTGCATATCTGTAGGTCAAAGGGCGTGGCTGTTAGGGCGTGACAAAATTTGGCGACTCGATGAAAAAATTGCACAATGCTCTCACGCCCATAAACTTGCTCTTAGCAGCTTCAAACTTGCAGGACATGATGATGTCTCTGCCCTGAACGTCCCCAGATCATAAATTTTCACTTTACTGATAGCGTCCCCTGGTGGTAACAGGAAGTGTCCAGTAATTACTTTGAAAACGAACTCCTCCTAGGGATTTTGCCCGATCGACTTCAAATTCAGTCCAGATCATCTAGGGACCAAGCTGATGAAAAGTTGTGCTCTGCATGTCTGTAGGTAAAAGGGCGTGGCTGCTTGGGCGTGACAAAGTTTGGCGACTCGGCAAAAAAATTTCAAAATGCTCTTACGCCAACATAGTTGATCGGAGCAGCTTCAAACTTGCTGGAAATGATGATGGCTCCGCCCTGAACGTCACGATATAATAACTTCCCACTTTACTAATACCGCCCCCCGGTGGTAACAGGAAGTGACCAGTTCGGTTACTTTGTCGTAGGCAGACGAAATTCGATACAAATATGTATCATACCCAGACATACAAAAAAACTAATTGGAACCACGCCCTAAACCCAACAGGAAGACGGCCATTTTGATTTGAATTTTTGAATTTTAAAACGAACTCCTCCAGGGGTTTTCAACCGATTGACTTCAAATCTGGTACAAATCATCTAGAGACCAAATTGATCAAAAGTTGTGCTCTGCATGTCTGTAGGTCAAAGGGCGTGGCTGCTAGGGCGTGACAAAAATTGGCGACTCGCCAAAAAAAAATTTCAAAATGCTCTCATGCCAACATACTTGATCGTAGAAGCTTCAAACTTGCTGGAGATGATGATGGCTCCGCCCTGAACATCACGATATAATAACTTCCCACTTTACTAATAGCGCCCCCTGGTGGTAACAGGAAGTGACCAATTCGCTTACTTTGTCTTAGACAGACGAAATTCGATACACATGTGTATCATAAACAGACATACAAAAAACTCATTGGAGTCACGCCCTAAACCCAACAGGAAGGCGGCCATTTTGATTTGAATTTTTGAATTTTAAAAAGAACTCCTCCTAGGGTTTTCGACCGATTGACTTCAAATTTGGTACAGATCATCTAGAGACCAAGCTGATCAAAAGTTGTACTCTGCATGTCTGTAGGTCAAAGGGCGTGGCTGCTAAGGCGTGACAAATTTTGGTGACTCGCCAAAAAAATTTCAAAATGCTCTCACACCAACATACTTGACCACAGAAGCTTCATACTTGCTGCAGATGATGATGGCTCCGCCCTTAACGTCACGATATAATAACTTCCTACTTTACTAATAGCGCCCCCTGGTGGTAACAGGAAGTGACAATTTTTTACTTTAACATGTACTGATGACTCATAGTTGAACCCATCAACTTCATTCCACTTCTAAGAAATGCAAAACAAGTTGCTGAAGCTACATTATGAATGCTGTGAAGCTACAAGTAATGGCGTTCGTGTGGCAACGCGGTGAAGACGGATCCCTTGCCATGAAAATACGATTGTGTTTTTGATGTCTTTACTGAACTCGTATCATCATAAAAATTGGTACACAGGCCAAGGATGGCAAGCTGTTAAATCTGATAGGGGCCTCGCCCATGGGGGAGCAAAATGTCTCTATAGCGCCCCCTTGTGGAAACAGGAAATGCCATATTTTACATTGACATTGGCCGATTTGCTCGAAACTTCGCATTTGTGCTGACGGTCTGCCCCTGAATGCACCTGCCCACATTTGATTGCGCTCAGAGCGCCCCCTGGTGGATGAACTATCAACTTTTCATAACTCCTTCCTGCTTTGTCCGATTCACTCGAAACTTTATCACAGGTTGGTGCCTGTACTTGACCTGTCCACTGGTCGTGAGTGCACATCTGCACCCGTCAGGATCTCACCACTACCCCCAACGTGCACAAGGCTGCGAGGGCCCGTTCAACGCTGCTTGCAGTTTTAATTATTATTATTATTAGGGCCCGAGCCGACTGCAAGTCGTCTGCGGAGGGCCCTATTGAAATCGCGCTGTTTATTATTATTAGGGCCCGAGCCGATTGCAAGTCGTCTGCGGAGGTCCCTATTGAAATCGCGCTGTTTATTATTATTTTTTTTTTTTTTTTAATTATTATTATTATTATTATTATTCTTCCGACATTTCAAAGGCCAATTTCGCCCCTTTCCCAATGGTGAAAACGCGTCTAAGTTTCCACCTTCGTCCGGCCGGATCCGAAATTCGATATTTTCGGGTGGTCGTTCATGGTCGACGCAAAATGCCAAAATAGCGCCCCCTAAACACGTTTCAAAATTCCCATAGGGCAATTTGGTTACTTTCTCGTAGGCAGATGAAATTCGGTACACATATGTATCATAACCAGACATACAAAAAATTTCATTGGAGCCACGCCCTAAACCCAACAGGAAGTCGGTCATTTTGATTTGAATTTTTGAATTTTAAAACGAACTCCTCCTAGGGATTTTGCCCGATCGACTTCAAATTTGTTCAAAATCATCTACAGACCAAGCTGATCAAAAGTTGTGCTCTGCATGCCTGTAGGTCAAAGGGCATGGCTGCTAGGGCGTGACAAAATTTGGCGACTCGACAAAAAAATTTCAAAATGCTCTCACGCACATATACTTGATCTTAGCAGATTCAAACTCGCTGGACATGATGATGTCTCCGCCCTGAACGTCCCCATATCATAACTTTCCACTTTACTAATTGCGCCCCCCGGTGGGAACAGGAAGTAACCAGTTTTTACTTTGAAAACGAACTCCTCCTTGGGATTTTGCCTGATCAACTTCAAATTTGGTCCAGATCATCTAGAGACCAAGCTGATCAAACATTGTGCTCTGCATGTCTGTTCGTCAAAGGGCGTGGCTGCCAGGGCGTGACAAAGTTTGGCGACTCGCGAAAAAAATTTCAAAATGCTCTCACGCCAACATACTTGATCGTAGCAGCTTCAAACTTGCTGGAAATGATGAGGGCTCCGCCCTGAACGTCAGGATATCATAATTTCCCACTTCACTAATAGTGCCCCCCGGTGGTAACAGAAAGTGAGCAGGGCGGTTACTTTGTTGTAGGCAGACGAAATTCGATACACATATGTATCATAGCCAGACATACAAATAACTCAATGGAGCCACGCCCTAAACCCAACAGGAAGTCGGCCATTTTAATTTGAATTTTTGAATTTTAAAACAAACTCCTCCAAGGGTTTTCGACCGATTGACTTCAAATTTGGTACACATCATCTACAGACCAAGCTGATGAAAACTTGTGCTCTGCATGTCTGTAGGTCAAAAGGCGTGGCTGCTAGGGCGTGACAAAGTTTGGCGACTCGCCAAAAAAATTTCAAAATGCTCTCACGCCAACATACTTGATTGTCGAAGCTTCAAACTTGCTGGAGATGATGATGGCTCCGCCCTGAACGTCAGGATTTAATAACTTCCCACTTTACAAATAGCGCCCCCTGGTTGTGACAGGAAGTGACTAGTTCGGTTACTTTGTCGTAGGCAGACGAAATTCGATACACATAAGTATCATACCCAGACATACAAAAAAACTCATTGGAGTCATGCCCTAAACCCAACAGGAAGTCGGCCATTTTGATTTGAATTTTTGAAATTTAAAACAAACTCCTCCTAGGGTTTTCGACCGATTGACTTCAAATTTGGTAAATATCATGGACAAAGCAAGCTGATTAAAAGTTGTGCACTGCATGTCTGCAGGTCAGAGGGCGTGGCTGCTAGGGCGTGACAAAGTTTAGCGACTCGCCAAAAAATTTTTAAAATGCTCTCACGCCAACATACTTGAGCGTAGCAGCTTCAAACTTGCTGAAGATGATGATGGCTCCGCCCTGAATGTCACAATATAATAACTTCCCACTTTACTAATAGCGCCCCCCAGTGGTAACAAGAAGTGACCAGTTCGGTTACTTTGATGTAGGCAGACGAAATTCGATACACATATGTATCATACCCAGACATACAAAAAACTCATTGGAGCCACACCCTTAACCCAACAGGAAGTCGGCCATTTTGATTTGAATTTTTCACTTTTAAAACGAACTCCTCCTAGGGTTTTCGACCGATTGACTTTAAATTTGGTACACATCATCTAGATACCAAGCTGACGGAAAGTTGTGCTCTGCATGTCTGTAGGGCAAAGGGCGTGGCTGCTAGGGCATGACAAAGTTTGGCGACTCGCCAAAAAAATTTCAAAATGCTGTCACGCCAACATACTTGACCGTAGAAGCTTCAATCTTGCAGGAGATGATGATGGCTCTGCCCTGAACATCCAAATATATTAACTTCCCAGTTTACTAATGGCGCCCCCTGGTGGTAACAGGACGTGACCATTTTTTACTTTAACATTTACTGATGACACATAGTTGAACCCATCAACTTCATTCCACTTCTAAAACATGCAGAACAAGTTGCTGAAGCTACATTATGAATGCTGTGAAGCTACAACTAATGGCGTTCATGTGGCAACGCAACGAAGATGGATCCCTTGCCATGAAAATACGTTTGTGTTTTTGATGTCTTTACTGAACTCGTATCATCATAAAAATTGATACACAGGTCAAGGATGGCAAGCTGTTAAATCTGATAGGGGCCTCGCCCATGGGGGCAACAAAATGTCTCAATAGCGCCCCCTTGTGGAAACAGGAAATGCTAAATTTTACATTGACAATGGCCGATTTGCACGAAACTTTGCATTTGTGCTGACAGTCTGCCCCTGAATGCACCTGCCCACATTTGGTTACCCTCAGAGCGCCCACTGGTGGATGAACTATCAACTTCTCATAACTCCTTCCTGCTTTGTCCGATTCGCTCGAAACTTTATCACAGGTTGGTGCCTGTACTTGACCTGTCCACTGGTCGTGAGTGCACACCTCCACCCATCAGGATCTCACCACTACCCCCAACGTGCACAAGGGTGCGAAGGCCCGTTCAACGCTGCTTGCAGCTTTAATTATGTCTGAGATCCTCTCATATTCATCCTGTCTACTTATTATTGGCCATGAAAACCACCATGCGGATTTCACCTTGCACTGCGTGTTTTGTGCACGCGTGAATAAGGGAGAAATGAATGTAGTTGAAATTGAAGACGATAAATTTCTTGGCGCCTCAGCAATATGAATAGTCTCATGTCTCAGTCTTCATTTGGGTTTCATTTTTACCAGGTCCACATATATAACATCAGTGGCGCTGTTGGGGGGGGGGTAACCATGGACGATTCTAGGGGCCCAGCATTCACAGGGGCCCCACAGAAGATACGGTTATTATTATAAACATTTGTAAATTAAATATATGGACACTTTAATTTTTTATTATAATTTTTGTAATAACTTTATCAATTTGAAATGAATTTGTTGTTTGTTTCTCAATTTTCAACTTTTTAAGAATAATCCCAGCACATGGGCGCCCCCCTTACTATTCATCATTTTGTATGGCCCAAGTAAATTTTTTTTAACATAACATGAATGGCGAGAACAGGCCGTTCAGCCCAACTAGGGTCGCCAGTTTCTTTATACTATCGTGAATATATCACTTAAGATACTCAAAGCTAGATACCATTGAGTCATTAAGTCAAGCCTGCTCTTGAAAACTCCCAAGGTCTCTGCCTCAACAATATGGTCAGGCAAGCTGTTCCACGCCGAAAATACTGTTTGGGTGAAGAAATATTTCCGAATATCAGTGCTAAATTTACCTTTGGTCAGCTTCCATTTGTGACCCCGAGTTCTACTAACAACACTTGAAGGAATCCTGCATAATTCACTTTGTCAATCCCTTTAACATATTTAAAGACCTCAATCAGATCACCCCTTAGTCTCCTTTTCCGAAGACTAAAGAGATTAAGGATCTTCAGCCTTTTCTCATAGCTTTCATCTTTTATACCCGGAATTAGCTTAATGGCTCTTCTCTGAACTTTCTCTAAAGCCTCTATGTCTTTCTTAAAGTATGGTCCCCAGAACTGTACACAATACTCTAGATGTGGTCTGACAAATGTGTTGTACAAAAGAAGCATCACCTCCTTGGATTTGAACTCAATACTTTTGGCAATGTATCCCAGCACCCGATTGGCTTTTTTAACTGCTACGGCACAATGGCTAGAGCCTGTGAGGGTTTGGTCAACAATCACTCCCAGATCTTTCTGGTGTGGAGCACATTCCAGTTTAAAACCTCCCATGAAGTAATCCCGTCTAATGTTTTTATTACCTACATGTAGGTAATTTCGCGACATTAAATTTCATTTGCCACATTTCTGCCCAATTCTGGATTCTATCCAAATCATCCTGAATCACTTTAGTGTACTCTAAACTATTTGCCAAACCTCCCAATTTAGGATCATCTGCAAATTTAACTAATCTGCTCTCAGTATTCCTATCAAGGTCATTAATGTAGATGAGGAACAGCAGGGGTCCCAACACCGATCCCTAGGGGATGCCACTCCCCACCACCAACCAGTTTTGAAGCCACTTCAGAATACCTCCTGTAACTCCAATGGAGCTCATTTTAAAAATTAGTCTCTTATGCGGTACTGTGTCAAATGCTTTCTGAAAATCCAAATATGAGATGTCATAAGCCCTGCCCTGGTCATAAGTCTTGGTGGCCTCTTCAAAAAATTCCAGAAGGTTTGTCAGGCATGACCTTCCTTTACGGAAACCATGTTGGTTATCCCTCAAGATATTGTTATGTTCAAGAAATAAGTCCAGCTCATCTTTTATGATAGATTCCAATATTTTGCACGCAATGCAAGTTAAACTGACTGGCCTGTAATTACCTGGCTCAGTACGGTCCCCTTTCGTATATATTGGTATTATATTGCCCTGTTTCCAATCATTTGGTATTTCTCCAGTTTCTAAAGACCGTCTAAAGATGGCGGATAGCGGCTTAAAGATGATCTCACTAACTTCCCTGAGCACTCTAGGATATAAGCCAGCAGGACCCGCCACCTTATCTGCCTTTAGTTTATGCAACTTGTCTAATACTTCGTTATCCCTAACCTCAATTTCCGCTAAATAATCTTGAGCATTGGACATGCCCTCTGGCCGAATAAAGGTAAGGTAAAATTCTCAACAAAGTAACCGTTTAAGGTATCTGCAATATCCTTGTTATCATATAGCAGCGATCCATTTTTATTCTTTTTGCACTTAACCTGCTCTTTGACTTTCCTTTTTCTGCTACAGTACTGAAAGAAGCGCTTAGGGTTAGTTTTTGCCCCCTCTGCAATTTGTCTTTCGTACAGTCTTCTAGCATTCCTCAACTCTTTTTTGACCACAGCCCGCATTTTACAGTATTCAGCCTTAGTGTTCTCATGGTTATCCTCTATGTACATCTTATAAAGATTCCTCTTTTCCCTCAAACTCCTACGAATAGCTGCGGTCATCCACTGGGGATTCTGCTTTTTCTGCTTACTTTTGGACACCTTTGGAATGAATTTGCATTGTGAATCAAGTAAAACCCCCTTCAATCTTTCCCACATCTCATTTACAGACTCCCAGTCCAGGAGCGTCTCCCATTTTATTTCAGTTAGATATGAGCGCATCCTGTCAAAGTTTGCTCGCCGAAAATTTTTGTTTTTGGAGACACCTTTTTAACTTCCCATGAAACCTCAAAATTAACAGTAGAGTGATCACTTGTCCCAAGTGGCTCCGCTACCTCAACATTGCTAATTTTATCTGGGTCATTACAGAGCACTAAGTCTAAAATTGCCTTCTCTCTTGTAGGTTTATTAAAATACTGCACCAAAACATTATCATTTATGACATCTAGAAATTCTTCCTCCCCCCTACCCTGTCCTTTCACCATATCCCAGTCAATACCAGGATAATTTCAGTCTCCCATCATAATAGTCCCTCCTCCTCTACAAGCTTGCGTAATCCTCTTAAAGAGCATTTCATTGACTGTACTGTCCAAAGCTGGTGGTCGATAGCATACACCTATGTTTAAACCAGTCTCGTGTTTGCCAGTGAGCCTGACCCAGATATCTTTGTAGGGCAAGGAATGTTCAATTTCAGGAATTTCCTGCACATTAATGTTTTCGTTCACATAGAGTGCTACACCCCCTCCTCGCCTATTGCATCTATCCTTCCTAAAGAGCTTATAACCTTCTACATTATATCCATCTCCAGCCTCTTCACTAAGCCATGTCTCTGTAATCCCAACTATGTCATGGCCTTCACTAATCATAACGGCCTCAAGTTCTCGAAATTTATTTTTAATGCTTCTTGCATTTAGATAAAAACATTTCAGGTTATCACGAACGCTCTTCCCCTTCGATTTCCCATGTGCCCGCTGCTCAAAGCCCCTCACAACACTTTTTTGCTTTAAAAATATATCATCAATAGTGCATGTTAACGCTGTCAGCTTCCATCAGGGCAGTCTGCATTTCCCTCTGTGTAACACTCTCTAACCTCCCTGCCCCCCAAGTCCCTAGTTTAAATAACTCTCTGCTACCCTGAACATACGCTGACCCAGTGCAAAGGTACCCCTCCGGTTCAGGTGTAGCCCATCCGGCTTGAACAGGTCACCCCTGTCCCAGAAGTAGTTCCAGTACCCCATAAACCTATACCCCTCTTTCCTACACCAGGTTCATAGCCACGTGTTAAACCTCCAGATAAAATTCTGCTTCCCTCTGCTCGCACGTGGTACCGGTAGAATCCTGGAGAACACTACCGTGGAGGATCTGCTCCTAAGCTTTTCAGCTAATTCAACAAATTTGCCTTGCAGAACCTCAAACCTACCCTTACCTATGTCATTTGTCCCAACATGGACCATGACAACTGGATCCCTCCCGCTCTGGCCAGGAGCTTGTCCAAGACTCTAGGAGGTCTCCTACCTGGGCACCAGGCAGGCAACACACCGTACGAGACTCCTTGTCGTGCGAACAGACTAAACTGTCTATTTCTTTAAGTACTGAGTCCCCCACTATCAATAACTCTCTTTTCTGAGGGGTAGAGGCCAACAGGGTGCCCTGCTGCTCATCAGTCCCCTCACTCTCAGGGTCAGGGGCCAATTCGAGTTCCTGCAAGGGCCGGAATTGGTTGGACACCTCAACCACTGGAGGAGCTGTCGCTGTACGGCGAGCACGCTCTTTCCTGCGCTGACGTCCTACCGTCACCCAACTTTCTCTCCCTGCCTGCTCTGGGGTCCCCACACCACCCTGCTTTGGCGTACAAACCATTTCTCTAAACGACATACTACTTAGTTCCTCTAGGAACTCTAATGATTGCGAACTATGTCGCGCCGCCAACTGGCCCTGAAGATCAAGGATCTTGCTCTCCAGATGCTCAATTAGCTGGCACCGGTGACAGACAAACCCACCCTGGAAATCTCTTTCCAAAAGCGCGATCATCCTGCAACTAGGGCTGGGTATTGCCACTGATTTCCTGAATCGATTCGATTTCGATTCACAAGGTCCCGATTCGATTCGATTCGATTCAATATCGATTCATTGAAGGATACTTCAGCTACAGTACCTGTTTTGCTTGAATATGAAAGGGAGTCTTAAAGAACTAATGGCAGAAATTATACTTTCAGTTGAATTATTAATAAGAAACCTTCTAATTGGGCACAATATTTAAAATGTTAAAGTTCACACTAAAAAGTGACCCCAGACTTCTTTCCTGGAAATACTTTTTATTGACCAACACATTTGATCAATCAACATAATAAAGTGCAACATAGACTTAAGTCAGTAGACTATTATTCTCTGAAACTGGGTCAATATTACATGCTTCACTTTTTAAGTTCATTTTCCAGTAAATTTTATTGAATTTAAACTAAAATACCCCACATGGACATGTTCGACTGTAGCTACAGAAATAAATATTACGATACATTCAACAAAGAAAATTATATTGGATTTTTTTTCGAAAACTGGTTGAAATGGTGGATGAAAATTGGGACATGTTATATTACTATACTTCCACCCGACGCTGTTAATGAAAATATATCTCCCAACGCATGTAGCTGAGCTTAAAATAAAGATCTGATACCGAAATTTATATCCAACATTGATTTTGTTCTCTCATCATTACTTGTAGCTTTAAAATCCGGCCTCAATTTACCGTTCCGTGCGTAACCAGTCGTGTCTACTGCAGTTACGTGCGGATCACAGTACATTTTTACCTTCAACAGGTAGTTTCGCATTTGCAGAATGTTTTCTATCAATGAAACACCGCTCGATGTACATTTATATGACACGTAGTCAAAATACCTCTACCTGCAATTAACTTACTATTCATTATTATCCGTTACGTCGGGAAATTCATTATTTAAGTTATTTTTTTTTTTTTTGAGGATTTGTACTTCAGTTTTTTTGGGTTTTTTTTTTTGAACTGGGACTTTTACTTTACTACATTTAAAAGATAAAAAGTATAATTTTACTTCGTTACTTTGACACTGGCCACTTCGCTACTTGCTACAAATTAAAATATGAATGTAATTCATCATTTAAGGATCATCTGGATTTGGCGTGTTCGAGAAGAACAACGGTGCTCGGCAGGGTATCTTAAGCGCCTTGTGCAGACGTGTCCGCCAACTGACATGGAGCTGCAAATTTATGCATGCAGAACGATATTGTATCACTAGATGGCACTCCCGGATCAGTTATTGAATATTCACAAGCAAGATGGAAATGCACTAACCTTCGATCGATCTTTGAATAAAATAAATTGATATCGAAACTTTATATAAAAAATCGATCTGAATCGGGAAATCGATTTTTGAACCCAGCCCTACCTGCAACCGTCACATAGTTTTGGCGACATTTTGAACCCCCTACCTAATGACCTCGCTCACCCTAGATAAAAGAAAAATACTAAGTGCCAAGACAAAAGCTCAGGAACCACAATTTATTAATTTATTAACCTGAGAAGCCCTAAGCAGCAGTCACAATAGAAACCGTGGGGAAACTATGTGAATGGATAATAAGCCTCTTTTAGCAGGGGCTTAGTTTCAGTTAACAGAAACTATAGATAAACTCAAGTTGGCTTCTAAGGAGTGCTTATTATCTAGTCCCGGTACTATTAATATACTAACCTAAAAATATAACAGGGCTTAGCTGAGAACCCAGATAAAAAAGACTGGGTACAACGCCCAGGAGAAACTGGAGGAGGGAGGAGGCGGAGCACTCCGGTAAAGCTTTCCGTTTAAATTCCAACCTAACCGAATGGACGACTCAAGTGACTGCTGCCCTACTAACTAAATACTAAATCTCAGATCCCCAGCCAAAAATGCAAACCGTAACTATCTAGCTAGTGTAGTGGGAAAAATATCCCAAAAGGTTCTAAATTCAGAGTATTACAATAATCACAGTTCAACAGAGAAAACTCAGCCAGGTTCTTATGGTCCCTTAGAACTGCTGCAAGCCTGTGGAGCTGTGAAGAAACAAAAACTCATAAATCTGTCAAAAAAGCAAGATAAGAAGGCCTCTAGCAGGCAAACCAAGGCTGGCTGGATGAGCTAATCTTCCGGAATGACCATATCGGTCAGCCCAGTCCCAGTGCCTGAGCATGCGCACCTAAGTGTTCTGGAACCATCCATGACCCAGATAAGTTACTGAACTTTCGCTCAACCCAGGTTTGGGAGGCTCATATGTGGTCTTCGAGCGTCCCTGGAGGCTTAAAATTAATTTACACTATGATGTAATGCCAAAATTGTTACTAAGGGTGGAGTGTTGCTATATGACAATGAACCAATCAGAAAGTAATAATGTTGGATAAGGTGGGATGAGTCATGTTTAATCCCACCTAGAGGGATGTGCCAAAACGATAATAAATACGAAGGTTCGGACAGTCAGTGGTCAGTCTGTGTCGGGTGATTGATGAAGAATGAATGCTATGTGGTTTGCGCAGACCAGCCTGGGTTTCGTACTTCACTTTGAGCGACTTGCAATAAACCCGATTGCATCAGACTCTGGAGAATGTGTCCATTCCTTGAAGGTAGATTTACAAGGGTTAGGAGAACACTTGGTCCACAAGTGTTTTCACCCACACTAGCAAGCCACAAATACAACCAAGGGTAACCGAGATAAGAGTAAAGCCTCGGTTCCCTTTAATTAAAAAGGACCAAATAAACAAGTCGTTTACTTTGTGAGCGAACTAAACACGGTATCTTCCCCAACAAGCTGTGGCTAAGCACTCAAACAAGCAGTTAAACTTTAATCAGCTGATCAAGGCACAGCAACCGGAGGAAAATACAAAGATAACGTAATTTGCAATGTGTTTAATCAGAAGAGCCCTTTGATAATAATAGAATGCGAAAAAGACAAAAAACCCCGGTTCGCGTTAATATTCAAGCTTGGCAATGCGTTTTTGCGGTAATGCGGTCAGGATAAACCCCGATGAACGTCAATATTTATTGGCTAGAGGACTGTATGAAAGGCAAGCGACCAAGTATGAAACCAAGCCGGGTTATTGTTAGATATCCCGGTAATTTGATATATTCTTGGCGTTGAGAGCTTACTAAGGTTCGTTAGCTAAATCAGCTACAGAAAAAGCAGGCGACAGTGTACTTCAGTCCTTGAAAACAACTCTGTTTTACTTTGTATATCACACAATTTACTTAGTTAGACAATTATTTAGCGTTTAATTAATTCTTTAAATTTAGCGTTTAAATTTATTTTACTGTACCTTACTTTGCTCCCGGGAGACTGAAACCCCCCCAAAATACCCCCGTCGCCTTTGTTTGACCAGATTAGCAACTTAATTTGGCTGTTTGCTCACCGAGTTGTTACAAGGGGGAAAAAGGGGAAAAAGACGACGGGGGGAAGATTCTCCCAGCCCTATACTGCGACAAAGGTTATATCTCGGGAGCAAATCGTCTAATCTCTATTAATGTTTGAGCTTTAACACACGAATTATTTTCAGAAAACCCCGTTTGCACAATAGTAAATCTTCAGCTTCGATCACTCCACACGTCTTCCTCTGTCTCAACTCAAGCAGAATGAACACCAACGAACAGCGCTACAGCACAGCCAAACAGCGCTACAGCACAGCAGGTTGGTTGGTACATTTACATACATCAGCCAATCACAGATCGGCTGTACTCATGCATTGATGAGAATGGCAACGCATTCGATCTTCTGTCAGCTGAGTTGAGCATGCGGCAAATTTGTAAGTGTTCGTCTGACAATAAAGATGTAATTTTGCGTTACAAGTACACTCGCTGGTCTGCTGCAGAAGTCCAATAGTCTACTTATTAGACCTTGGCTTCAGTGATGTTACAGTGATATTGCTAATGTAATAACTGCCCGATAATGTAATAACTTCAACCGATAATGTAATAGCTGCCTGCCCGATAATGTAATAACATTTTGACCAATAATGTAATAAAAAATGCATGCCTGATAATGTAATAACACTCAACTGATAATGTAATAACTTCACACCAAAGGAAGGGGACTTCGAGTGAAAGACTATTGTGGCACGATGCGGGGGCTGGGATATCCGGCAGGGGCAGGACCAGAGCCAAGAAGTGTGGGGTGGGCACCGAGGGATGGGGTGAGGTGACAGCGACTGATCCTATGAGGAGGACCTGAAGGGGGGAAAATGGGCAGCCATGAAGGGAGGAGTGCTGCCGGATACATCAAGCCAAATTCATGTGGGCGTGAGTGGGCGGCAGTGGTGCCAGATGCATCGAGCCAAATTCATGTGTGCGTGAATGGGTGGCAGTGTTGCCAGATTATCGAGCCAAATTCATGGTGCTATTGGAATCATCATTAGAGACTGATGTAAGAGGTGTCGACAAAGTGTTGAATTTTTTGCCTGTGCTATGCCCACATTGAATTTAAAATCACAAATTTTGTACTTGTAAAAGTACATTTGAAATCATGTTGCAGATTGCATTATTTTTATGATTACACTTTGCTGATTATTCACGACTGAATGTTTCTTTCCCATTGGCCTAAAACTTCAAATAGGCCTGCTGATCCCCCGATTCAGACAAGACTTTGGCATTTCGATAAAGAGCTCGGCCATGAACTACAGGCTGCGAGGAACCACACTCAAAACGGAAGTTTGCATGAATCCGCCCAATGCTTCCCACATTAGATTACCCAATACCCGCCAAGAGGCGGGCCTGAAATTTAAAATCGGTCGGGCCGACTTTCCCGAGAACAAAATAGCCGTTAAAGACTGGCTCGAACCCAAACCAGCTGTTCCAACTGATTCCAACTTCATTTGAATCCAAATCTTCACCCACGTTTTCCGATACTGACTCTGTCCACTCCGTCCAGTCCGATGTCTGACTCTGATGCAACCACGAAATCCGCCCGGATTCTTAACCCCTTTGTGCAGATGTAGACGCCAGCAAGACATGGAGCTGCTCTATTTATGCGCACTTTTACCCTATTCTATCACTAGATGGCACACCCGGATCAGTTATTGAATATTCACTAGCAAGCTGAACTTGAACACGGTTTAGAATATAGACGAGTTCAGTCCCGTCCCCATTTTTCTGGAGCTGCATGAATTGAATGCTTCAGCTAAGCCTGATGTGCAAACTGCTTAATATACTTGCCCATAGTATCTATCCAGCACTTCAAAAAATTATCTCTTGCGACAGTAAAAATCATTGTTCTTTATAGCAACCACTTCAGCTATATTGAGCCAATAGTATCCCAATTAGTAGTTCAGGAAAATCAGTTTTCTGAAGCAAAATTCGACATGGTATTAATATTATGTCAGTCTACTTTTAATTATAGTCATCACCTATCAAAAACGCGATATCCTCCATCGACAAATTCAGTGTTTACTTATATCCTCCTAAGTACTCTCGTTGATTAGCCAGTCACTCAATTCTATACTTAGGGCTCATCTGCATAATGCAGTTATAGTTCACATCCTCGTGAAACTTCCCCGGTAATTATGTATTGATTGACACAATTCTTATTTAAATCCAAAGAGTATAAACTTTCCACAGTAACTGAAAGACATTGATTGGACCATCAGAAAGGTATTTAAACACTTGCATAATATCAGTTAGGTTGTATTCTCTCAATTTTGCGCAGCCGAGAATGACGTGATTGCACGGAAAAAAAAGACTTCCAGAACCGACCCTGGAGTGTTCAGCTTATATTTGCGGGATGGAAATGTGATTCTGAGATGGAAAATGGCAGTTATTCTGAATGGAACACACTTGAGGGCTGATAGGATTGATTATTTGGAAGAGAAATTCAATGATGGAGATTTTTTACTCTTGAGGTGTGAGTCGAATTGTCTTTGTATGATGCAGCTCTATTTTACTTCTAGCCAGCTAGCTAACTAGCCAGCTATTTCTTATTTTCAATCTACCACCATGATCACAGAGCTAGTTTATTACATTAGCTTACAAGAGTAGTCGATACTGCAGTGTGCTGGCATTTTGCTTAATGAGGTGATCTGTTTAAGAATTTATACCGCATTCAAAATAGAATGCCTTGGATTTTCGCTAGTTTAAAATGCGAACAGGTATTTCTGTGTTGTGAGTTATATTTGCTCCTCATAGGATGTGAAAAGCATTGTTACAAGCTTTCGTTTCTCTTGGATGATTGGAATTGTAAATAGCAGGCTTTCTATCGGAGTGAACGTTTTGACCGTAAACTAAGCAGTTCCTTTAATGAGTACATGTGCTTGCTGATGCGGCTTTGCCGAATAATGGGCGAAACTCTGAAATTTATCATGGAGAAAAGGCATGTTTTCGGTTTGGAGAGGTTACTGGTGACCACTGATGTCCAGCTGCGCCTATATTGATAAACTCATGCTACATTCAACCAGAAAAACATTAATTTATATTGAATTTCATGAGTCAAAGGTTGATTTGAGTGAGAAATATGATTATTTTATGATTTGACAGAGCGCCATTTTGAGGGCTGTTAGTGTTTGGGAAGCCACCTGGAGAGCTGTCTTATTTGGCTTCCTCTTTCAAAGCCAAATAAGATTTCATGCTCAGAGGAGGAATACTTGTGGTCAAGCAGTTTATGATCCCAGAAATGTATTGTTTTAACCCCCAGACATTTTTCAATCCTCAGTATTACTTAATAATTTCAATGCTGAATTTTCATGAAGACGTTTTATGTTTGCAGCCCCTTCTCTCTACCAAAATCATGATAATAAACTGAAATACGATGGAATACTAAATGCTGCAAGTGTATTGTCTCAGCTGAGCCATGTTCCCCCTCTCTATGAAGCTTAAATCTTGAATAATAAACCTTTAGGCAGGTCATTTGTAGGCCTTTATGAGATGCATGTCCAGTAAAAATTAGGAGCCTGTAACTGAAATTGTTGATGAGATAAAGCAAAATCTGTTGACAGACGCAGCCTGATACCATAGCTCCCGCACCGCGAGCGGCGGAGCTAATTATTCAATGGAAGGCTCTAACCTATTTGCTTTGTTAAATCCAGTTTGTGACTTTTTTGGCCGGGCAGTGCATGATATTATTTTCAAAGTGGCTATTCCCCCAATCGTTGGTGGAAAAGGAAGGAAAGTTGCTCTTATTTCCCCAACTGTTGGTGGAACGGGGGGGAAGTTGTTCTTATTCCCCCAACCATTGGCGGAACAGGGGGGAAAGGTTGCTCTTATTCCCACCGACCAAGGTTTGAAGAGGGCAGGAGTGTTTTTGGACTCTTATTCCCCCATTTGTCTTTGTGATGCTGCGCTCCAGATGAGACCATTAAACTGGCGCAAAAAAGTTTCAGCTGAAGATGTCGCTCGCAAAATATTCCATGGATTTCATTGGCTGAGAATGGTTCTAAGTAATGAAACTGACAATTCGTTCATCCAGTGTTAAAGCTTAATTTCAATTTCAATTTATTTTGTATAGCGCTTTTCACAGAGACTGTCACAAAGACGCTTTACAGTGAGAGTTTAAATAAATGAAAGGGCAGTGCCCAGCCTATTCCCCACTACAGCAAATGAGGCAAAAAACTCCCAGTAGGGAGAAAAATCCTTGAACAGTGGTGAGAAAAAACTCCCCAGTTGGAAAAAATCTCAGGAGGAACCCGGCTATAGTGGGGAAGCCCATCCTCCGTGGGCTAGCTAATTAATAACAAAAAAGTAAAATAGAATGAAATGGCAAAAGAGTTCCATTTAAGTCCATCTGAACAGTGGCATCGGTAGCTGCAGGAAGTGGCAAGTCGAGGATGGTGCTGGACTGGACCAGGACCGGTTAAGGAAGCAGGACAGCAGCAGCCAGCGCTCATGGTGAGGGACAGGGCTCATATGGTCCAGGACTCAGGGTAGTGGATGGAAAGATCCTCGGAAAGAGACACAGAAGAAAGGGGTGTGAGGCACTGGATAAAACTACTGCATGTTAATAAAAATACCGTCCTGTGTCATGTGCCAAGTGAGAAATTATAAGCAGACCGGTCAGGAAACAGTCAACACCCCTCCATCCACTTCCTGCAGCACAGAGGCCCAACACTTACACCAGGCTGTTAGATCACTTTTGATTTTCTAAACAATATGGACCTCCATATGGACCTCCCTGGTGACTAAGACTGTAGCAGGCCCCACTGGCACCATTGATGCATGCTCAGTGCCACCGGTTCCACATGGATTTGCTTAACACTACCACCAGTACCATATGGACCTCCCCGGTGACTAAGGCTGTAGCAAGCCCCACTGGCACCGTTAATGCATGCTCAGTGCCACCGGTTCCACATGGATTTACTCTGGCTTCCAATATCTTGTGAACCCATCATGAAACTAGGTTTTAGTCAGTCCCATCAGAGCCAAGTAAATGTTTATACATAACTAATCATGAACTAATCATAGGCTTGACTAAAAAGGTAAGTTTTTAGCCTACTCTTGAACACAGAGAGTGTGTCTGAGACCCGAATGTTTGTTGGGAGATTGTTCCAAAAGATTGGGGCTTTGTAGGAGAATGCTCTGCCTCCAAATGTAACTCTAGATATATTTGGAATTTTCAAATATCCAGCACCTTGTGAACGAAGTAATCTTGGAGGGGAGTAAGGAATGAGAAGTGCACTAAGATATTCTGGGGCCAAATCATTTAAGGCTTTGTAGGTAAGCAGTAGAATTTCATATTCAATTCTAAATTTGATGGGCAGCCAGTGAAGATTTTTGAGTACTGGGCTAATGTGGTCATATTTCTTCGTCCTGGTCAGAACCCTAGCAGCAGCATTCTGCACTAATTGAAGGCAATTCAGGGTAGAACTGGTGCAGCCTAACAGTAAAACGTTACAGTAATCCAGCCGAGAGGACACAAATGCATGAACCATTTTTTCGGCGTCCTGAAGAGACAACATTTCTCTCAGCTTAGATATATTTCTAAGATGGAAGAAAGCCACTTTTATGATGTTATCAATATGACAGTGGAGAGAGAGTTCTGAATCAAGGGTGACACCAAGGTTTTTGATAACAGCTTTGGCAGAAACCGGGAGTCCATCAACGTTGAGGGAAAACTTGAGGAATGTGTCTCTGAGCGATTTGGGACCAATTACCAATATTTCAGTCTTATCTGGATTTAAACAGAGAAAATTCTGTGTCAGAGAAAATTCATGTCATCCATGCCTTAACAGCTTTAAGACACATCTCTAATCTAGTTAGTGGATCAATTTCACCTGGCTTAAAAGATATATAAAGCTGTGTGTCATCAGCATAACAGTGGTACTTTACATCATATCTACTTATGATTCTTCCAAGGGGAAGCATGTATAAGGAAAACAGCAGAGGGCCCAGAACAGATCCTTGAGGTATTCCAAAGTTCACCTTGGAATACTCGGAAGAATTACCATCTAATCTAACAAACTGACATCTATCAGAAAGATAAGACTTAAACCATGAAAGGGCGAGTCCAGAAATACCAACCAGATTTTCTAGCCTGTGAAGAAGAATAAGGTGGTCTATTGTGTCGAAGGCAGCACTTAGATCAAGTAGGACAAGGACAGAGATGCGGCCACAGTCCATGGAGAGAAGCAGATCATTCATTACTACAGTGAGGGCTGTTTCAGTGCTATGATGTTTTCTAAAGCTAGACTGAAACCTCTCATGTACCTTATTCACTTGCAGGAAGAAACTAAGCTGTTGGGCAACACATTTCTCAAGGATCTTGGATAGAAATGGAAGGTTTGAGATCGGCCTATAATTAGCCAAAACTGTTGGATCTAAATTTGGTTTTTTGAGTAGAGGCTTAATTTCAGCCATCTTAAATGAAGTCGGAACCAAACCTGAAATCAGGGAAGAATTGATTATGTGCAGAATTGGACTGCCAAGAATGGGCAGGGGTTCCTTCAGTAACTTACTTGGGATGGGATCTAAGAGACAAGTTGTTGATTTGGAAGTAGTGACTAGTTTGGCAAGTTCGCTCAGGGATATGGGAGAGAATGAATCAAATTGGTTTATATGCATAGCATGAGGTTTTAAGTTAAGGCCTTCACCAACTGCTAGGGAAGCAATGATATTTTCTCTAATTTCAATTATTTTGCCACTAAAGAATTTTAAAAAATCATCACTGCTGCAGGAGGCTGGAATTTGAGGGGTACTTGCAGCATGGTTGTTTGTTAATTTGGCCACTGTTTTGAACAAGAATCGAGGGTCATTTTTATTTTCCTGTATAAGATTTGCAAAATAAGAAGACCTAGCAACAGACAAAGTATGCTTATACACAACAAGGCTCTCTTTCCAAGCACAATGGAATACCTGGAGTTTAGTGGAGCGCCATTTGCGTTCTAGTTGACGGGATTTTTGCTTTAGAGTCTGCATCTGGTCAGTGTACCATGGGGCTGGTCTCTTCTTCTGAGTAGCCTTTTTAAATTTCAATAGGGCAACTACATCGAGGGTACTATGGAGAGCATTAGCAAACTTATCTGCCATTTTGTCAATACAGGCTGGCTGGATAATCAAGATAAGTTGGTAGTGCTTCAATGAATTGTGAAGACGTTGTGGCAGTAAAAGTACGACTTGAGTACATCCTAGTGTTATGGCCCCAATTTGTTATGGCCCCAATTTGTTATTGCGTCATGAACAGCAAGGGATGACAGTCAAAATCCTTTAAGTTCAACAGATTTAATTGAACAAACACATAGAACTAATCTACACCCTACATTACTGACCAAGATTGAAAAGAAAATAAAAAAATGAGATATTTACAATTCCCTGTAATGGAGATGGGCTGCTCTGTTGTGATGTCCTGGGACAGGAAAATGCTCCAACACAGGCAAAAATACACAAAAAAGCTTAAAAGGTCTTGAAAAGAGTGACAGGTCTGGTCAAATGTATCCTTCTGGCAATTTCTCCTACTACTCTACTCTCTCAATTTTTCTCCTTATATACTCTTGTCCAGCCCCCTCTGAGGCATGCCCAGGACATGCCCAAACCTAGCTTTAGATTGGGCTTAACAAAAAAAAAAAGTCAATACTGCCATCTAGTGGCTCTTTTTTTTCCACATTACACCTCCATTCCAAAAGGGAAAAATTTTGACTCATAAAGGCAAAATTTTTCTTTTCAACACAAAAATGGTTAAGTTGACACTTGTATATATATATATATATATATATATATATATATATATACACATATAATACAATATGCTAATAAACACAGGTGATATATATACACACATACTCAAACACGGGATAAGCAATCAGCAATCACATTGTCAGTACCCTTTACATGCTTGATTTCCAAGTCAAGCTCCTGTAAAATCAAACTCCAATTCAACAATCTCCAATTTTTGTTTTTCATCTTACTCAAAAACATTAACGGATTGTGGTCAGTATATACAATCATTGGCTTTTGCCCCGTACAAACATAGCCCTCAAAGTGTTGTAAGGATAGAACCAGAGCCAACAGCTCCTTCTCAATTGTGGAATAGTTCTTTTGGTGGCGATTGAACTTCCTGGAGAAATATGCCACGGGATGCTCAATGTCATCAGAGTCACTTCTCTGTAGGAGCACAGATCCACAAGCTTAGTCGCTAGCATCGACCGCCATGGAGAACGGTTTGTTGAAGTCAGGAGATTTGAGCACAGGGAAGTGACACAGCAGAGACTTCAGGCGATCGAAGGCTCTTTGGCATGCTTCATCCCAAGTGAACTTCACGCCTTTCTTCAGTTGGTTGGTGAGACTGAGAGCAATCTCAGCAAAGTTCTTGCAGAACTTGCGGTAGTACCCGATCATTCCAAGGAAGCGGCGCAAAGCTTTTTTGTTGTCAGGAACGGGAAAGTCCATGATGGCTTGGACTTTAGCATTTATGGGTGCCACCTTACCCTGGCCTATGACGTAGCCAAGATACGTGACAGTAGCACAACTAAAGTCACTCTTGTTCAGGTTAACGGTCAGGTTAGCCTGGGTCAAGTCCTGGAACAACGTCTCTACATCTTTCAGATGTTCTTCCCAGGAGTCACTCCATGTGATCAGGTCGTCGATGTACGCACCCGTGTGTGGCAATCTGGCGATTGTAGACTGTATCATCCTTTGGAACGTGGCTGGGGCATTTTTCATGCCAAAGGGTAGGACTTCATACTGGTATAACCCAGATGGTGTGGCAAAAGCAGAGATGCTCTTGGCCCTCTCAGTTAAAGGCACACACCAATAACCCTTCAACAAATCAATCTTGGTCAGAAACTTTGCTTGCCCTACTCTATCGATACAATCATCAATCCTAGGTATTGGAAACACATCAGTTCTAGTTACAGCATTGACTTTGCGATAATCTGTACAGAATCTAGTGCTTCCATCAGGTTTTGGAACTAGAACACAGGGTGAACTCCAATCTGAGTTAGAGGGTCTGATAATATCATGGTCTAACATGTGCTCAACCTCTTTCTCAGCAATCTTTCTCTTTTCAGGATTCATCCGGTACGGATGCTGTTTTATTGGTTTGGCATCACCAACATCTACATCATGAGAGGCTATAGAAACACTCTTTGGAACATCAGGAAATAGATCTTTATATTTCTTGATCAACCTCTCAAACTGATCTTTCTGTGAGGGTTCTAAGTGCTGGAGTTTTACATCAAGATTTTGCAACACTTCAGAATTTGACAATTTACATGAAAGAACTTCAGCTTTAATTCTAGGTTCATCATCTTGAAACTACCCCTCATCTTCACAAGTCTCGGCCATAGGAGGATCTGAAGTGACAGCTGCAACCCTAGCATTCCTATCATGATAAGGCTTCAGCATGTTAAAGTGACACAACTGTTTTGGCTTTCTCCTGTCTGGAGTCTTCACAATGTAATTGAGATCATTGAGTTCTGTCAGAATTTCATAAGGACTATGAAATCCAGCCTGCAATGGACCGGACCGCAAGGGAAACAACACAAGGACCCCGTCTCCTGGTCCAAACTCACGGCTTCCAGCCCCATGATCATACCAAGCCTTCATCCCTCCCTGACCTGACCTCAAGCCCTCCTTGGCTAGGTCACAAGCCGCACGCAGTCCCCCCCCGAACCCGCCAACATAGTCCAACAGACTGACATGCGGCTCCCTCTCCTGCCATTGTCCACCCAACAACAGCAAAGGCCCTCTCACCTCATGGCCAAACACTAACTCAAACGGACTGAATCCAGTAGACTCCTGCACTGCTTCCCTAGCTGCAAACAACAGCAAATGAACACCTTCATCCCAGTCTTTCTCATGGTCACAACAATAAGTCCTCATCATTGTCTTGAGAGTGGAATGAAACCGCTCTAAGGCACCCTGACTCTCTGGATGATAGGCACTGGAAAGAATCTGCTTCGCACCTAGTTCATACACAACCTGCTGAAACAATCCGGAAGTGAAATTGCTACCTTGATCTGACTGAATTTCCCTGGGAAGGCCAAACAACGTGAAGAACTTTATCAAAGCCTTCGAAATTGCAGTTGCCTTGATGTTGCGTAGAGGGATGGCTTCAGGGAATCTGGTAGATGCACACATGATTGTCAACAAGTACTGATTTCCAGATCTAGTCTTGGGTAATGGACCAACACAATCAACAATGACCTTGGAGAAGGGCTCCCCAAATGCTGGGATAGGCTGCAATGGAGCTACAGGTGGGTCTAACTGGTGTTTTCCAACTACCTGACAAGTGTGACAGGTTTTGCAAAAGTTGGAAACATCTTTCCGAAGTCCAGGCCAGAAGAAGTGTTTCATGATCTTGTCAACAGTCTTGTTAACACCAAGATGACCTCCTAAAGGTAAACTATGAGCCATTGTTAAGATCTCATTCCTGTAGACCTTCGGAACAACAATTTGCTTAACCACTGCCCAATCTGCATTGGCAGGGATATCAGGAGGGCGCCACTTCCGCATCAACACTCCATCCTTGAGATAATACCCAACTGGAACTGCATCTATTTCTTCATCAGGAAGGGCTCTCTTCTTTAGTACACAAATTTCAGGATCATTGTTTTGCTCCTGAATTAACCGCTTTCTGGACAGTGACAAGTTTCCAGACACATCAGAATCACCAGACCCATCTGGCTGGCTGAATAGAGAACTGATAAAAGTGTCTGATAAGTCCTCAAACAGAGAAACCATAGTAGGCTGAACAGAGTCATGAGGCGAACCACCTGAGTCATGACTATTCAAGGTGCTGGACGGCACCACATCATCTTCTTCTTGAGCCTTCTTGGCCATAGCACGAGTCACTGCACAGGAAGGATACAGAGATGGGTCTTCATCGCCATCTTCAGTGCTCGGCTGCAGTAAGATGAACAGGGGAACTACATTGCCCCCAGCCAGGTCATTGCCTAGCAACAGAGAAACACCCTTGATAGGTAGACTTGACATAAGTCCCACCTTTACCTGTCCTGTAACTAATTCTGACTTCAATAATACAGAGCGCAGGGGTACAGATACAGTCCTCCCTTCAATACCTTGTACAAGTTTGAAATCCCCAGAAGCGGTCTCATCACGTAACTCCAAGGAGTCCATCAACAAAAGTGACTGAGAAGCTCCGGTATCCCTTAGGATATATATGGGGACAGGAGGAGAATGCTCATTCAGAGCCACAAATCCCTCTGACACAAATGGAAGAAATTCCTCCCTCATCTTCACAAAGTGATTCAGGCTTCTTAGCCTCACAAGGAGCAGGCAATTTAGCAGATCGGTCATCTACTACAGGGGTTTCTAACCTTGTCTTCACAAAGGCATTGGGTTTGGTATCCTTTTCTTGCTCTTTCTTAGCTTTCAGGAACCAACAGTTAGTTGTAACATGACCAGATTTCTTGCAATAATTGCAAACTAGACCACTTTTGTCACTGTCAGCTTTCACACTTTGTTCAGACCTTTTACTGGATTTCTGAGCACCATCACCAGATTTGTCTTTGTCTTTGGGTGAGGAATCTTGGGTATCACCGTTACCTTTCTTCTGAAATTGGGACCATCTATTGTTACTGCTAGACTGAAATTTGGACTTATGTGTGAGAACATATTCGTCTGCAAACTTGGCAGCTGATTGCAAATTCAGTGCTTGCTTCTCATTAAGGTAGGTCTTAATATCATCCTTGACACAGTTCTTGAATTCTTCAACTAACACCATCTCTTTTAGTGAGTTGAAATCATCCTTGACCTCCATAGAAGTACACAGCGCTCAAAGCAAACCTTCTTCTCGTTAGCAAATTCAACATAAGTCTGATTGTCAGATTTCTTCAGACCTCTGAATTTCTGTCGGTAAGCCTCTGGAACCAACTCATAAGCTGTCAAAATAACCTTTTGACAACCTCATAATCAGAGGAATCATCTGCAGACAAAGCCGAATAGGCTTGTTGAGCTTTTTACCCTTGAGGACAGTTTGCAACATCAGAGGCCAGTGTTCCTTTGGCCACTGACAACTCTTAGCTACCTTCTCGAAGCACTGGAAATACTTATCAACCTCCTTCTCTGAAAATGGAGGCACCAGCTTTACCTCCTGGCTAGCCCGAAATTTGTTTTCGGCTTCTATTTTAATTTTTAGCTGCTCCATTTGGAGCCTTTCTTCTCTGTCTAATTTTTCTAAATCGAAATTTCTCTGTCTCTGTCTCTCTCTTTCTGCTCTTTCCTCTTCTCTTGCTAATTTTTCTAACTCAAACTGCCTTTCTTTCTCTCTTTCTGCTCTCTCGAACTCTCTTTGTTTTTCTTTTCCCTCAATTTCTAGCATTTTTAATTTAAGTTCCAATTCTACATTTGGATTTTCCACTGGAAACTGTTCCAGATCTCCTGGTGCAAACACATTTTCATCAATGTAATATTCAACAATCTCTCTCGCCAGTCTTGCTTTTCGCATGGCTGGTTTTACATCTGTCAGCTCTAACTGTCTGCATATTTCTAGCAGTTCTGTCTTTTTAAAAGACTTCAAAACCTCTATGGTTGGTGATGCCAAGAAATCATCCATTGCTGTTGATCTGCCAATATATATCTAGGAAAATTCAAAAAAACAATTTCACTATTTGAAATTTTAGATTTTCAATAAATGACTCGCACAATGGTCTATCCCGGACGAGCCCCCAATTTGTTATGGCCCCAATTTGTTATGGCGTCATGGACAGCAAGGGATGACAGTCAAAATCCTTTAAGTTCAACAGATTTAATTGAACAAACACATAGAACTAATCTACACCCTACACTACTGACCAAGATTGAAAAGAAAATAAAAAAATGAGATATTTACAATTCCCTGTAATGGAGATGGGCTGCTCTGTTGTGATGTCCTGGGACAGGAAAATGCTCCAACACAGGCAAAAATACACAAAAAGTTTAAAAGGTCTTGAAAAGAGTGACAGGTCTGGTCAAATGTATCCTTCTGGCAATTTCTCCTACTACTCTACTCTCTCAATTTTTCTCCTTATATACTCTTGTCCAGCCCCCTCTGAGGCATGCCCAGGACATGCCCAAACCTAGCTTTAGATTGGGCTTAACAAAAAAAAAGTCAATACTGCCATCTAGTGGCTCTTTTTTTTCCACATTACACTAGTTTCTGATAATACAGGGTGGGCCAATTGTAGACAGGATGTTAAAAGAAAATGGTCCGATAAGCTGGGATTGTGTGAATGGATGTCAACCTTGGCAATCTCAACACCAAAGCTTAAGATCAGGTCTAAAGTATGACCATGAATATGTGTTAGGCCAATGACACTCTGAGTGAAGCCAACCGATTCCACAAGATTAGTAAAGATGGATGTTGAAGAATCATCTACCCTCTCGAAATGCAGGTTAAAGTCACCCAAAATAACAATTCTATCATAGCTTAAAACTAATTCAGAAAGGAATTCCGAGAAATCATGCATGAAGCCAGAATACTGACCGGGTGGCCTATAGACTATCACCAGAGCAACAGACTGAGCAGGGATGGAGTTCATACTTGCATCAAGAAATGAAAAATTCATTAATAGCACCTCAAATGAATCAAATTTATGTTGCAGTTTGGGCACAGAGTGAAAGGAGTCGTTATAAATAACAGCAACGCCCCCTCCTTTCCAGTCAGGACGGGGGTTATGAGCGTATATAAAACCAGGTGGAGAAGCTTCATTCAAAGAGGTGTTTTCATCTGATTTCAGCCAAGTTTCTGTAAGGCATAGTACATCAAGACTATAATCAGAGATTAATTCGTTCACAAGAGCTGCTTTCGAGTTACGTGATCTTATATTAAGTAGTCCAAATTTGAGAGAGGGTTTTGTATTCATATAGGAGTTGAAATAGTTTGTTTCAATGAAGGTCAAGTTATCGTGGACCACACCACGATTCTTCCTTTTTAATTTTATTGGGATTCGGGGAAACAGACACAGTCTCTATTAAATTTGACCTAAACATTGATTTATCAAGAGTAACTGTATTAAATGCCTCCGATCTAGAGTGGACACTTGGCAGTCAATTGCACTGGTTTAAACTGTAGGCAAAATTTTTTGACAAGAGGACGGTGCCCTCTCGAGAAGGATGAACACCGTCCCTCCTCAAAAGGCCAGGTCTGCGCCAGAAAGTTTGCCAATTATCTATGAAGCCAACGTTATTTCCTGCACACCATTCGGACAAGCAGCGATTGAGTGAATCTAATCTGCTGTACATTTCGTCACTACATCGGATCGGGTATGGACCAGAGACAGTTACCGAACGCGACAGTTTCTTAGCTTGGGCGCAGACAGACTTAAAACCACTCTTCGTTATCTCCGATTGTCTTAAACGGATGTCATTTGTGCCGGCGTGGATAATAATTTTGGAATACTTGTGTTTACCCTTATCAAGTAATTTCAAATTAGCTTCGATGTCCGTGACACGAGCGCCAGGAATACAGTTTACTGCAGTAGCTGGTTTAAACACCCTAACGTTTCTCACTATGGAATCACCGAAAATTAGTGCGTTTTCTGGCACTCGTTCATACAACTGTCGATCTTCGAGGGCAGCGAATGAATTAAATTGTTCGACAGGAGAGAGAGCAGATGGCTGAACGCGTTTCTTTCCCCTCCGTTTACCTCTAACTGTTACGAATGTGTCCTGTTGCGGAGACGCTACCACAGCAGGCATGGAGTGGGAAACCGAAAGAGAACTAATATTAGCGCAACTATCAGGCTGGACAGAAAAAGAGTCAATGAACTCCTCATTGGTCCGAATATTCTGAAGAGTCTCGATGCGAGCTTCCAACTCCAGAATCTTTTCGGCTAAACTGGCATAAGCAATGCATTTCTTACATGTGTAAGTGCCACTGAGAGTGGAAGTGTCGTAACAAAACATACTGCATTCAGAACACAGGCAGGAAAAGACGTCGGGGAACAAGGGGAAGCAGCCATAGTTGGTTACTTTCGCGAGCTAGGTGCCGATGAGGTTTGTCAGGCCGAGTCAGAAGGTTGACCTCACGGGCGTCTTGATGGAATGGCGATCGGCGAAATTTACGGGAGAAAATTTGAATTCCCAGGGAATCGGAAACTACAGTCTCCGGAAAGTTTATGAGGGTTTAAAACGGCTAATTACTTCAATATTACAATTGAGGAATAAAAATGCTCGCACGGCAGGTGCTGTGAGTAAGCCAACGCGAAGACAGGAAACAGGAAACAGGAAGATCCCCGGAAACAGGAAGATCCCCTTAGCTTAGCCGACCAAATCGCCACAGGAATGACCGTCATGTGGCCACAGGCTGCTTGCAGTGTTACACATTGTACACTCAAGTTGAGCCATTTTTGCTCGAGATTTTCGAGGAGCTTAGTTTTAGGTATCCCAGGCACGTGGTCAACAGCTCCTTTCTTCGGCTTTTTAGAGGCGATATGGCGCGTGGGAGCAATCGTGCGCCTCAAACTAAGGACCGTAACACCAATGTTAACTTTGGAGTCCACATTGCCTGGAAGATGTCAGCAAAGTTTAAGCTTTATTGGCTCAACAGTTTTACAGAAGATGATTTTCATGGACAACAAAGGACAGACAACCAGCACCGCAACGTTGATCCAGGTGAAAGAATAATAGTGTCCTGTTTACATTGTTGAACCACTTTAATGAAATTACAAGACAGAAGTTTTTCCATTTTCGTGATGTGCATTCCAAACAAAAGGACAGTTCAAAAACACACTGGACACAGTTAAGAGGCTATACACACAGATCCTATCTTCTTTATGGTCCGCCAGCCCATCTGGACATCTGAAGCTCAAGATCTTTCCTAGATTTCTTTATCTGTCTGAAGAGCCAGTCAAGCAGATATTCTAGTAAACAACCATGATCCAGTGCATAAAATAGATTCATTGTGTACAACAGCCATCATATTTCGGCACAATGAGTCAGCTCTCCTCCTGCAGTCACCGGGACACACGCAGATCAGGGTGGGAGGATCCTCAGGAGCTGGTGAAGAGTGTGGAGGAAGAGGAGGACGACGGAAGCAGGTTGGGAGGGCTTAGGAGTCTGGGGGTCTGAGTGGTGCGTCCTGAGGAAACCCATGAAAGAGAGTGGTTTAATGATGCAACATTCACCATCCCAAAAAAATTAAAGGTGTCATGATTACTGTGCATGCTCAGAAATGTGAAAACTATCAAGAAATCAAACAAAGTAATTCCGCTCAACTGCAAGTCAAAATCTGATTCCACCATTGCTAATCCGCCATCATTTTGCATTGTATTTACATGTTTTAGTTACTCAGGCATTATGCTTTTTATATTGTGGAGTTTTCTATGAAAATTCGAGGATTCAAAGTGCTATTTTAGTGCTTTAGGCAAAGGGTATGAAGAATGTAACCAATGATGGTTTGCCAACCACCATTAGACATAAGGGAAGAAGAATATCTCTTCTTCAATGTTGTTTATTGGCAGTTGGCAAACCAGCTTACGTTACGTTCATATCCTTTGGCTAAAGCACTAAAATAGTGCTTTGAACTGTCTAGTTTCCAATTTCCAAAATTTTCATTTTGTTCACCCTATCCACCACAAATGATTGACACTACCTAGAGAATTTGAGCCAGATAGCTTGCTACACGCTGGCTGAAGTACAGAGGAACAAAAAAAATTTAGCCAATCAAATGATGAAATGATTAAGGGATAGGCAGACAGAACCAGGTTGGAAATTTATCTTTGCAAGGAGGTCTGTTCAACTACAAAACAAGCACACCTGTTGATTCAGCTCAGCAGCTAGAACAGGGTACATGATGTCATAGTAATCAATTGGCATCACATCAGCTGTAAAAGTTTGAATTTAAGGCCCAATGGTGCCTAAGAAGGGGAACCGAAATAAAATAGGAAGCAGGGTTCTGCCGATGCTGGTCGGTGGTGGTCGGCCCCGACCAGCACTCGGAATCCACCGACCACCACTCAGTCCAGATAGTGCTTTTCCTGACCGGCACCATTTTTTTCAAATATCAGTTAAAATGAATACAACCAGTGTCCAATAAAATCGCTAGAAACAAAACATAAATGACCCTAAATATACTCCCCCCCCCCCTTCTTGTTATTGTCAGAATAGCAAACTTTTGTTTTCGACCCGCGCCCCATCTGCGCTGGTCGTCATTGATATTGAAAAACCTGCCCAACAGTGATGGAAACACCGAGTGCCATCCAAGCCCGCGTGTGCTGGGTATTCATGGGCGAATTGAATGAAAGACAGGCAATTATAATCGGGGCAGGGTGATTGATTTCTGTAGCGCTGAACTTCGCATGTCAAGAAGTTTTCTTGTTATATAAACAACAGCAAAGCTAGATAAATCTCTGTCGAGGACAGTAACATTCTTTACATGTATATCTATCAGTGTTTAATAACAGTGGCGATCGGTGGATGGAAAACCAAGGGGGCAGAAAACATACCTTGAAACGGATGAGATTATTGACCTGATTTTAATCATTGTTCTTGTTTAACACGTTTTCCAACAATATGAATAATCCACTGGCGGTTAAGTTCACCGTTTCCCTTTTAATAAACTGTCAAGGCCAGTGAATAATAAATTCAATAAAAATGTTTAATTCACGTGCCTTAATAGGTAACCCTTCACAAAAAAAAAAAAAAAAAACTACAGTGGATTTTTCTGCGTTAACTTTTGCCACACCCTACAAAGCAAGCCATTAAACCCTCGCTTCATAACTGTTAAATTGAAAACAAAGATTGAAATACGCACTTTTTTGCCTTGAATTGACGCGTTTTATCTCTCGTCTTAACAAAGACAATTTGCTACACCTGAGAAGGGAGAGTTAAAGTATCCTTTACCAAGTAAATTACTGCAAACAGATCAAGACCAATAAGCAGTTTAAAGATGTTTATCGCCCTCCTTGTTCTCTGTCCAATTTCTCTGAAGAAATATTTGAAACATAAATGACAGTTGTTAAATCGTATTCAGAAATTTAATCAAAAGTATCTGGATACAAAATAGAAAAACAAGTTTATGAATATGGCATCTATCTATGAAAATTAGAGGCATCTCGCTACGCAGCTTGGAGAATTGGAGAATTCCAATCCATGTTCCCCAGTGCTCCCCGACTGGGTTTGGCTGCTCCTGGGTTTCTGTCACCTAACATTCAAATGTACATGTGTACATACACACAAACAACCATTATTTCAAATTTGGTAAAGATTGTACAAATAACAATCTAGTTATAAACTTTTTAGTATCAGTAGGTGTGATATCTGGATCAGTCTTGAAAATAAGTCAGTTGCAGGCTATATTACACCGATCCAGTGGAGTGACAGCTGCCAGCATGCAATAGGCTTAAATTAACTTAGCATGCTAAAGGTTAAGAGGCAGAGAACTGGGTGCCTTTCCTGAACAACAAGGGAAGTTAGCTGTGAACTAACATAGTGATGCAACATTAAATGAACATATGAAGTACAACGGTTTCCCAAAACAGCCAAACCTTATTCGCACCACCGTAGTCTGCACCTTGTTTGTTTGAATGTTCGTCCTTCAAACTGCAAATGTTTCTAGATGTGCACTGCCCTTAGTTCTGAAATGCAAAGTTTGCAAAAACTCACTAACTTTGTGGCATAATGCCTAAATATGCGATTTCTGACCAGTATTACATTATCAATGTATTATTTAGGCTATTTAAATTGTAATCATATACGAACAACAATAACATTACCAAAACTAACCATTTAACCCTTAAATGCCCCCTGTGACAAATTTGTCACACGATTTTGGGGGTTGTCAAAACCACTGACCCCCCCATAAATTTTGCAACCTAATGCCCATAGTGCCCATATTTAGACCATCAGTGCTGCCATCTGATGCATAAAAGTGGAACTGACTCTACACTGGCTGCACCAGCTAACCTTTCCAATATGGCCGCACCCATGGTGGAATCCACACGATAGATCAGCACCCATTCATCACTGGATAAAGTAGACAAACAGGTAAGCTATGCCTAATACTTCAGCTATATGTCAACTACCAAAACAATGATGGACAAAATTTCTTTATATCCTAGAAACTTAAGAGTGACATATATGTCACAAAACTAAAATGAGGTCAAAGGTCACCAAAAATTAAAAATTGCCATTGGGTTGTTATTAGCCCCTCCCCAGGACATATTAACAGAATACATAGATTTTCTTTCAACTTGTACTATAGTTGGGCATTTAAGGGTTAAATTACAACCCCAATTCCAAAATAGTTGGGACGAAGTGTAAATTGTGAATAAAATGCCCTTCTCTCACGAAGAGGAGGGATATCCACTGGTATTTATTTATTTTTAAAACCCTCACTGGAAAATTCCCCTTTTATCTCTCGCAGCTGCTATCCTGGAACAATGTAAACTACTCTACACGCTCTAGTAAATTGCTTTTATTGAATGCCCCTAGGATTCACTCTATTATTGGCAAATGTTTTTTCTTTTAATGCCCCACACTCCTGGAATTCTCTTCAGTTCTCGCTAAAACTAGTTTCATTGCCAACTTTCTCGGAATTCAAATCTATGATTATGCACCATTGTACATCTGTTTGCAACTGTTTTAGTTAATCTCTTAGTCCAGTTCTAGTCTTCTATGCTCTGTCAACTTTTGTCTGCTGATTGTTTGTTTCTTTATATTTTGTACTGTATTTCTGCTTGCCTGAAAACTCGTCATTACTGCAAATGAGGGAAACCTCAGTTTTCAAACGAGTCGAAATAAAGGTTCTGATGATGATGATGATGAAAATCAAAATGCAATGGCTTTCAGATCACATGAGCCAATCTGTTATTGACAATAGAACATAGATAACATTTCAAATGTTGAAACTGAGACATTTTACATTTTTATCCACAAAATGAGCTTATTTCAAATTTTCTGGCTGCAACAGGTTTCAAAAAAGTTGGGACACAGGCAAAAAGGGGCTGAAAAAGCAATTAATAAGAGAATCAGCTGAAAGAACGTTTAGGAAGTAATTAAGTTAACTGGCATCAGGTGTGTAACATGATTGGCTACAAAATGGATGTCTTAGAGAGGCTGAGTCTCTCAGAAGTAAAGATGGCCAGAGGCTCTCCAACCTGTGAAGGCTTGCGTATAGAAATTGTGGAATACTTGAAAAACAATGTTCCTCAACGTCAAATTGCAAAGGCTTTGAAGGTCTCATCATTGACAGTGCATAACATCATCAAAAGATTCAGAGAAACTGGAAAAATCTCTGTGCATAAGGGACAAGGCCGAAGACCTTTACAGGATGCTCGTGATCTTCGGGCCCTCAGATGCCACTGCATCACTCACCGGCATGATTCTGTCATTGACATTACTAATTGGGCCCAGGAAAACTTCAAGGAACCACTGTCTGTAAACACAGTCCGCCGTGCCATCCACAGATGCCACCTAAAACTCTCGTGCAAAAAGGAAGCCATTGTTGAGCATGATCCAGTGCCGCTGCGTTCTGTGGGCCAAGGCTCATTTAAAATGGACTGTAGCAAAGTGGCAAAGTGTCCTGTGGTCAGACGAGTCCAAATTTCACATTCTTGTTGGAAATCATAGGCGTTGTGTCCTAAGGGCTAAAGAGGAGAAAGACCGCCCCTCCTGTTATCAGCGTTCAGTTCAAAAGCCAGCATCTCTGATGGTATGGGGATGCGTTAGTGCATATGGTGTGAGACACTTGCATGTATTAAAAAGCATCATAAATGCTGAAAGGTACATAAAGGTTTTAGAGCAACATATCCTCCCTTCCAGACGACATCTATTCCAGGGAAGGCCTTGTGTATTTCAACAGGAAAATGCAAAACCACGTACTGCAGCTATTAGAACAGCATGGCTTTGTAGTAGAAGAGTCTGTGTGCTGAACTGGCCTGCCTGCAGTCCTGATCTTTCACCGATTGAGAACATTTGGCACACAATTAAACGAAAAGTCTGTCAAAGGAGACCCAAAACTCTCCAGCAGCTGGAAGCCTGTATTAAACAAGAGTGGGAACAAATTCCAATGGCTATGTGTTCCAATTCCAATGTGTTCAAAAGAAGAGGGGATGCTACACCATGGTAAACAGGCCCCTGTCCCAACTTTTTTGAGACCTGAAGCAGCCATCAAATTTGAAATGAGCTCATTTTGTGGATAAAATTGTAAAATTTCTCAGTTTCAACATTTGCTTTGTTATCTCTGTTCTATTATCAATAAAATACTGGCTGGTGTGATTTGAAATTCATTGCAGTTTGATTTTATTCACAATTTACACTTTGTCCCAACTATTTCGGAATTGGGGTTGTAAATAAGTTTTGGGCAGGCAATGGTTCTTGCAGAAAAAATGAAAGAAGTGTAAGCTATTTCAATGCATTTCAAGGTCCCCTATTATCCCACCAGGTGCACAGTTAATTAGCCATTATGAGCCAGTTCAAAGTCTTCCCCTACCTGATATCACAAGGAGGAGTGACTACCCAGAATAATGAAATCTGATTGACTGCTTGGTTGAAGGTGGTCAGTTCTTCTTGCCTCTGGTTGGTTACCTTCCCATGTGATGTCAAGAGGGAAAAGATTTTGAAATGGCTTGTAATAACTGTGCACCTGGTGAGATAATAGGGGACCTTTAATGAAATATGTTCAATTTGTAAATATTTGGTTTTTAATTACCATTCTTTTATTTTATCATTAACACTATTACCAATTATTACTCCCAGGCCCGCAACATGCAACTTAAATGCTTGCGTGGCACAGTGGAATAGGCGAGTGGATAGAACATATATCCACACTCGAGATGTGTGGATTGTGGTTATATGCGCTGGACCTGCGTTCCATCTGCAGATCGGGCGGGTAGTTCATAAAAATTAAGATTCTGATTAATAGAAAATGGGTTGCTGCTTGGTGAATATAATTAAAGTGAAATTATTCATTAAATTGTCTAAAATGTGAACATATTTTTAGCTTAATTTTTCATCAGGCACAAATTAGCCGACTTGACTCCTACTATGCCTATGCAAAAATAACACGGTTTATTTCCCAACAGCAAGTGAGGCAAGAAAGATGAGAGAGAATCTAAAAGGGGAGTTAATAATGCCAGTGAAGTCATTAAACATGACAACGAGTCAAGTGCAGGGTATGTCATGCAACAGCTGTGAAGCGCAATATGTAGGGTATATGATAAACCTGGAAGCCTACCTCAAACATGGTACATATAGGAAATACATATGGGAAGGGCTCACAAAAATGACCCTAGTCAGTTCTGGAATTTGAAAATTATTATTCCCCTTGCATTCCAACGCAAATTTGTACCTAGAAAGTAGAAGTATTCGTTGTCCATGTCCCAGAAAAAGTGTGATCAAATGAGCAATAGTTTTTTGTGGTGTGACATTGAATGTTAACATGTCAGGAGTCAATTTTGGGTCCTTTTAGAGTATCCAGTGACTACCGTCTTTTAAAATTAGCATAAAACCCAGGCAATGACTGGTGAAACAATTTTTAAGTTACTTGACACGAGATGAACAGTCCAACAGTGAAAATCATATCAAGACCACTCAACCACACCTCTTTTGTGTCATATGCCAGACCTCTGAAATACAGCTTGAAAATGTGCACCTAAGTTTCACGTCTATCAAATCTAAAGTACTTACTTCTACTTCCTTTTGAACTTGTGCATGCTAGGCAAATCATTTTTTATGTGGTTTAGAACAATGAAGAGGTTCTTCTGAAGAAATAGATGGCTTATGATCTATGTTGTGGAAAAATCTCAGGAGCAGGCACATTATTTCTGTATCATACCTATTGATACTGTAAAACACATTTCTGTCCTATGTGGGCATACTGCGTAAGAGGCTTCTGTGAAGTTTTGTAATGATTTGTATGTGCCAGGTATCATTTGATTAAATACAACCTATTACAAGTGTGTTGAAATGTTTATTTTTATCCTACCTTCAACAATGAATGGGTTCTAGACCTTTCATAGGTCAAAACTGCCAGAAAAAGGATATAATCTCATCCAAAACAGCATATATTTTGTAAGTATCCTTTTTCCCACTAAACTGTATGTGTGAGGGTTTCTTTAGCATATTATAGTCATTTTAAAATGCCCGTTATCTCAATCAACAGAGAACAAAACATATCGGATCCCATAAAAAACATGGATACTGTAAAACACTATCTTCAGAAGACATTGTATGTTAACCCCAAACTACTATAACTAAAGATTAGTGAATGTACTTGATCCAACACATTCTTTAGACTATAGAATCAGAATGAGATTGTTTCAGACACTAATAGCACCTCTATTATTTGACAAATTACAATCATCCTGAAAAGTAATGTTGAAAAATTATGCTCTCTCAAAAAAATCTCTGTGGATCAAATCATCTTAATATGGTTTAAAAAAAAAAAAAAAAACAGCGTACGCTCAAAAGACGGTGCAACGGAGCTATGGGTATCTTTCACGTCGGTTTCCGATCTTATGGGGAAAAACATCCCATAAAAACATATTCTCGATTCTGCTGCATCAGTCGGATACAAAACATATTAGAATAGCTTTAACCTGTTCTGTTCCTTTCTGGAGACAGATACATGCTATTTAATATTCTGGAAAAGGTGTGTTTTGTGTAGTTTCCACCAGAGGTTGCTCTTATGAAAAACGGCCTTAAACCGTAAATTTGGAATAGACCAGTTCGGCTTACGCGAGATTTGGGTCATGGGCATGCTTTTGCGGACTACGTATGGCAGAAGATGCACAAATCGCATTGAAAAAGGGGGGAATAATAACTTTTTTCGCTTTCCCCATGGTAAAAGCCAGCTTACAGCGTGGATTCGGTCTATAAACAAGAAAAATTTTCGTTCAGGAACATTCTAGGGCGTGCAGCGTACATTTTGTGTCCAGATGGCGAGATTAAGAATTCTGTATTCTACTTCCACCAATATATGTGGGTAACCTGAGGAACATTCCGGTATGTAAACACGTCAAGCGTGCATCCTGTCAAGGAAATTCAGAGTTTAGTTTGCTGCCATTCACTAGCTGTCTACCTATTTTGAGATCACTACCTATCTTAAAATTGCCTTGCCTGCCTAAGATTTTAGAATCTCTCGTTAAGCAACAACTGTGCAGCTTTTTAACTTTCAACAACATTTCAACTTCACAACAATCTGGCTTCAGGCCTGGTCATAGCACCATCACAGCAGCCTCAGTGGTTATAAATGATTTGATATCAGCTGTGGATAATAAACAAAAATGTGCAGCCCAATTTATTGATTTAGCAAAAGCTTTCAATACAGTAGACCATTTTATTTTATTAAAAAAGTTGTTCTCCATTGGTCTTGACTGTGATGCCTGCTTGTGGTTCCAGGACTATCTCTCGAATAGAACACAAGCTATTATGCTTGGGGATGCGAAGTCTCAATTTTTAAAAGTGACGAAAGGAGTACCCAAAGGATCCATAATTGGACCGATTTTATTCAATTTATATTAATAATATTGCTCGTAATATTGCAAATTGCAAGGTTCATTTTTATGCAGATGACACTGTGTTGTACTCCTCTGCACCAACGTATGCCCACCTCTATTATTTGACAAATCTACCTGCAATCTACCTGCAATCGGCTTTTAATATTATTCAACACGCTCTGGCAGATCTGAAACTAGTTTTAAATACGGATAAAACTAAGTTCATGTTTTTTTCTGCTCGGAATGCAATTATGCAAAATGACTCAATTTTCTCGGTGACTGGTGCTAAAATTGAGCAAGTTCAGTCTTACAAGTATTTGGGTATCTGGCTGGATCATGACTTTTCCTTTAAGGGGAGGAGAAACCTTTTGGAAAAAAAATTGTCTTTTTTGGATAGATATCATTCATACTTGGTGTATTGACAGTATATGACCTGAAATACACAAAATATGAATTTGACCTAATTTGCATAATTAGGTCATGTGATTCAAGATGGCTGCCACCCTGATTTCACCATCATTTCTTTGCCTTATATCTCAGGACTGAAGCAAAATATTTGAATCAGGTTTTTTTTTATTAGATTTAGTTATGTTTACACCTTCTTCTGAACTAGAATAAAGCATTTACACATAATACTAGAGATTTAGTGGGGTAAAAGAGGATTTTGCCATTTTTCGCCCCCTCGATATGAAATATAAATCACCATAACTCACAGACCCAAAGTGCTAAACCAAAACTTTTAGTTCAGTAGACTTCCTGATACGTACACAGACTTCTGTCAAAATTTCATGAGAAAAGCTCCACAAATAAGTGAGCATAAACTTCTCCCTCCTGCTCCCTCTGATTGATTGTCCTGTTCTTGAGCAGATTGAAGTGATTTTTGGGTTTCTCCTCCCCTTAAAACTCATGTGTCTAACTTGTCCAAGAAAATCAGAATAAATATTGGGTTTCTTTACAGAAACAGGTCTTGTTTTTCTTTAGACAGTAGGAAGAGGATTGTCCAGGCAACAATCTTACCTTTATTTGACTATGGGGATATCCATTACATGCATGCCTTTGATAGTACTTTAAGACCTCTGGACGCTATTTATCACAGCGCTCTGCGTTTTATCAATGGAGATTGTTTCTGCACTCATCACTGTGTTCTGTGTTCTATAGTTCTGTTGGGTGGTTTATTTTAGAAGGAAGCTCCATTGTATTTTATTTATTTATGAAGCATTGCTTGGCAGACTTCCTTCATATCTTACTAGGCTTTTTTCCTTCAAAATCCGAGGCCAGCATGTCAGATCGCAAGGGTGGATTTTGTTAGAGTCACCCAGGACTAGGACAAATTTGGGCTGTTCTGCTTTTAGCTCATTTGCACCTTATGTCTGGAATAGATGCCAAGACTCTCTGAAGTTTGATTGTCTCATGAATATGAATATGAATATGAATCCTTCAAGAATCGACTGTGGGAGATGTTACTTGAGGAGGCCAGATGTACTTGCCTTTAGTTTTAACTTTGAACTTTAACTCTGTCTGCACTTGAATGTTTTACTTATTTTTTATTTTCTTTTTATTTTTAACTGTATTTTAAAGTTTGTTTTCCTTTATTCTGCAGTTGTTGTATGTAATTGTGTGAATTTTACTATGCTCTGTGTGTTAACCCACTTTGTAATTGTTTTCTTGTATTCAGGGCTCTCCTGAAAAAGAGACCTCGGTCTCAGTGGGACTTCCCTGTAATAAAGGAAAATAATAATAATAATAATTCATGGAAGTTGCATATAACGGCAGCTGCCATGTTACTAATGACGCACCAGGTTGCTAGAGCAGGCGCAGCATGCGCATTCGCGATATTAAATATAAACATTACATTCAAAACCCCTTCTCACTGCTAAAAACCAAAATCTTTCTTGCACAAAAAAAACCCCAAAAAATTGGAGGTTGGATACGAAATTCTTTCCCCCTGACGATATAGACCAGGGCTGCCCAACCCTGTTCCTGGATAGCTACCATCCTGAAGGGTATCACTCCACACCAAGCAAACCACGCCTGCTTTCCCAGTTAGAGATCTTGACGAGCTGCTAATGAGCTGAATCAGGTGTGCTGAATTAGGGTTGGAGCAGAAACCTACAGGATGGTAGCTCTCCAGGAACAGGGTTGGGCAGCCCTAATATAGACTAAGCTCCATAAGTTTTCTCCTACAAATGGAAAGCATCGACTCCTTTGGCGCAACAAAGACTTGAAAGGCTACATCGGCGAGATATTGTCAAGCTAAGTCCTCAATGTGGTTATTTTCAGCACAAATGAAAATCTGAAATCAAATGAGTTGTGTTCAGTCAAACAGTAATGATGTTGTTTCAGTATGTCTTGGCCATATATTTTACATGTGTGCCTGCGCTATTATCCATTTTGAAAGTACAAAACCCAAAACCAGTGAAGTTGGCACGTTGTGTAAATCGTAAATAAAAACACAATACAATGATTTGCAAATCCTTTTCAACCTATATTCAATTGAATACACTGCAAAGACAAGTTACTTAATGTTCGAACAGGTAAACTTTGTAATTTTTTGCAAATATTAGCTCATTTGGAATTTGATGCCTGCAACATGTTTCAAAAAAGCTGGCACAAGTGGCAAAAAAGACTGAGAGAGTTGAGGAATGCTCATCAAACACTTATTTGGAACATCCCACAGGTGAACGGGCTAATTGGGAACAGGTGGGTGCCATGATTGGGTATAAAAGCAGCTTCCCTGAAATGCTCAGTCATTCACAAACAAGGATGGGGCGAGGGTCACCACTTAGTGAACAAATGCGTGAGCTGATTGTCGAACAGTTTAAAAACAACATTCCTCAACGAGCTATTGCAAGAAATTTAGGGATTTCATCATCTACGGTCCGTAATATCGTCAAAAGGTTCAGAGAATCTGGAGAAATCACTGCACGTAGCGACAAGGCCGAAAACCAACATTGAATGCCCGTGACCTTGATCCCTCAGGCGGTACTGCATCAAAAACCGACATCAGTGTGTTAAGGACATCACCACATGGGCTCAGGAACACTTCAGAAAACCACTGTCAGTAACTACAGTTCGTCGCTACATCTGCAAGTGCAAGTTAAAACTCTACAATGCAAAGCGAAAAGCCATTTATCAACACCACCCAGAAACGCCGCCCGGCCGCTGGGCCCAAGCTCATCTAAGATGGACTGATGCAAAGTGGAAAAGTGTTCTGTGGTCTGACGAGTCCACATTTCAAATTGTTTTTGGAAACTGTGGACGTCGTGTCCTCCGACCAAAGAGGAAAAGAACCATCCGGACTGTTATAGGCGCAAAGTTCAAAAGCCAGCATCTGTGATGGTATGGGGGTGTATTAGTGCCCAAGGCATGGGCAACTTACACATATGTGAAGGCACCATTAATGCTGAAAGGTACATACAGGTTTTGGAGCAACATATGTTGCCATCCAAGCAACTTCTTTTTCATGGACGCCCCTGCTTATTTCAGCAAGACAATGCCAAGCCACATTCTGCACGTGTTACAACAGCATGGCTCCGTAGTAAAAGAGTGCGGGTACTAGACTGGCCTGCCTGTAGTCCAGACCTGTCTCCCATTGAAAATGTGTGGCGCATTATGAAGCGTAAAAATACGACAACGGAGACCCCGGACTGTTGAACAACTTAAGCTGTACATCAAGCAAGAATGGGAAAGAGTTCCACCTGAAAAGCTTCAAAAATTGGTCTCCTCAGTTCCCAAACGTTTACTGAGAGTCGTTAAAAGGAAAGGTGATGTAACACAGTGGTAAAAAGGCCCTGTGCCAACTTTTTTTGCAATGTGTTGCTGCCTTTAAATTCTAAGTTAATGATTATTTGCAAAAAAAAAAATAGAGTTTCTCAGTTTGAACATTAAACATCTTGTCTTTGCAGTGTATTCAATTGAATATAAGTTGAAAAGGATTTGCAAATCATTGTATTCTGTTTTTATCTACGATTTACATAACGTGCCAACTTCACTGGTTTTGGGTTTTGTAGATAAGGATCATGTGTGCATGCCGGTTGTTTTGAGCAGTGTGAATTTGTCGCAGGAACACGGTAGCTATTAGCTGACTTATGGTGTGGGACCCAATCATCGTGGTGTTAATGACATAAATTCACGTCCACAATAATAACTGGCAAGCAAATTCAATTTTGTTGGCTATATATATAGCAAGTAACTATGTAATCAAAATCACAAAGAAACCAAATGATTATTGCAGGCAGTGAAATGAAAACAATATCAACATACTTTTCGGACGTTTTAAGTGACCAAATTATCGTGGTATTTCAGAATAAGCGGACTGTAAATGGGGATGCGCCTGTCGTATGCAAATATTTGTTTTGACAGCAGACGTTTTTCAATTATTGTTTCAACTAATTCTTCCTTTTTCAGCTGAGTGCGGTACATCCAAATCTTTGCCTATCTGTCTCAGTTCACAAACCCTGAGTTGAGAGATTGCTCTCCTGTCGCTGACTGCAGTCTTGTAAACGGTCTCCAGTTTTTCTTCTGCCATACAAAATCCATACAACCTCATTTCTACACCTGAAAAATATAGCAAGTCCCTGTCCATCCCTTACCCTTTCAGATGTGGAGAAACTCATCCATGCCTTTATCTAACATAACATAACATAAATGGCGAGAACAGGCCGTTCAGCCCAACTAGGCTCGCCAGTTTCTTTATACTATTGTGAATATATCCCTTCAGATACTCAATGACTCAGTGGTATCTAGCTTTAAGTCAAGCCTGCTCTTGAAAACCCCCAAGGTCTCTGCCTCAACAATATGGTCAGGCAAGCTATTCCACATCGAAGTTACTCTATAGGTGAAATCTCCACCCAACTGGATTATTGCAATGCACTTCTGTATGGTACTCCCAACAAACACCACCATAAACTTCAGACACTACAGAACAGTGCTGCCAGACTACTAACAAAAACAAAAAAAGACAATCACATCACCCCAGTCCTTCGCTCCCTCCACTGGCTCCCCATCACTGCAAGAATTCAGTACAAGATTTGTCTCCTCACCTACCAGTGCATTCATGGCCAAGCCCCTAGCTACCTTAAGGACCTGGTCACTCTACACTCCCCAGCACGCTCCCTTCGTTCCACAGCAACCTACCAACTCCACCCTCCAAGAACCAGACTCAGGACTATGGGAGACCGAGCGTTCTGCGCAGCTGCTCCACATCTGTGGAACACCCATCCACAATATCTGAAGGAGCCACAGAGTCCGGAATCTTTTAAAAAAGGACTTAAAACTCTCCTTTTTACCAAATTTTATGGATTTTAGCACATTGTTTACAATCTTAATTTTTAATGTTTGCTTCAACTTAAAGGTTACCTATTATACCATTTTTCCAAGTTTATATTTTGGCCTTTGACTCCCCGAGAGTACTCCTGATCGCGCAAAGTAAAAAAAAGCGTTCTTATTTCGCTCATACTGCCATCCTCAAAAAAACCCCATTTGTAGTCCATAGTGGTCTCTGCCTGAAACGCCTCACTGGGGTGGCTCTTCCGCTATAGCCCCCACTCCCCGTGTGCCCACTTTCTTCTGACTGGCTAGCTCTGTGGAGGGCGGAGTTGGGCGGGACGAGGCAGCAGAACGCAGTTTTCCGTGTCCCTCTCCTCAGAGTGAAACTTGAGACACGGCTGCCATCTGATAAGGAAACGGCGGGCAAATTCCGCAATCTAACGCAGTACATTTGTATAGATCTAATGAAATGAACTTGTTCTAATAAGCGCAGCGCCGAAAGTGGAGGACGCACTGCAAAAGTCTGGCAGCTCAAGCACAAATTTGCTATCGGCTACAGTTTGCTACAGCGACAGTGGTGAGTCAGAGCGGTTCTTTTACTCTAACTAGGATGCAGGGAAAGCTAGAATCCACCTTATTTAGACCCATTTGTAGAACGGGTCGACATGCCCAAGTGTAGACCGGAGACCGTAGAAATCTGGTGGGTCATAGTTTAGAGGGAAACATGGACAGTGAGGAGCGGCTAAAAGTGGACCAACAGCTTATGGACTGCTTCGGTGTGTATTAGGACCTGCTGGTTCGTGTGCATAGCTGTGGTGTGTTGTTAGCGTGGAGAAACGAACAGCTTCTGCGCTGGTATATGACGGAGGGGCGAAAGCTCCAGGCTAAACGGCCTTTTCGGAATTGCCCGTGGTAATGGTTTACTTATTGCTTCGGAATGACCAGCTTTTCCTCACGGAAAATGGGCGAGTTATGGATAGTACCAAGAGCGAGATAGAGCTCCGGTTATGTCATGAACATAATACAGGTTTTACAGACCGGTAGTTCGTTCCGTTTGCGTGAACCGTTGCTTATGTGGAGCTAGCGAATCGATCAGTTTTACAGGAAAGAATTTAATATTCAATCGATGGCAATGCAGAGAAATCGTTTGTTACACACCGGACACGTTATAGCCTGTGCGCTTCCCTATTGCTTTCACCGGTAGCATCAGAGAGCTTGCCCAGACATTGGAGATGTATCAGGCTGACCCCGGTCATGGATAAGTAAAGCGATTGTTCCACAAGCACCCAAAAACGCACCCCAAGCTCTGCAAAACCTACGTCTGGTCTAACTGCCGCCCAACTCGGCAGACATACAGCACCTCTCCGGTTAGCTTCAACTGTAGCGGCTACAATCAGGCAACGTTACGATGAAACTCTCACATTGATGCTTACCGAAATAACACAAGCATACCGTTCAGAATTATTGCATATAAGTTAACCAGGAGCATTTGTAATTAGCAGAGCACGCGAACTAACATGCAGTAGCTGATAAGCAGTCATGACTTTGAATGTAATCTGTCGTGCAAAAAATTTGTTTCCTGTCCGGTGTGAAAGCTGCTTAACGCGCTCTTAACGCGTGTATTCGCGTCTTTGCATTGACTTTGAATGTAGGCTAATCTGTCCCGCGAATAATTCGTTTCGTGTCCGATGTGAAAGCAGCTTTATGGATAGTACGCGACAGCTAGAGAGAGCTCGGTTATGTTATGAACATAATACAGGTTTTGCAGACCGTAAGTTCCGTTAGTGTCGACAAGTTGCTTATGTGGAGCCCGCGAATCGATCACTTCTACAGGAAAGAATTACCTATTTGATCTCCGCCTTTTTCGGCTTTTTATTAGCCACAACAATTTCTAAAGGGGGATGAAATTATGTCACGGTAGTGCAGAGAAATCATTTGTAAACCGGTAGAGCTTCTGTGTTTCGCATTGCTTTCACGGTAGCACCAGAGAGCTTGCTCAGACATTTGTGAAGTATTCGGCTGATCCCGGTCATGGATAAGTGAAGTGATCACTAACTGTAGTGGCTACAATCGGGCAACGTTATGATGAAACTGCCACATTGATGCTTACCGAAGTAACACTAGCATACCGATCAGAATTACTGCATCTAAGTTAACCAGGAGCATTTATAATTAGCACGGCAGGCAAACTAACATGCAGTAGCTGGTAACCGAGCGGTCATAACAACCAGAGAGACAAACCCTTGCAATACAGGTTTTACAGACGGCAAGGTCTGTTACTGTGAACAGTTGTACCAAGCATCCAAATTACAAACAAGTATTAAAAGTTAGCTTCAAATGAGGTTTATGATCACACGCCTTCTGTAGAATTTTCCGATATCACTCTTGCATATTTAGGACACAAACATTAGCAACAGTAACATGGCTATGTTAGCCGCTGTGCTACAGCCACAATCAACTGGCTATCATCTCAGGTTGGCTTATGCAGTAAAAGCAACTTACAGCTTCTGTGTCTGTGAGTCACGGACAGTCGCGACCAATACAGGCTTTATCTTCAGATATTTTACAAAGCCTGTGTTTGAGGCCAGTTGTTAGTGCAAACTGCTAGCCAGTAGCCAGTAGCCACCCGTAACACGTTAGCCTCACAATATTTGCTGTTATATCGTTACTTACAGCTTGTGGCTCCGAGCACTTGATCGATGCAGCTGCTTCAGGTTTGAGATGCAGGTGAAACGCTTATCCTGTGTCAAATTATCCTTTATTGATAAAGCTGTCTTTGGTGAAATGCTGAGCACAATCAGCTAACGTTCCCCCCTGGCGTGGCTGTTTGCTGCCAGCAAACAAAAAAAAAGCTACCCATTGATTTCTGGTGGCATCCTCTTTTGGAAGAGAAATAAGTGTTTTTCTTCGCGTCCAAAAGTAAACGGACAAGCAACTTTGGGAGAGATACTGACAAAACTGCACCTCAAATGATATTTGGTTCTTCTTTTGTAATTCCAAAAGTGTCGACGCTACTAAGGCATAGTATGATCTGCTGTTGTTAGTGCCTGCTAGAATAGTGTCCGGTGTGGGCAGGTCCAGCGCCGTGATTGGCTCTGGCTAGGTCTGTAGTAATTGGACGGCACAACCTGACGTCAGGTTTTGCCCAGATCTCGCGAAGATCTCGGGAGGAGCTGTTCAGAGAGGAAATCACGTTCACGAAATCACGTTCTTGGATTACGGCAAAACTCCTGTATCTTATGTTTAGAAACTTTTCAGTGGTTGAGTGTGGACAACTAACATTATAACATTACTAATATGTATTAAAAGAAGGATCAGCATCATAGGTCCCCTTAAATGTGTTCTATTGTTTTAATGGCAACTTCATGTAGCACTTTGAGATCTCGAATGTAAAGTGCATTGGAAATAAAATGTATTATTATTATTATGATTACTATTATTATTAAAATGTTCAGCGCTCATGCGCTCTCCAAATCTCGCTTTTTCTCGCCCTTAAACCGAAAGGGTCTATTCCATTGAAATTGGGGGTCTCAAGGAAAGCAGTGTCCCAAGATTCAGATTTCAGATTATTTTGCCTGATATGTGAATGTTCTGCTATGAATAGAATGTTTATTTTTTGATTTTATGTTTATGTAATGTAATGTGGAAAAAAAAAGCCGCTAGATGGCAGTATTGACATTTTTTTTTGTTAAGCCCAGTCTGGAGCTAGGTTTTGGGGCATGTCCTGGGCATGCCTCAGAGGGGAATGTCCCAGAGAATTGGAGAAAAGTCTGGAAGGTGGGAGGGGGCTGGAAAAGAGTATGTAAGGAGAAAAATGGAGAGAGTGAAAGGTAGTAGGAGAAATTGCAAGGAGAAATTGTGGAAGGATACATTTGATGAGACCTGTCACTCTTTTCAAGACCTGTGAAGATTTTTGTGGATTTTTGCCTTTGTTGGAGCATTTTCCTGTCCCAGGACATTGCAACATAGCAGCCCCATCTCAACTACCAAGGGACTGTAAATATCTCATTTTTTTTTATTTCAATCTTGGTCAGTAGAGTAGATTGTAGATTAGTTCAAAGTGTTTGTTTAATTAAATCTGTGCAAGTTTTAAAATTTTGTCTGTCATCCCTTGCTGTCCGCTACGCCATAACAAATTGACGCGATGACAAATTGGGGCCAAAACAAATTGGGGGCTCGTCCGGGATAGACCATTGTGTGAGTCATTTATTGAAAATCTAAAATTTCAAATAGTGAAATTGTTTTTTGAATTTTCCTAGATATATATTGACAGATCAACAGCAATGGATGATTTCTTGGCATCACCAACCGTAGAAGTTTTGAAGTCTTTGAAAAAGACAGAACTGCTAGAAATATGCAGACAGTTAGAGCTGACAGATGTAAAACCAGCCATGTGAAAAGCAAGACTGGCTAGAGAGAGTGTTGAATATTACATTGATGAAAATGTGTTTGCACCAGGAGATCTGGAACAGTTTCCAGTGGAAAATCCAAATGTAGAAATGGAACTTAAATTAAAAATGCTAGAGATTGAAAGAGAGGAAAGAGCATTCGAGAGAGCAGAAAGAGAGAAAGAAAGGCAGTTTGAGTTAGAAAAATTAGCAAGAGAAGAGAAAAAAGAAAGGGAGGAAAAAGAAAAACAAAGAATTTGAGAGAAAGAGGAAAGAGCAGAAAGAGAGACAGAGAGATTTCGATTTACAGAAGTTAGACAGAGAAGAAAGGCTCCAAATGGAGCAACTAAAAATCAAAATGGAAGCTGAAAACAAATTTTATGCTAGCCAGGAGGTAAAGCTGGTGCCTCCATTCTCGGAAAAGGAGGTTGATAAGTATTTCCAGTGCTTCGAGAAGGTAGCTAAGAGTTGTCAGTGGCCAAAGGAACACTGGCCTCTGATGTTGCAAACTGTCCTCAAAGGTAAAGCTCAACAAGCCTATTCGGCTTTGTCTGCAGATGATTCCTCCGATTATGAGGTTGTCAAAAAGGTTATTTTGACAGCTTATGAGTTGGCTCCAGAGGCTTACCGACAGAAATTCAGAGGTCTGAAGAAATCTGACAATCAGACTTATGTGGAATTTGCTAACGAGAAGGTTTGCTTTGAGCGCTGGTGTACTTCTATGGAGGTCAAGGATGATTTCAGCTCACTAAAAGAGATGGTGTCAGTTGAAGAATTCAAGAACTGTGTCAAGGATGATATTAAGACCTACCTTAATGAGAAGCAAGCACTGAATTTGCAATCAGCTGCCAAGTTTGCAGACGAATATGTTCTCACACATAAGTCCAAATTTCAGTCCAGCAGTAACAATAGATGGTCCCAATTTCAGAAGAAAGGTAACGGTGATACTCAAGATTCCTCACCCAAAGACAAAGACAAATCTGGTGATGGTGCTCAGAAATCCAGTCAAAGGTCTGATCAAAGTGTGAAAGCTGACAGTGACAAAGGTGGTTTAGTTTGCAATTATTGCAAGAAATCTGGTCATGTTACAACTAACTGTTGGTTCCTTAAAGCTAAGAAAGAAAAAGAAAAGGATATCATGCCCAATGCCTTTGTGAAGACAAGGTTAGAAAGCCCTGTAGTAGATGACCGATCTGCTAAATTGCCTGCTCCTTGTGAGGCTAAGAAGCCTGATACTGCTGACTTTGTGAGGGAGGAATTTCTTCCATTTGTGTCAGAGGGATTTGTGGCTCTGAAAGAGCATTCTCCTCCTGTACCCATATATATCCTAAGGGATACCGGAGCTTCTCAGTCACTTGTGTTGATGGACTCCTTGGAGTTACGTGATGAGACCGCTTCAGGGGATTTCAAACTTGTACAAGGTATTGAAGGGAGGACTGTATCTGTACCCCTGCGCTCTGTATTCTTGAAGTCAGATTTAGTTACAGGACAGGTAAAGGTGGGACTTATGTCAAGTCTACCTATCAAGGGTGTTGCTAGGCAATGACCTGGCTGGGGGCAATGTAGTTCCCCCTGTTTGTCTTACTTCACAGCCGAGCACTGAAGATGGCGATGAAGACCCATCTCTGTATCCTTCCTGTGCAGTGACCCGTGCTATGGCCAAGAAGGCTCAAGAAGAAGATGATGTGCCGTCCAGCACATTGAATAGTCATGACTCAGGTGGTTCGCCTCATGACTCTGTTCAGCCTACTATGGTTTCTCCGTTTGAGGACTTATCAGACACTTTTATCAGTTCTCTGTTCAGCCAGCCAGATGGGTCTGGTGATTCTGATGTGTCTGGAGACTTGTCTCTGTCCAGAAATCGGTTGATTCAGGAGCAAACCAATGATCCTGAAATTTGTGTACTAAAGAAGAGAGCCCTTCCTGATGAAGAAATAGACGCAGTTCCAGTTGGGTATTATCTCAAGGATGGAGTGTTGATGCGGAAGTGGCGCCCTCCTGATATCCCTGCCAATGCAGATTGGGCAGTGGTCAAGCAAATTGTTGTTCTGAAGGTCTACAGGAATGAGATCTTAACGATGGCTCATAGTTTGCCTTTAGGAGGTCATCTTGTTGTTAACAAGACTGTTGACAAGATCGTGAAACACTTCTTCTGGCCTGGACTTCGGAAAGATGTTTCCAACTTTTGCAAAACCTGTCACACTTGTCAGGTAGTTGGAAAACACCAGTTAGACCCACCTGTAGCTCCATTGCAGCCTATCCCAGCATTTGGGGAGCCCTTCTCCAAGGTCATCGTTGATTGTGTTGGTCCATTACCCAAGACTAGATCTGGAAATCAGTACTTGTTCAGGGTGTCCGCAGGGTCTTGAAAAGTATTAAAAGTTGATAAATCAATTTTGGGAAAATTAAGACCCTTAAAAAGTATTAAAAAGTCTTATCACGAAATTATGAGGTCTTAAATTTTGTGGGTATTTCCCTGAAACAGACTGTTTAAAAACATTAAAAAGTGCGTGAATTCATTCATTTTTATTAAATTACAAAGATGAACCGGAAACATTAACAACAGTGTCACGTGACGCCTACAGCACGTAAGGCACAATACATCCATGGTAAAGCTACGTTTCCATTAATACGGCTGAAGTCCGGCTGCGACAGGCTGCGGGGCAGACACGGGACATCGCATGCGTCCCATGGTGCGTCGTCAGTGTTTCCATAGAAACGGCTGAACTACGCTATTCATCCGTTTTCGTCCTCATGGCAGGACCCAACTCAGCACTACTTCAACAGCGCCTCCTGGTGGACGAAGAGCTCATCATAATAATTACAAGCAACAGAAGAAACGAACGAAAAGAAAGCACCGTTAAAGATGATAAAAAGATAAAGATGGCTGGAATTATGTTCTGTTGAATAATAATAAGTCTGATATTCTGAAGTTTCTGCTTCATCCTCTGAATTGCAAGAATTAGATGAAATTATGTTGAAACAAATGTCGCATGAGAACCACTACTCTGTTATCATCTTGTACCAAACTTAAGCGTGTGATACGCAGGAACACTTCTGATATATAGAAATCACAAAGGCAACGTGGCATTACAAAGCTCAGATCATAATTTAAAGCGGTAGTATGCTTTTGATTCACTGAGAATGGTAAATACATGTGTGTTGCTGCAGAAATCTCGGCTCTGCTCTGAACAGGGAAATAAATGCACATTGCTTCAAAGGTACTGATTTGTTAACAAAATAAAGTGGGGAAACCCCTTTGAACTATAGGGAATTCCTCGTGCGATTCGTTGGCGCCGGAGCTGGAATCGCTCCCTGGTCCGATCGGAAAAATACGCATGCGGCTCCGCTCCAGGAGCCGGGTGAAAATCGCGTGGATGGAAACACTTCATATAAAGAGAATGATATGCGATTTTTGACGTACCCGTGTCTGCACCGGCGCCTGACTTCAGCCATATTAATGGAAACATAGCTTAAGGCAAGGTTGGAACGGCAGGCAACTTCAAAACGGCTTCACATAACATAGCCTTTATTTTCAACAAAATGGGAAAGTGTAAATTTGCGGAGTCATGGCTGGATATACCGGACTTCAAACCATGGCTGAAGCCAGTCGACGATAACACAAAGGAGGCATATTGCATATTAAAAAAAAAAAAAAAAAAAAAAAGGATAAGCGTTGCATTGATGGGGATAAACGCGGTTAAATCTCACATGCATGGTGCCAGCCACAAGGACGCCAAGAGAAGCAGCTTTCCATCGCAAGGTTCTGTGCGACTGCCAACGCTGTACCCCTTAAAGCACAACTTCCTAATGAAGCTGGTGCCAATTTTTTATTCAGGCGCATCTCAAAAAATTAGAATATCATTGAGAAGTTAGTTTATTTCAGTAATTCAATTCAAAAAGAGAAACCCATGTATTAGTTTGATGCATTACACACAGAGTGATATATTTCAAGCATTTTTTTTTATTTTGATGATTATGGCTTACAGCTGTTGATAACCCAAAATGCAGTGTCTCAGAAAATGACAATTTCTTGAAAAAGTTCAATACTAAAGACTCACGGTGTCCCACTCTAATCAGCTAATTCACTAAATACACCTGCAAAGGTTTCCTGAGCCTTTAAGTGGTCTCTCTGTCTGGTTCAGTAGGCTGAAATAAATGGACATTTACATGATCATGATATTCTAATTTTTTGAGATGCACCTGTAGAGTGGAGCATGTCGCGACCAAGCCTGTCTGAGAACACTGTTCTTGTGTGCGCAGTAGGGCTGGGTATTGCCTACAACCTTTCATTTTATGTTAAAATAAGAATGTCTCACATTTTGTTAGTTTCCATTGCATTAGAGTGAGGACTGTATGTATTTACTACATAGACAGATAATTTCTTTGTTCAAGATAGTTGTAGATTGTTTCGAGTTACTGGGTTAGTGAATTGCACCCTCATTAACTTTGTTTGCATGGTAGTGTGCTATGCTGTGTGTGGCACTACAGGCCTGGGGAAGTACTATCTTGTTTCGCTGTGCAATATGTACAACAATCAGTCATAACATTCTGACCACCTGCTGAATATTGTGTCGGTCCCCCTTTTGTTGCCAAAACAGCCCTGGCATGTCAAGGCATGGACTCCATGACCCCATCACCGGTTCACCACTGTTCCTTCCTTTGACCACTTGGATAGAAAAATGTATGCATGTATGTATGTATGTATGTATGTATATATAAATAAATTATTTAAAAAAATGTGTTTTAACAAACTTAAACAGTGAAAAAAAAAAGATTTAAGGTGTCACTTATGGACACGGTTACAGCTCAAAGTGGCGATGAGGTCTTAAAAAATATTGACAAGGTCCTAAAAAGGTATTGAAATTAACCTGAAGATTCCTGTATATACCCTGTTTTTGACAATCATGTGTGCATCTGCCAGATTCCCTGAAGCCATACCTCTACGCAACATCAAGGCAACTGCAATCTCGAAGGCTTTGAGAAAGTTCTTCACGTTGTTTGGCCTTCCCAGGGAAATTCAGTCAGATCAAGGTAGCAATTTCACTTCCGGATTGTTTCAGCAGGTTGTGTATGAACTAGGTGCGAAGCAGATTCTTTCCAGTGCCTATCATCCAGAGAGTCAGGGTGCCTTAGAGCGGTTTCATTCCACTCTCAAGACAATGATGAGGACTTATTGTTATGACCATGAGAAAGACTGGGATGAAGGTGTTCATTTGCTGTTGCTTGCAGCTAGAGCAGCAGTGCAGGAGTCTACTGGATTCAGTCCGTTTGAGCTAGTGTTTGGCCATGAAGTGAGAGGACCTTTGCTATTGTTGAGTGAACAATGGCAAGAGAAAGAGCCGCATATCAGTCTATTAGACTATGTTAGCAAGTTCAAGGAAAGACTGCGTGCAGCTTGTGACCTAGCCAAAGAGAACTTGAAATCAAGTCAGGGAAAAATGAAAACTTGGTATGATCATAAGGCTAGAAGCCGTGAGTTTAAACCAGGAGAAAAGGTCCTTGTGTTGTTTCCCTTGCAGTCCAATCCATTGCAGGCTAGATTTCATGGTCCTTATGAAATTCTGACAAAACTCAATGATCTCAATTACATTGTGAAGACTCCAGATAGGAGAAAGCCAAAACAGTTGTGTCACATTAACATGCTGAAGCCTTATCATGATCGGAATGCTAGGGTTGCAGCTGTCACTTCAGATCCTCCTATGGCCGAGACTTGTGAAGATGAGGGGGAGTTTCAAGATGATGAACCTAGAATTAAAGCTGAAGTTCTTTCATGTGAATTGTCAAATTCTGAAGTGTTGCAAAATCTTGATGTAAAACTCCAGCACTTAGAACCCTCACAGAAAGATCAGTTTGAGAGGTTGATCAAGAAATATAAAGATCTATTTCCTGATGTTCCAAAGAGAGTTTCTATAGCCTCTCATGATGTAGATGTTGGTGATGCCGAACCAATAAAACAGCATCCGTGCGGATGAATCCTGAAAAGAGAAAGATTGCTGAGAAAGAGGTTGAGTACATGTTAGAACATGATATTATCAGACCCTCTAACTCAGATTGGAGTTCACCCTGTGTTCTAGTTCCAAAACCTGATGGAAGTACTAGATTCTGTACAGATTATCGCAAAGTCAATGCTGTAGCTAGAACTGATGTGTTTCCAATACCTAGGATTGATGATTGTATCGATAGAGTAGGGCAAGCAAAGTTTCTGACCAAGATTGATTTATTGAAGGGTTATTGGTGTGTGCCTTTAACTGAGAGGGTCAAGAGCATCTCTGCTTTTGCCACACCATCTGGGTTATACCAGTATGAAGTCCTACCCTTTGGCATGAAAAATGCCCTAGCCACGTTCCAAAGGATGATACAGTCTACAATCGCCAGATTGCCACACACGGGTGCGTACATCGACGACCTGATCACATGGAGTGACTCCTGGGAAGAACATCTGAAAGATGTAGAAACTTTGTTCCAGCGCATGACCCAGGCTAACCTGACTGTTAACCTGAACAAGAGTGACTTTGGTTGTGCTACTGTCACGTATCTTGGCTACTTCGTAGGCCAGGGTAAGGTGGCACCCATAAATGCTAAAGTCCAAGCCATCATGGACTTTCCAGTTCCTGACAACAAAAAAAAGCTTTGCGCCGCTTCCTTGGAATGATCAGGTACTATCGCAAGTTCTGCAAGAACTTTGCTGAGATTGCCCTCAGTTTCACCAACCAATTGAAGAAAGGCGTAAAGTTCACTTGGGATGAAGCATGCCAAAGAGCCTTCAATCGCCTGAAGTCTCTGCTGTCTCACCTCCCCGTGCTCAAATCTCCTGACTTCAACAAACCGTTCTCCATGGCGGTCGATGCTAGCGATCAAGCTTGTGGATCTGTGCTCCTACAGAGAAGTGACTCTGATGACATTGAGCATCCCGTGGCATACTTCTCCAGGAAGTTCAATCGCTACCAAAACAACAATTCCACAATTGAGAAGGAGCTGTTGGCTCTGGTTCTATCCTTACAACACTTTGAGGTTTATGTTTGTACAGGGCAAAAGCCAATGATTGTATATACTGACCACAATCCGTTAATGTTTCTGAGTAAGATGAAAAACAAGAATCGGAGATTGTTGAATTGGAGTTTGATTTTACAGGAGTTTGACTTGGAAATTAAGCATGTAAAGGGTACTGACAATGTAATTGCTGATTGCTTATCCCGTGTTTGAGTATGTGTATATATATATCACGTGTTTATTAGCATATTGTATTATATGTATATATATATACAAGTGTCTACTTAACCATTTTTGTATTGAAAAGAAAAATTTTGCCTTTATGAGTCAAAATTTTTCCCTTTTGGAATGGAGGTGTAATGTGGGGAAAAAAAAAAAAAGCCACTAGATGGCAGTATTGACATTTTTTTGTTAAGCCCAGTCTGGAGCTAGGCTTTGGGGCATGTCCTGGGCATGCCTCAGAGAGAATGTCCCAGAGAATTGGAGAAAAGTCTGGAAGGTGGGAGGGGCTGGAAAAAAGAGTATATAAGGAGAAAAATTGAGAGAGTGAAAGGTAGTAGGAGAAATTGCAAGGAGAAATTGTGGAAGGATACATTTGACCAGACCTGTCACTCTTTTCAAGACCTGTGAAGCTTTTTGTGGATTTTTGCCTGTGTTGATGCTCTAATGACAGATTCTATTCGGGGGGTTGAATAATTTTGAGACTGCAGTAGTCATTCAAAGTGGCATTTTGTGCTAAAATTGGAGAAACCACTTGTAATATTAGTTGTGTTGAGCTATTTAAAATGTTCTTGTTTAATCTGTTGATCACAAACGGCTGAAAGTTTGTAAATTTTGCCAGTTAACCCAATTTGCAATGAGGGTTGAATAATTAATTGCAACTGCATATATATATATGGTAGGATCCAAGAAACGATGTTTGGTCTTTTTGACTTCAGAGTATTATAGAAAAAAATAATGCACCATTCTTCCTGTTTCTAGTCTCATTTGAAAGAAAACATCAAGGGCTTCAAAAAAAGGGCAAATTTGCATATGTTGACCCATAATTTCACGAGTTGGCATTTTTGGGCCATTTTCACCTCATTCCAAGCCATATATTGTCAAGCCAAATAGTGCTAGACCACCATGAACTTATTTTTTCCTTAGTGGGGGGTCATATCTTACATATCCATGTGGTTTAACCATGTCATTACCTACATTTTTTTTCCTGTATCTTTTAATGGGAATTTCAACTCGTTGAAACGCGAGTGACAAAACTTTTAGACCATCAACTAGCATACTAAGAAGGTATTCCCACTGTTCATATTACATCCAGCCAAGAGGGTCCCTATAAGGGTTATGTTCACAGAAATATTTTTTTTTTTTTACAAACATTGGCCCTCATTTACCAATCGTGCGTACACCAAAAAAATGGGTGCACGCCAAAACTCCTGCAAGGATCGGCATTCATCAATCTGAACGAGAGCGAACGGTCCGCAAAAATCTCACGCCAGGTCTGACCAGGTGTACGCAGATTTGAAACCAGCGAACAACATGCAGGAGCGAGTGCGGCTGTCAAAATGAGTAATAAACCATATCCAGCGATGCAGACGTCATGCTGTTGTTGCTCTTATTAGTAAAATGAATAAATAGGCTAAATAGATAAATAGGCTAAATAAATGAATGAATGAATGAATAAATAAATAAATAAATAAGACACCTGTGTTGAGAAATTAATTAAACTTATATTTTGAGACAACCTGCTTGTCAGGCCAGACGGCTGACAATTACAATCAATTTGATTCAGCGCAATGCGTGGCTTGGCAGATATGCAGTGTGGCATGTCAGATGCTCATCCAGTCAGATATATACTGAACAAAAAAAGAAACGCAAGTTAGCCTAGTTAAAGGCAGACTGGAAAATAAGTTAGCGCGTAATTATTTTAGAAAATCAAATTTATTACTAGCGCGAGCACATTTACACTCGTTTCATCAAACTTTTCTTTATTTTGCGGTCACTTTGACTGAGTAACCATAAGAGTGCATTAACTAACTAGCTAACGTGCGTTTCTTTTGTTGCTCAGTATATATATGCCTACAGACACTTTGACCGTGATGACATTTTGACAATGGCAGATCTTCTGTTGTTAGAGGAATAAGCTTCTGTCCGAAGTGAGAGGAACTTTCGGCATAGAGAAGATCTCCTCCGGGAAAGTGACGAGTGGCTGCTCGTTTTGTGTGGCACCCAATAAAATGTCATGGAGTAACACTAATAAAAGTACAATGAACAGTGATCTCTACAGACTGTATTTTAACAATTACCCTCATGCTGCTCCAATCGAGGCGGTGGGGACTCATTTGTGTCCCCACCGCCTCGTATTTCCACTATGGAGTAGGAGCCCTGCTGCCACGCGCTCCTCGAACGGTGACAGCTGCAGGTTTTTGGTGGCGATCTTAAAATCGGACCACTTTTTTTAACCTACATATAAAGCATTTGGATTTTCAATTATGTAGGCTATATAACATGAAATATCATGGATCTACAAATTGAATTTATTAAGGCGGATGTTATTCGCACTTATACGCGTGGCCAATGCCGAATTTTTTCTTGGCCACACTTAGTGCGCTAGTTGATGACCACTCCAGTGCCGCTTACAAAGTATCGCTTAAAATAAGTTTGGCCAAGAAAAAATTTTTAGTTTTGGACACACTTAAAATAAGTGTGGGCAATGGAGAAATGTGCATTTTGGCCATACTAATAAGTGCGTCTAACAAGAATTTCGGTAAATTTTTGTGCTTGGACACACTTAAATAAGTCGAATAGTCACTTCGATTTATTAATGAATTAAATCAAACCTCTGCTGCACTCCGGTTTTCTACTCCAACGGTGTTTACTGCAGCAGCAATAGTTTTCCAAACTGCAGCCTTCTGGGCTCCCTTTATGCCACTCTTATGGCTTCCAAATAAATTTTTTTTTTTTTCTCCATCTCGGACGTTATAATTTATATCGTCGGCCTGCTGATAAAACCTCGTATCTTCAAAATGATAAACTTTACAGGAGAGTAAAAAAAAAAAAGTTTCATTTTGCATGTAAGAATGCAGTTGAGCTGTGTTCGGGTAGGATGACTGTTTTTCTTCCAAGAATGTACCCAATCAATAAAATTTTGTATTTTGCAATGTTTGTTATTATCGTGGACATACGATAATAACATAAACATTGCAAAATACAAAATGTTTGTATTTGATTTTTGTTTCTTATCAAATTGTAGATACAAGGTTTTATCAGCAGGCCGACAACAGTTCCTCCTCAGTGAAGTTCTTTCTTCTTTGCCGTCTTTCGAGAGTCCATGTCGTAAAGTGGGCAGGACTATGCCTCCCGGAGCATGAATTTATAGGGGCGTGCCATGTAAATTACGGTGGTTTCAGCCGCTAGATTTATCAACGCCACATCAGTTCTACACCTAAATCAGCGATGTAAACACTTTTAGTAAATCAGACGTGACATCTGGAGAACGCTGAAATTTACACCAGAATCTACACCAGATCCTACGCAAATTTGATAAATGAGGGCCATTGACCTGAGCCAGTGCCAGCATGAAAGAGCTATTTTTCAACACCGGCCTCATCACTCGCGTGTCAATGACATTTACCTATATATAGCACAAACTACTCCCAATTTCTATACTTCCTACCATCCAAACAAAGTTACAGGGTATATGTAGCAATTTTAAATGTAAAATAATAAAGAAAATTCATTCGCACCAGCTCCTATGGCCTCAACTCATCTGATTTTCCTACTGTATTACCGGGTGAAGTACAAGTGACGAACGAGTGATTTTTCCACATGGTTAAAGAAGAATGGTTACCAGCTTAATGTATCATCTTGTATGGTGTTTATCTCTTTTGTAATGGTTAGTAGACATGTGTGGCTAGTTAAAAACAAAGTATATCAGTTATCCTGAGGTATATTTATCAAAGACCTGGCCCGCGCGGAGTCGGTGATGTCGCGAAAAAAAGTTAAATTTTATGTTGCGTTCAACGCAGTGTCTACGTGTCTGAAAGTTGGACAGGGTTTTAATCTAACTCCATGTTCAACAGTCGGATGGTTTCAATATAATTCCGTGTCCAACAGCCAGATGGTTTCAATATAACTCCGTGTCTGACAGTTGATTACTGTTTTTAATTTTTTCAAATCTACTGAATCTTTTAGACATTAAACGGGAATGTTTTCATAAAAATGGTTCAGTTCTTCAAGATAAGTACCGAGTATTCCAGCAATTATTAGACGTACAAACTTTTTTGGAAATATTCACTAATTTTGAATTTGATGCCTGCAACACGTTCCAAAAAAGCTGCGACAGGGGCATGTTTACCACTGTGTTACATCACCTTTCCTTTTAACTCAGTAAGCATTTGGGAACTGAGGTCACTAATTGTAGAAGCTTTGTAGGTGGAATTTTTTCCATTGTTGCTTGACTTCAGTTTCTCAATAGTTCAGGGTCTCCATTGTCGTATTTTGTGCTTCATAACGTGCCACACATTTTCAATGGGAGACAGGTCTGGACTGCAGGCAGGCCAGTCTATTACCCGCACTCTTTCTCTAGGAAGCCATGCTGTTGTAACGTGCAGAATGTGGCTTGGCATTGTCTTACTGAAATAAGCAGGGACGTCCCTAAAAAAGACGTTGCTTGGATGGCAGCATGTCTTTGCATGTTGCTCTAAAACCTGTATGTACCTTTCAGCATTAATGGTGCCTTCACAGATGTGCAAGTTACCCAGGCCATGGGCACTAACACATCCCCATACCATCACAGATGATGGCTTTTGAACTTTGCACCGATAACAATCTGGATATGCCTTGTCCTCTTTAGCGCGGAGGAAACGACGTCCATGATTTCCAAAAAGAATTTGAAATGGGGACTCATCAGATCACAGCACACTTTTCCACTTTGCGTCAGTCTACCTCAGACGAGCTCGGGCCCAAAGAAGACGGTGGCATTCCCAATGTTGTTGATATATGGCTTTCGCTTTGCATGGTAGAGTTTTAACTTGCACTTGTAGATGTAGCGATGAACTGTATTAACTGACAATGGTTTTCCGAAGTGTTCCTGAGCCCACATGGTAATATCCTTTACAGAATGATGTCGTTTTGAATGCTGTGCGGCCTGAGGGACCGACGGTCACAGGCATTCAATGTTGGTTTTCAGCCTTGCCACTATTATGTAGAGATTTCTCTGTATTCTCTGAATCTTTTGATGATATTATGGATTGTAGATGATGAAATCCCTAAATTCCTTGCAATTGTACGTTGAAAAACGTTGTTCTTAAACTGTTGGACTATTTGCTCATGCAGTTGTTAACAAAGTGGTGAACCTCGCCCCATCCTTGCTTTTGAACGACTGAGCCTTTCGGGGACACTCCTTTTATACCTTAGCATGACACCTGTTTCCAATTAACCAGTTCACCTGTGTCATGTTCCAAACGGGTGTTTTTTGAGCATTCCTCAACTTTCCCTGTCTTTTCTTACCCCTGTCCCAGCTTTTTTTGGAATGTGTTGCCGGGATCAAATTCAAAATGAGTGACTATTTATGAAAAAACAATAACGTTTATCAGTTTTAACATTAAATATCTTGTCTTTGTAGTGTACTCAATTGAGTATGGGTCGAAAAGGATTTGCAAATCATTGTATTCCGTTTTTATTCACGTTTTACACAACATCCCAACTTCATTGAAATTGAGGTTTGTACTAATGCCATTTTAAATTTGGTTTGATAACATTATAATTCTATTTATACACGCATTATTTTAAATTTAGTTTTAATACTATTTTGTATGATTTTAAGTATGGTCGTTTTTCCATGAGCCACTGGACATTTGATATTCCCTTTGGGGATCAATCGATCTATCTATCTATCGACAACCCCAATTCCGAAACAGTTGGGACAAAGTGTAAATTGTGAATAAAATCAAAATGCAATGACTTTCAAATCACACCAGCCAGTATTTTATTCACAATAGAACAGAGATAACATTTAACATTTTAGATCAGATTCCTAGCCTGCTGGACAAATATCCACTTGTACAGAATGTTGTCGTCCATGTTGGTACAAACGACACTTCTTACCAGCAGTCTGAACTTCTTAAATGTGATTTTCTTTCTTTGTTTAACTCTTTTAAGTTGAGTGGGAAACGTGTTTTTATTTCTGGCTCTATCCCGACTCTGGGTCGAGGGACAGGGCGTTTCAGCTGAATTCTGAGCCTCCACACATGGCTGCATTCAGTTTTCCCCTCACACAAAATGTTTTTAGTTGATAATTTTAATCTGTTTTGGGGGCGTGCAGCTTTTTATCAAAGAGATGGAATTCATCCCACTCCGCTTGGTACACGCAAGCTAGTTGGGAACATTTTATTCACGATTGATCTAACTCGCAAATGACTACGCCAAGCAGAGCAGCCGAAATTCATGAGTTACCTCTTTTGCTCCTCAGCTACAGGTAAACCTTGACGTAACTTCCGTGAACTTTCCGATTGTTTTGAGACATATCTCTCATGAGGAAGTAGAATCACAAGCTTACTAGGCGAAGGGTCTTAAATTTTTTTTAATGAACACAAGAAGTGCGAAATCTGTCAATAAAAAGGGCAACAAGTTGATTCAGCTTCAAGGATTAATATACGCTCACATGCCGGACATAGTTGCCCTTACAGAGACTTGGCTGGATAACTCTATTGAGTCTAATGAAATTCTTCCGGAGGGTTATACCCCGTATCGCAGAGATAGACGTGGCAAACGAGGCGGCAGAGTCTTTATTGGTATTCGTAAAAATATTCTCTCCCACCGACGGCCCGAATTAGAACCCAGTAATCGTGAAGTCATAATCTGCGAACAAGTGCCTTGCAAATCAACGAAAGTGTGCATTATCTTGTGCTATAGACCTCCTGATAGCGACCAAGTATCGTTTTACGACTTGCTGTCAAACGTGTTTGCAAAATGCAGTATGGAATACAAAATCATATTCGCACTTGGCGATTTTAATCTCCCTGACGTATCCTGGTGGGATGAAACGGCGAATACTGTCCACACACTGTGCGACTTGGCTTACAGTTTGTCCCTAACCCAGATCATTGATCAACCTACTCACATTAAGGGCAATGTGCTGGATTTAGTTTTTACTAATACCCCCGAACGCTGCTCCGAACCCAGTATAACATTTGGACAGTTTAACAGTGATCATGCTGTGATCGAGTTCAATTTCCAAACTCGAGTCAACAGACTTCGCACATGCGCGAGGAAAGTATACAATTTTATAAAAGCTAACTTTAATGGGCTTCGATCTTACATGGGCAAAGTGTCATTTCACTCTGCTATGCTTCATCCCGATCTTAACATTAATTGGCAAAGCTGGCTAGACCTCGTGCTCTCATCTGTTAATGAATTTATTCCTACTACTGTAATCAAGGATGTAAATTCTCCTGCCTGGATTGACAGTGAAGTACGTCACCTGAGCAACAAAGTACAATCCACACGGAAACAAGCTAAAAAACGCAACTCTGCAGCATTGTGGGCAAAATTTCGTAAACTAAGGAATAAATTAAAAAATTTATGTACTTATAAATATAATCAGTATTTAGACGATCTTGGTGACTCTTGCCAAAACACCAAAGCGCTTTTGGGGATTCTTTATGTGTAAAACAAAGACAAAAAGTGTCCCCAGTTTTGTTGCTTATGGAGATAAAACTGCCTCCGATCCTAGCACAAAGGCTAGTCTGTTCAACGAGTATTTTCAATCCCTATTTACCCCTCAGCCTCTAGAACGAGCACATCCGGATATAACTGTTTTTAAACATGCTCACTTGGGTGATTTAAGGATTACTGTCCGTGATGTTGAATCAGTTTTGATTAACCTTGATACAAATAAAGCATGTGGGCCTGACGTGTTACCGGCTCAGATTTTAAAAGAATGTGCTCGAGAATTGGCTCCGTCACTTTGTAGTCTTTTTAACAAATCTCTTCAGACTGGAGAATTACCACTTGATTGGCTAAGAGCAAATGTTATTCCAGTCCATAAAAAATCCGACAAAGAAAATGTGAGTAATTATCGACCGGTATCGTTATTGTGCATATGTAGCAAGGTGCTGGAAAGGTGTATACTTAATTTTGTCTATCCTCATGTAGTGCCTGTTTTGCATCACCTACAACATGGTTTGATTAAGAGTCGGTCGACAACAACTCAGTTAATCCAGGTATTTCACAAAGTTGGTAAATTCTTAGATCAGTCTGGACAAATTGATATTTTATATCTAGGCTTTTCATCTGCTTTTGATTCCGTCCCCCATGACTTACTATTACATAAACTCCAGACATATGGATTTCATGGCAATCTTTTAAAGTGGTTTACGTCGTATTTATCAAATCGTAAACAAAGAGTTGCTGTCGATGGTGCCCTATCATCCTGGTCTCCCGTTATATCAGGAGTTCCACAAGGATCAATTTTAGGTCCTTTGATGTTTCTGCTGTATATTAATGACATGCCAGACTGTGTAAGTTCTGAGACTCGGGTTGCCTTGTTTGCGGATGATTCGAAATGCATTAGAGAAATCAGAAACACGCAAAACTGTTCACAGCTGCAGTGCGACCTAGAAAACATCTTGGATTGGAGCCGTAAATGGGACATAAGATTTAACACTGGTAAATGTAAACTATTAAGCGTTACAAGGAAGCGAATTCCCATGCTTCATCATTACACAATGAATGGTAATTTAATTGAAAAAGTCGACTGCATGCGTGATCTTGGGATTGTGGTGTCATCAAATTTATCATGAGATGCACACGCAAATGTCTTGGTCAGTAAAGCAAATCGCATTCTTGGATTAATTCAAAGAACTTGCGGTCATTCGTGTTCAGTTCAAACAAAACGAAAACTGTATATTTCGCTTATAAGACCACTTTTAGAATACTCCACCCAATCTTGGCCCGTTTCATCAAAAAATCTCTCCTTCATATTGAAGGTGTGCATCGGAAAGCCACTAAGTACATTCTTGGTTATAATGATTGTGTTGGAAGCAATTACAAAGCCCGACTAATGAAGCTTGATCTTTTACCACTGGGCTACAGACGTGATATATTTGATTCTGTATTCTTGTGCAAATGCTTGAAGGGGTAATATGACATCAACTATAATCATTTTGTTTCATTTCAAAATGAGGATACATTTTTAATGAAAATTCCTAAATTTAGGACTGAAACTTTTCGCCATTCTTATTTCAACAGATTATTTTATTTGTGGAACGTCAGTCACCTCTATCAAATTTCTGATACTACAGCTGCTTTTAAATTGAAGCTATTTCATTTTTATACAGAAAAGTTTAATCACTATTTTTCTTCTGACGATTCCTGTACGTGGGTTGGCAAATGTCATTGTTCACGTTGCCGTCTGTCCCTCTGATGTAACTTACACTTGCTAGTATACTGTCTTATTTTATTATTACTATTTTTTTTTCCCTCTTCGTTCAATTGTCTGTGCATGTTGTGGGACGACTGCCTCACAATAGGTGCCCTGCCACCTGTGCGATCATTTCCTGACTAATGTCAAAGCTTAATAAAAAAAATAAAAAATAAATAACATAGCAAATGTTGAAACTGAGAAATTTTATCCACAAAATGAGCTCATTTCATGGGACAGAGGCCTGTTTATCATGCTGTAGCATCCCCTCTTCTTTTTAACACAAAGTGGAGGCGTCTGGGCATTGAGGAGACAAGTTTCTTGAGTTTAGCCATTGGAATTTGATCCCACTCTTGTTTAATACAGGCTTCCAGCTGCTGGAGACTTTTGGGTCTCCTTTGACGGACTTTTCATTTAATTATGCGCCAAATGTTTTCAATCGGTGAAAGATCAGGACTGCAGGCAGGCCAGTTCAGCACACGGACTCTTCTACTACGAAGCCATATAATAGCTGCAGTATGTGATTTTGCATTGTCCTGCTGAAATACACAAGGCCTTCCCTGGAATAGATGTCGTCTGGAGGGGAGCATATGTTGCTCTAAAACCTTTATATACCTTTCAGCATTCATGGTGCTTTTTAAAACATGCGAGTGTCCCACACCATATGCACTAATGCATCCCCATACCATCAGAGATGCTGGCTTTTGAACTGAACACTGATCACAGAAGGGGTGGTCTTTCTCCTCTTTAGCCCTTAGGACACGACGCCCATGATTTCCAACAAGAATGTCAAATTTGCTACAGTCCATTTTAAATGAGCCTTTGCCCACAGAACACGGTGGCGCTTCAGGATCATGCTCAACAATGGCTTCCTTTTTGCATGATAGAGTTTTAGGTGGCATCTGTGGATGGCAAAGCGGACTGTGTTTACAGACAGTGGTTTCTTGAAGTATTCCTGGGCCCATTTAGTAATGTCAATGACAGAATCATAATGGTGAGTGATGCAGTGGCGTCTGAGGGCCCGAAGATCACGGGCATCCAGTAAGGTCTTTGGCCTTGTCCCTTACGCACAGAGATTTTTCCAGTCTCTCTGAATCTTTTGATGATGTTATGCACTGTCGATGATGAGACCTTCAAAGCCTTTGCAATTTGACGTTGAGGAACATTGTTTTTAAAGTATTCCACAATTTTTTTACGCAAGCCTTCACAGGTTGGAGAGCCTTTGGGCATCTTTACTTCTGAGAGACTCAGCCTCTCTAAGCCATCTCTCTTTTATAGCCAATCATGTTACACACCTGATGCCAGTGAACTTAATTACTTGCTAAATGTTCTTTCAGCTGATTCTCTTATATATTAAATGCTTTTTCAGCCCTTTTTTGCCTGTATCCCAACTTTTTTGAGACCTGTTGCAGCCAGAAAATTTGAAATAAGCAGATTTTGTGGATAAAAATGTAAAATGTCTCAACAGTTTCAACATTTGAAATGTTATCTATGTTCTATTGTAAATAACATATTGGCTCATGTGATCTGAAAGTCATTGCATTTTGATTTTATTCACAATTTACACTTCGTCCCAACTATTTCGGAATTGGGGTTGTGTGTGTGTGTGTGTGTGTGTGTATATATATATATAAGGCTTCATTCTAGTCTAAATCTTAAAACAAAGAATCAAAGGTAAAATCAGGAACCAAGCTAGAGCCATTAAAACCTCCACATATTGGAAATCACTGGTCTTTCTCCATCTTACTGCAGTGTTTCTCTCATCTGTGAGGACACACACTGGTCAAACTAACAAGGCTTCCTGTTTGTTTCTGGGCTCATCTGGATGACCCTGACACTCCCCTAAACTTAAACAAAGTGAGATAAAAATAACAAACACGTTACAAAATCTTGAGGCACTTTAAATAGCTCAATAGAGATATGTGATCACACGCTAAGAAGTAGAGTATAAAATCCATTATTTCCAGCCCCACAATTTCTTAATCTCCCCCAGCTACGAATGGATCAGCATAAAGGGATAATGCGTCTCCTCGATTTTTATCCAAGCATTTGCCCGTGTTCTCATCATTGGTGTGCTGCTGCTTTAGATATGCATGCAGATTGAGATTTAACTCCTCTTTATCTTCAAGTTTCCAGATGGTTTGTTGAGAATAAATGTTGGAAAACTGCTGATTTATAGTTCACTGCCATTGCTGTTAAATAGGCCCTTCCATACTGGTGAAGGCACTGCTGAAGGAACTTAATAATGGTGTCATCCTAGTAACAAAACAACAAACAAAGCTCACAGTTGTCTCCCTTTAGAAGTGCTTCAGCAGTTTTTAATACTGCACCTCACTAACACAGACATTCCATCAGTAATATCGTGGACACGTCCTTTTTGTTTCCATTTCCCCTTAACATCTTACCACGTGGCTGATTTGGCTATGGTGTCACGCACAATATTGTTTATGTCCCATCTGCGCACCTGCAACCCCCACCTCCTGCTCCATCACAGCGTCCTCGTATCCATGCTGCCGCTGGAACGCCTCAAAGTTGATAGAGGCGTCATCCTCCGAAAGTGTGTGCGGGAGTCGCCCATCACCTGGGCGACATACCTCGAAACGCACCCAACGGTAACTGGTCGTGAAGGAGGGACAGAAGAACAGAATGGGCTTTAAGGAAGTGCTCTAATACACACATTCAAATAAATCCATCTTTTCAACATCACAAACAAAAGGGCTATTACAATGCTCAAATATATCATTGCAATCCTCATCGTCTCAATTGGCAGTGCTCCACATTCTTTTACACCTCCCTATATACACACATATTCAAATATACCCATCGTTGTCCTCATGATGTACACTACATTTTCCTGCCTGTATACAGATCTTATTTGATTTTCATACATTGTCATACGAATAATGAGAGCTTTGCACTGAAAGTTCATTCATGCTAATACACATGGCACAATATTCTTATGCATTGAGAATGGCGGTCAGATGATAGCAACATTAGCTAGTGTAACTGAGCAGTGACGAAAGTAATAAAATTCAGTGTCAGAATCATCAGGCTGCTATAGTCTGTGCAGTAAGATTAAACCCCACCCTCCTTAGCAAGCTCAGTGTTTATATAATTATGATATTGATTCTCTGGAAGAGAATACATGGATATTCAGAGCTTCTGTGGACATTTAGTAAACAAAAAACATAATAAAGCAACATCCTTGCTATGTAAACACTACATTAGTGCACATTATTTTCCAGCTGTGAATCAGCAGAAAGGCAGAGAGACATCAAATGTGGCACCAGGAATTTTTGCAGTCGCTATGCCAATCCGGAGAGCTGCTTCAAGGACAGTGCTCCGTGGGACATTCGTAATCATCAGGACTGATGTCGGTGTGTGGTCAATACTTCCAGCAAGATAGTTTACAGTAATTAACATTAGTCTAAGTATAACACCCTAACATTTTCCACAAAATTAACTCATTTTATACAACATATTTTTCATTCAATCTCACTATATTACAACTCAGTCATTTTCCCCAACTCTTGAGTATTTTAAATTGACATGATCTGAGCCGCAAGGTGTCAGGACAAAACTAAGACAGAATTTAGGGAAAGCACTTATTCACTTCAAACATTAACCTTGAGAGAGAAACACTGCAGCACAAGGAATGAACTAGAGGGCACTGCACATGCCCAAAGCTAATTAGTATGATGTACCATACATAGCTGGGACAATACAGTTTTGATGCTAGTGTTTGTGTACCAGCTGGTCCGTAAGACATCGAAAAGAGATGAGTGAAATGTTTGCCATCGTCCACAGCACCGTACATCGGTTGGTCCATGCCACAGCAAAACATCCTCGCCTTCTTTTAAAGAGTTATCTACCTCGCCAATGTAGAGCATCTGAAAGCAACTGGAGAGGGGCTCTGCCAGCTGGCAGGGCACTGCATTCTGGAAGGGTGTGAGAGCTATTAATGAGTGCCATAAACAAATAATGCCACCTGGACGGTCCACAAGAGTGCTTTTTTTTGACCTGGTCTAGGTCAGGCAGCAACAGGTAAATGAAGAATGGGAGGAGGGGAAGACTGCAACATAAATAAGCTCCAGTCCCTTACACTGCCTGACTAACTCTAAACTAATCCAACTGCCAACTTTCAAAGGTTCACCGGGCACAGGGCAGCTTTAATCATTTAATTAGGGGTGCAAACAAACAAATAAACAAGTACTAGCTGCATGAATTATACCCAGTTCCAACACATTGGTAATGGATTGCAGTTTTGTAGTCCTATGTTTTTTCTATATTTTATCCAGTAAGTTCCCATGTTATTTAGGCCTATTTGAGACAGATTTACAATCAAAAAATGTATAGACTGAATTAGCAAGGCCAATATATAAGCCGATGATTAAGGAATCATGAATCAGGAAATGACCAAGAGACCAGCAATAGGCTACTTTGAAAATGTACATATAATACATGCGATATTGTAAGGATGACAATTATGCAACTGATTAACAATCAAACAATTCTTTACTGAGTTAGCTCGACCCTAGCTCGATACAGGGTCGGAAATGTCTGGTATGACATTGCAATTTGCAATGCAAAAAACAGCGACTATGCGATGCAAATCTGCTTTTGCTTTGCAAAATTTGCAATGCAACATTTTTAATTCAGAGGGACTGTTTCTGTTGTCCTATTCAGTCATTGGCAACAATTTACTTGCTGACATCCCACGTGCCCAGCTTTCCCACTTCCTAGCCGTAATTGACTACTTATGTAAAGGTACACAGATGCAACCAGTGGTGGACTGTCCATGGGGCACACCAGGGTTAATCTAAGTAGATCGCCGCATAGGTGAGCCAGTCAATAACTTTCATCAGCCCATTTTTACATTTCACGGGATGTACTTTCCAATCAGCCGTTGTTGACACATATTTAAAGTGTAGGGTATGCGCTCACTATCTTATGTTAAAAGACATATTATAGTTTTGTAAACCACTTTTGATGGTTGTACTTCACCATTGCGGGTGTTCTCCAATTCTACTCAATTACAAAACAACCTAACACGAGTGGCATGAACAGGCTGTTGAGCCCAACTAGGTTTGCCATTTTCCTATGACTAAAGTGGATCTAACACTTCAGATACTCAATGACTAAGTGGTATCTAGCACTAAATCAAGCCTGCTCTTGAAAATTCCCAAGGTTTCTGCCTCAACAATATGGTCAGGCAAGCTATTCCACAATGAGATTACTCTCTGTGTGAAAAAATATTTCCTAATATCAGTGCTAAATTTACCCTTGGCCAACTTCTATTTGTGACCCCGAGTTCTACTAACCAAACTTGGCCAAAGTAATCCCACATAATTCACTTTGTTAATCCCTTTAACATATTTAAAAACGTCAATTAGATCACCCATAAGGCCGGGTTCAAACTACAGGATTTTTAAAATCCTAACCAATTTTGAAATCGGGTTGCATTATACACATAAGGAGAATCTTCACAGATAATCTGCTGTCTAATCTTAAACATGTTCACACTACAGGATTTGAAAATTATGGTGCATTTCACACTACAGGATATTATTAAGATTATCGTGCCAGAGGGAGCAGCGCTCCACCTGACGTGATCTCACGTGATCTCATGGGGAAGCCCGGAGATTTAAAAATGTAAAAATGGAGAGTGACATGAAGCACATACTTGCCATTACAATCACTTGTCTTGCAGTGAGAAGAGAAAACAAAAAATGAAACGGGTCTGGGTGAGAAAATGGTTGGGGAGACGCGGTCAGCACGGATTGTTAGTTCTTCAGCAAGAACTGGAGGTGAGTTTTTAAACGATCATTTTTTTTTTTTTTTTTTACTATTTGTCAACAGCAGCATACTAGATGAGTCTCAATGGCTGTAAATGTTTACCCTTGCTCGGTCAACTGTCCCGGACCTAACGTTAGGTTGTAACGCGAACGTTTAGCTAGCTAGTTCAAAAGCGACATTGTCCACAGTTGAAATGTAGAGGTGCGTTGGTCTAATGAAAATTAACCATTGGCGTTATTGTGACAAAACATGGCAACATGTTACAACGCTGACGCAGGAAATGTAGCGACTATAAGAAACAGCTGGTCACCGGTTTTATGCAGCTGAAACAGCTGCCACCAGCGAGCAATACTGACAATTGTACACGTTCACTGAAGTTGTTGCCGACTCATGCATGATAGAGATACGCATATAACGTCTCTCCCTCTCTCTCTCTGATTTCACCACGAAATTATATGGCGTTTTTATCCGCAAATCAAAGACTACCTAAAATATCAATATGTCTTTATAATTTCTGTTCGCCGTCGCCATTTCAAACTACCCTCATTCAACTCTGTCAGCTTGAGTCTTGTCTCTCATTGGCTATTGTGGTTCCGTTCGGAAACTGATGACGTGATCATCCATATTTTCACTCCGAAATATCAAACTTGTTTGAAAATTATCGGAGCGGCCTCGATCAGTCTGCAAGCAAATCGGTTGGGTTAATATTGGATCGGTAAACCCCGCACATTACCAGATAATCTGGACTGAACATCGGTACCGACCGAGGTCCCAGACAAGATTTCTCTGCCGATTGTCCGGAGGGGTGAATTGGGGATAAATCGGCCCGAAAATCCTGTAGTCTGAACCCGGCCTAAGTCTCCTTTTCCTAAGACTGAAAAGACTAAGGATTTTCAGCCTCTTCTCATAGCTCCAATTCTTTTATACCTGGAATTAACTTTGTCACTCTTCTCTGAACTCTTTCTAGAGCCTCTATATAAACAACAAATCATAATTACAAGAACAGCAGCAGTAAAGAGAAATTTTTTAATTGTAAAGAGTAACCAACAAACGTTAGCTTTTAACGCTACAACAACAGCACGCACTCAAGAGGCAAAGCACCACAGGATTACACTTTGAACAGCAGCTTGATTCCGTGTCACTTACAACAAACTCCAACACTAAACACTAACGGAAATCTAGCCTCACTAGTCGATCTCGTGGTGTTGGACGGGAGGATTTTTGCACAAGGGAGACATTCCTCCAGGCATGCACCATATTAGAAAATGACTGGTGTTGAATGATTATGGAGGTATAAGGGGATAATAGTATCGGGGAAATCGGCATAAAGAACGAGATCACGACAAAATTTACATATTTACAACAGTTTCAGCCTGGAATCCAGGAATCTAGTCCTCAAATGCCTTCGGTCGAGGTTGGAGGAATGTCTCCCCAATGCATAAGCTGGACGGGATTTACTCTATTTTCTTTGTAAGAAAAGGCCGATGGCGTGATGTTGACAGCTTTCCTGTCTGTGTAATCAGGCCAGCCGCTAACAAAATGTGCATTGCAAACTCTTGAATGGTCCTTCCGTGCAAAATCTTTTTGGTTGATTGCACATATCCATGCTCTTCGCTGTCTCTTACCGCGTTGGAAGCGGAAAAACTGAACTGAATCTCCCTTTTTAAACTGGTTAGTGCACCCCACAATATAACATGAAACAACAATATTATTTATTTTCTTTGCCATACTAGCTATACACATCAGGGATCGCCGGTGTTTTGTCAATTTTTTCTACCTATCTAAATATGCTACCTTGTGGTTCTGTGCTTGCGCAAACCTAAAATCTTGGGCCCTATTTCTTTGCTCACATCTCAAGTATCTTCAAATATCATAAATATACGCCTTTTTCTGTGCGCCTTTCAACCTTTAAGATATATATATATATATATATATATATATATATATATTTGCATGTACATGCTGGGTTTTCCCGAAAATGCAGAGATTGGATGATAATGGCATGCAGTATATCTTTAAACAAACTTATCCAACTCATTATAACATCTGCTTGTGTTATAATAAGATAACAAATCACAAAGTTACACTGTACACTGATTCATATTGCAATATTACGGCGAAAACAAAGACTTTACAATCGCTTTGCAGTACGGTAGCATTTTTTTGACAAGGCAGCACAAATTGTCAGAACACCGGCCAAAACAAGGCATGAGGGGAAAAATAAACTCCTTTAACTCACTGCCCCTCGCTGGCAGATATACAGAAAAAGACAGATATTACAACATGGAAAAAAAAACTGTGATACGGGAAGTCCATTCCATGTACATTTTAGCTCTTCATTCATTACTTACAAAGTTCTTGGTCAGCAAAATTCTTCGCCTCAACAGAGCAACTGTGTTTTTTCCAAGCAGCTGAAGCACTGTAAATTTTTGTAATATATCGTACAATTAAAGTGGTGTATTATTTTCAGGTAGGACCTCTTTTAGGCCGCGAAAATACGCTGTTACTTTGGGACCGTTCACAACGGTGTATCGCCTAAATCTCCACCCAGCACTATGCGCTGATACGGCTGCCTGGGGGAAATCACAGAGCTTTCTACTGCATCTGATGTACAAAGTGACAATTTGTAGCTCATACAACCCCACTTCAAAAAAAAGTGGACTATTCCTTTAAGGGTATATTCCATGTCAAATCACCCAATGAGCTAAACCTCACCATCTCCAGTTTTGCTCAAAATTTGTGTGTCAATTGGTTGTGACCTAAAACCCCCAAATCTCAAATTTCAGGTAAATCGGACCTTCCAGTGCAAAGTTACAGCCTTTTATTTTTTTTTCGATATTTCGAGAAAAATGGCTGTGACCATTAAACTCATTCTGGTAACTCTGGGTGTGATGAATTATTGACCTATATTTGGACCTCAAAATTGATCTTGAGGGTCGTGTGACCTTGAATTTTTTTTACACCAAATTGTACCCTGATGACATATCTACAACAGATCAAAAACTTAGAAACATTATTTTTAGTTATAGAGTAATTCAAAATTAAAATTCATGTGTCCAGCCATTTTCTGAGAATTCTTGTGCAATTAGCGATGCACTGGGACTCCCTGACTAGGAAGTGGTGGTCCCCTATAATTAGTCATCACAGCATGCTTAAGAAGTTAGACAAAGGAACTTCAACTCTCAATTTCAATTTTTAGTATTTGTGAACAACTAAGAGCATTAAAAATGTAAGTACATGTACAACCCCAATTCCGAAATAGCTGAATAGTAAATTGTGAATAAAATCAAAATGCAATGACTTTCAGATCATGAGCCAAGATGTTATTTACAATAGAACAAAGATAACATTTCAAATGTTGAAACTGATAAAAGCAGCACAAATACTCGCACACCAAAAGGTGAATACCAAAAACCGAGAAGCCAATGCAACAATTTATTCGGGCAAAAAAATATCTATGTGCAAGTGAAAGTTTTAAAAACAGACGATTCGGTGCTCACACCATCCTCAGTGCTAATAACTAAGTGGCAGGACAAAACCATTTAAATAGACATCAAATGACTGAAAAAGACAATTAGTTTAAGTATCTCAGGATACAATTAACTCGTCAATTATTCAATTAAAAGGGAGTATCATCATAGATGACCACAACAAGTGAAGTAGTTATGACAATAAAGTATAATCAAATGAAAAAACAAAACACCAGAAAATAGTAACACTGGAATGTCATGTTAAATTGATTATGGATATAAGGACATGCTGGTGCGCGCTTAAAGAAAACATGTCAAATCAAAGGAATCATTTAAGCCAGCTGGATAAAGTGTGGATAGGTAATAGATCCAACGTGCTTCACATTGAAGTAGTAATTTGTCTATGTGCCTTAGTCTACGACTGGGAAAAACACGGTCAATGCCAAGCCAGCTGAGATCAGATACCTTATGATTGAATTCCACAAAATGACGTGCCACCGGAGATTTCAAATCCTTTCTGTTAATCGCGCTACGATGTTCATTGATACGTACTCTGAGTTGCCGCCGAGTGCAGCCAACATATTGTAGTCCACAACCACAGAACAAAATGTATACACAATTACTGGAACTACAAGTAATGAATCTAGTAATGGTGTAGCTATTATTAGTTACAAAACTAGTAAATGTATGAGTTTTCCTAATATCCTTGCATGATGTACAATTTCTGCAAGGATAAAAACCGGAGGCATTGTCTAGCCTTTCTTTGGGAATTTTAGAAGGATCATAACAGCGCGCACCAAGATGTCCTTCAAATTATGGGACCTAGAGTAGATAAAAAGAGGAAGATCACGAAATAGGTTAGCACAAACAGGGTCAGTGTTAGGAACATGCCAGTGACTCTTAATAATCGTTTTGAGTTTGTGGCTCAAAGGGGTATATGTGATACAACACATGATAGAAGAATCAGATCTTTTATTCGGCTTCCTGTTATGAGAAGGCGCATCATGGGTGGTAGACATAACTATCAAGAGCGTCACTCGGCTAGAATAGCCTCGATCTAAAAAAATTGGAGTACATTTTTTTAATTTCTATATTGAAATCTTCTTCCTTCATACAAATGCGTCTAACACGCAAGAATTGACTGTACGGGAGTCCCCTCTTAAGGGACTCTGGATGGTAACTAGACGCATGTAGGAGACCGTTTTTATCAGTCGGTTTTACATATAAAGAAGTGTATAGTGATTTACCATTAAAAATTACTTCACTTGTTGTGGTCATCTATGATGATACTCCCTTTTAATTGAATAATTGACGAGTTAATTGTATCCTGAGATACTTACTTAAACTAATTGTCTTTTTCAGTCATGTGATGTCTATTTAAATGGTTTTGTCCAGCCACTTAGTTATTAGCACTGAGGATGGTGTGAGCACCGAAACGTCTGTTTTTAAAGCTTTCACTTGCACAGATATTTTCTGCCCAAATAAATTGTTGCATTGGCTTCTCGGTTTTTGGTATTCACCTTTTGGTGTGCGAGTATTTGTGCTGCTTTTATCAACTTTTTGCTGACGCACCCATTCAGCCCAGATTTGATCAAGGCGCAGACTTTCTTTACTGACGGGGAACTTCAAATGTTGAACTTTTATCCACAAAATGAGCTTATTTCAAATTTTCTGGCTGCAACAGGTCTCAAAAAAGTTGGGACACAGGCAGAAAAAGGGCTGAAAAAGCAGTTAATATATAGGAGAATCAGCTGAAAGAACATTCAGCAAGTAATTACATTAACTGGCATCAGGTGTGTAACATGATTGGCTCTAAAAAGGATGTCTTAGAGAGGCTGGGTCTCTCAGAAGTAAAGATGGCCAGAGGCTCTCCAACCTGTGAAGGCTTGCATAAAATAAATTGTGGAATACTTTAAAAACAATGTTCCTCAATGTCAAATTACAAAGGCTTTGAAGGTCTCATCGTTGACAGTGCATAACATCATCAAAAGATTCAGAGAAACTGGGAAAATCTCTGTGCATAAGGGACAAGTACAAAGACCTTTACAGGATGCTCATGATCTTCGGGCCCTCAGACGCCACTGCATCACTCACCAGCATGATTTTGTTATTGACATCACTAAATGAGCCCAGGAATACTTCAAGAAACCACTGTCTGTAAACACAGTCCGCCGTGCCATCCACAGATGCCACCTGAAACTCTATCATGCAAAAAGGAAGCCATTGTTGAGCATGATCCAGAAGCACTGCCATGTTCTGTGGGCCAAGGCTCATTTAAAATGGACTGTAGCAAAGTGGCAAAGTGTCCTGCGGTCAGACGAGTCCAAATTTGACATTCTTGTTGGAAATCGTGGGCGTCGTGTCCTCCGGGCTACAGAGGAGAAAGACCACCCCTCCTGTTATCAGCGTTCAGTTCAAAAGCCTCTGATGGTATGGGGATGCATTAGTGCATATGGTGTGGGACACTTGCAAGTTTTAAAAAGCAACATGAACGCCTAAAGCTATATTAAGGCTTTAGAGCAACATATGCTCCCCACCAGATGACGTCTATTCCAGGGAAGGCCTTGTGTATTTCAGCAGGACAATGCAAAACCACATACTGCAGCTATTACAACATTATGGCTTTGTATTTGAAGAGTCCGTGTGCTGAACTGGCCTGCCTGCAGTCCTGATCTTTCACCGATTGAAAACATTTGGCGCTTAATTAAATGAAAAGTCCATCAAAGGAGACCCAAAACTCTCCAGCAGTTGGAAGCCTGTATTAAACAGTACTGGGATCAAATTCCAATCGCTAAACTCAAGAAACTTGTCTCCTCAATGCGCCTCCACTCTGTGTTAAAAAGAAGAGGGAATGGGGCGCCCCGGTGGCTCATCGGTCGAAGTGTGCGTACCATAAAGGCTGTGTCCTTACCGCAGCGACCTGGGTTCGATTCCAGCTCAGGTCATTTGCTGCATATCTTCCCCCATTCTTCTCCCAACCTTCCTGTCTCTCTACACTGTACAACTGTCAAATAAAGGAAAAAATTCCCAAAAAAAAAAAAAAAAAAAGAGGGGATGCTACACCATGGTAAACAGGCCCTGTCCCAGCTTTTTGAGACCTGTAGCAGCCATCAAATTTGAAATGAGCTCATTTTGTGGATAAAATTGTAAAATTTTTCCGTTTCAACATTTGCTATGTTATCTCTGTTCTATTGCGAATAAAATACTGGCTGGTGTGATTTGAAAGTTACTGCGCTTTGATTTTATTCTGTTACGTTATGATGGTTTATAATACCTGATTGTATTATTTTGCTCAGCCAATAGTTTCTATATGCTTATGTAAGGGTAATGAATACTCATGAGTGCTAGTAAACATTATGACTAGCCTGGGAACACCATAGATTCTTCCATCGGGAAAGTTCTACATTTTCCAGGAGCCATCTGGAAAGTTCTATTGTCTGCAAGATTCTTCTATGACATCATACCGGAGTACAAGGCCTGTATAAAAGGAACTTGCAGCCAATGGACTGGGGGATGCTGTCTGGTCTGCTGTGCCTGGAAGCTAGACCAGCTTTGCTGGGTGCAGTCGGACCATGGATCATTTCAGGTCTGCTACACCTGGAAGCTAGACCGGCTTTGCTGGGTGCAATCGGACTTTGGATTATACAGACGCTTCTTAGATACGGACTTTGCAGTTATCAGGATCTCCACATCGAAGCCATCAGATCCCAGTGGATTTTCACCATCGTAGTGGGAACATCGCAAGGATAGACAGTTCGGCTAGTGAATAGTATTTCTATCTTTAATTTATTAATTTCATTGTTTATCCATTCCTGTATTATAGCAATTGCTATGTTCATTCGCTCAGTCATTTAATAAATTGTTTAAATTTAATCCTTCTTCTAAATTTGAAACTTCCAGAATATTCTGGAACACACACCTGTCTGTAACAATTCACAATTTACACTGTCCCAACTATTTCGGAATTAGGGTTGTATATCTTAATTTTATTCAGGATGCCTTCCTTCAATAAATCTTGTTTACAGTTTGTTTGTCTTAGCAGACAAATCAATCAAAATACTGGCCATCACGGAATGACATTTGTTGGCTACCTGAGGTGGATATTCTGTGCGTTATTGACACCCCATCACTTACATCATCCTCATCAAGCAATATACTCTCAGCAGCAGTGACTTGATGAAAATTTCATAAGTCTGCCCAGTTTGGCCAATTGATTCTGAAAAAACTGAACCAAGTGGGACTACACTTCCAGGAGCAACTTCGATAATGGGATTTTAATTAGATTTTTACTAGAAAGTGTGCAAGCTATCAGGGTAAAAAACATTACTTGACCATACATGGAACAAGACTACACTTAACAGATCTCAACTGTAGGAATAAGTACACTGAACAAAAATATAAATGCACAAACCAAAAATGCACTGTTAAATTGACCTATAATGAAATATGCCCACAAATAGTGTTTATTGGTGTACTGAACGATTTGTTTTGCTCAATTCTGGTGACCCACTTCTCATTGACCACTCCCTGTGAGATTACTCACTCATTGAGTTATTCCGCACCTGAGCTGCATAGAGCATAATATTGAGTTGGTCAGTCAGCGTGACCAGTACACAGGCACTCCTTGCACCAGGTTCAATAAAAGGCCACTGCAAAATGTGCACTTTTGTCACAAGTCACAATGCCACAGATGTCACAAGTCATGAGGAAGCATGCCATTGGTATGCTGAACGCTGGGATATCTGTGTCAGCGGTGTCAACACACTTGAATGTGCATCATTCCACCATCAGCCGGTTGAGAAGTTGATTCAGAGAGAATGGCAGCACTGTGAATCGTCCACATGCCCCACAACCACGTGTGACCACGCCCACAGAGGATCGGCACATGCGGCTCCAGCACCTCCGTCATCAGCTCCGACCAGCCACCAGGACAGCTGATGAGACCGTCAGACTGCACAACAGGCAGATATCAGCTCAGACTGTCCGAAACCGCCTGAGGGAGGCAGACCTCCGAGCTCGCCGACCGCACCAAGGTCTCGACCTGACCGCCATCCGTCATTGGTACAGACTCGACTGGGCCAACCGTAACCTTCGCTAGATGGAGGACGGCGTTATTCAGCAATGAATCGCGATTGGCGAGGATTACGGTAACGCCAATGTCTTGTGTCGGATGGCACATGGTGGTGCAAGTGTAATGGTATGGGCAGGCACATGCCATGGACAGCGTACCTGTCTGCATTTCGTTGAGGGTGACTTGAACGGGCAGCGGTACCGCAACGAGATCCTGAGGCCCATAGTCATTCCGTTTGTGCGACTCCATCACGTGACATTCCAGCACAATAATGCCCGGCCACACATTGCCCGGATCTGCTCAGAGGTTATTGATAAGGAGGATGTCCCTGTTCTCAATTGGCCAGCATATTCACCCGATATGTCACCAACTGAACACCTTTGGGATGTTCTGGATCGGTGGGTCAGACGTGTTCCGGTTCCAGAAAACGCGCACCAGCTCCGAGTTGCGCTGCAGGAGGAATGGGACACCATTCCACAGGCCACAATTGACAATCTTGTGAGCTTTACTTGATGCCGATGGTGGACACGCCCACTACTGAGTACTGTGAACTCTGCCCGCTGACTCCTGGTGGGTTCAGGCTGTGATAACTCATGAACTGTGTACAGTAAATTGTCAATCACGTTTCTGTTGCTTGAATATTAAGACGAGTAAAATAATAATTGTTTTGTTGAAATATTTCCCGATTGATAAAAAATAATTTGAAAAAAATCACTTTGGGCGTTTAAATTTTTGTTTGGTGTATGTACGTAGTACATTTTATGTACACCGACCTGAATTTCAGCAAGGGTATCCCAGATTTAATTGGATATTGCTGAAAAACAAAAAAATAATGTTTCCAAGTTTTTGATATGTTGTAGATACCTCATCAGGGTACAATTTGGTGTTAAAAAAAATTTAAGGTCACACAACCCCCAAGGTCAATTTTAGGTCAAAATATAGGTCAATTATTCATCACACCCAGAGATACCAGTATGAGTTTAAAATGGCAAATTTGGAATGCTTGTGTGATTCCCTTTCCAACAATACCTTGCAGGCCTCGAACTACAGGTGATAAGGGGCACGGCAAAAGTTGCTGTGGTCCATGCTGAAAATATAAGGGCATTACAGCAAATGTGCCTCCATATAAGAGGCACCACAGCAAAGTCTGCCGCTACCTTGGGGGCACAGCAGCAAAACCACCATGGAGCTTTAGGTCATCACTTTAGCTAATAAAAAGTAAAGGTCCGTAGTCTCAGATGTTCCTCACATAAAGTGACCAATCAGCGTGCGCTATGCAAATCTAAACCATTCTTGAAAGAAAACGTTTCCCGTATTTTTCCCCGCTTGCTGTCTTGGAAATTGGCTCAGTATTGCACTGGGACATCGTTTGGGCATTGCTATAGTGCAAGTACAAGCAAAGGACATTCCAATCAAACGCCGGGTCATTGAAAAAAATAATCATATTTCGCCATTTTGTCCATCTTCTGCCACCCGCGAAATTCGGACTTTCTCCTGTCATTCCAACACTCACACTGACAACAGCGCTAAATACTGACTAAAAAGACCACTTCCCAAGCTTTATCAACACACAACACGCAACCTATAAAAGAATTTCAGTACCTCCATAACTTCGTTCATTTGCCACACATTGCAGCTGCCGACTGTAATTCGGCATTTTTTTTTTTTGTTTGTTTCTTTCACCTGTCGGCATCGAGATCGGAGTTAAAAATAGAGGATATACATAAATTGTTCAAGAATAATTCTGCGCCCACGATCGCAAGAAAAGGGCGAAAAAGACAGTTGTAAAAACCAGTGGTAATTCGTCGGCCGTAACAGGGAAGCCAAAACTTCGCCCTTCAAAGCTTAATGACTTAAACCTTTCGCAGTTTACTTTTCTTGATCAGCAATTGCTCATACGAATTGGTAGAAGGACAGTCAAATTTATTTTCGATAGCATTGTTATACATTGCACCACGAAATTGAAGGGTTTATTACGACGTAAATTACCATAGGCCTACGTCTTTATAAATTCCGAGCTCAAGTAGCTTATGAAACGGCATAAATTCGCAGATTGATTAGTGAGGCTCATTAAGGAAAAAGCTGAGCAACATCGCATTCTTTACTTCTATATTAAGATTGTAGAAAACGGATTCTCGTGGCTTTTTGCGAAAGAAGCCTCGCAAACTAATTTATAAAGACGTATTGATGATTTGCGTCGTCATTTGCTATCGAAAATAAATTTGACTGTCCTCCTTACCAATTCGTATGAGCAACTGCTGATCAAGAAAAGTAAACTGCGAAATGTTTAAGTCATTAAGCTTTGAAGGGCAAGGTTTTGGCTTCCCTTTGTTACGGCCGACGAACCGCCACTGGTAAAAATGGGAAATGCTGTGTGATTTATTTATTTTGGGTAGGTGTTTTGGCCGAGGGGCACTTACGGCAATGCGGGGAAAGGGCACGGCATTCTACTGCCGTGAACTGGGGCTTTTATAGATGGGCAGCACGGCAAACAGGTGGATGCCGTCGTGAAATTCGAGCCCCGACCTTGTTTGTCAAAATCGGTCAAGTAGTTTTGGAGATATGGCCATTTGAATTTTGGCGGCCACAGCCATTTTTCGGGAAATATTGAAAAAAAAACAAAAAGCTGTAACTATGCACTGGAAGGTCCGATTGAGTTGAAATTTGAGATTTGGGCGTTTGGGGCCATAGCCAACTTGCATACCAAATTTGAAGAAAATCAATACAAGTGAGGTGTAGAATCCCTTTTTTTTTTTTTTTTTTTTGGGCGATTTGACATGGAATGGAGTGGACTCTTAACTGTTCGCCAATCCTCCCAATTTAGTATCATCTGCAAATTTAACTAATTTCCTTTCACTATTCCTATCAAGGTCATTAATAGGGATGTAACGCTATCCAACCGCATTTTTTTTAAGCGTATGTTTGAGCTTGCCCTTTTGCTTTCTTCAACCCGATGCAGTCTTGAACGAACGGCTGCAAAAAACGCCAAACATGAGAGGGTATGTGAAATGCGTCTGGAAAAAAACTTGACAGACATCAGTATTTTTCAGCGACATGCTGAACAGAGCCAAGTAAAGGACTACAGAATCGTCTCCTTTTAACCAATTAGGCGACTCTAATCCTGTCCCTGTTTGCTTTGCTCGATTAGCAATCAAACAGTGGATTTGTTTATTTACTAAGTTGAATGAGTAGAGCTGTTTATTAAGATAGCATGTTTGATTGCCGCATTTTGAAAGCTAAATGGCCACAGGTTTGCATGAATGTGATTAGGCCATTTTGCGCGATTGTGATAATTTATGTCTCACATTCATGTTTCATCCGCTTTAGAGAATGTTTTCCCCTTGCGTATTTTTTAGATGCCCAAAATCAATGGCGATCTCAAAATGAATCTCTTTATTTTTATTTTTAAAGTGCCAAGAGGTCGTAATTGCCAAAATGCTCTATTATGCCTTAGAAACATATATCTTATCATCATAAACAATAATCCTGTACGAAAAATAAGTTTTATTGGTGATTTTGGTAAAAAAAAAAAAAAAAAAAAAAAACGTGTTTTTATTCACTACTGCTGAGCGTTTTTCAAATCCATATTCAGCGAAACTGGATCTGGCGCTATAATTAGCATGACGTCTTCAAAGGGACTCGCAATCAAAACAAAGCCAGCGTGTGAATGGAAAACTGCTTCAATGTGCCGAACAAGTTATGATTGTATCTGATACTGGGATACCCAAATTTTTAAAATGTCAAAGTGCCACCTGGTGATCATGTTGGTTATGTTGGTTATGCACAGAAGCCTTAAACGTGTTTAACAAGAGTCAGGATAGAAATAATGGAAGTGAAAGCCCTTTTAAGGTAGTGAGACACAACAACCATGTCAACCCTCTTTAAAACGAAGAAAATGACAACTTTTTTCCTGGATTTAAAGATCAGCCCCTGGTGAGGGTTTACATATGTGTAAGTATTCATAAGCCCGACAAAATGTAAAATTGATACCTATTCCTGTTTTATTGAGTTGGTGATGCGATTCTTTTTGGTCCGATTAGTGGTTTGGTGTGGTGTTGTTACATTATGCGTTGAGGGGGTTGTAACATTATGCGTTAGAAAATGTTGTTACACTATGCGACAAAAATTGTAACATTATGCGTTAGTAAAAATGTTACACTATGCATCATATTGTTACATTACGCGTAGGATAGTTGATGCACAATGTAACAAAAACACATAGTGTAACACCTGTTACATTATGCGTTGTTGTTACATTACTGGTTGTAACAAGGCATGCCCTGATGGCTCTATAGCACCACCAAACATGTTGCCATTTTGGCATAAAGATGCTCTGATTTTCGTGAAATGTGGTGGGGTGATCGGGTGATAGTGAAGTTTTTTTTTTTTGACATTTTTCGCCAAACAGGAAGTGAGCTATGAGCCATTTCCCGCATTTTTATAAATTTACAACCATATTTTTGAGGGCCTTAGCATGCTCGAAAACTTGCAGAACTTTGCACACAAGTTTCAATTGTGATGCTGATCAATTTGATATCCCAATTGGCACTGGGCGTGACACACTGGCTCTACAGCGCCCCCCAATCAATACCTGCATTTTTGAGGGCTTAATCATGCTCAAAAACTCGCAAAATTTTGCACATGCATGAAGCCCAGCATATATTTTATACCGTACAGGTCTTGCACATGGGCGTGTCAAAATGGCTTCATAGCGCCCCCTAGAAAATTTAAACAAAGCAGCCCTCGCAGCTTCTCTAACCAGTCTACCACTGTCCAATTGTTGTGAATGCACACCTGCACCCATCAGGATCTCGTCACTACCCCCACGGTGCACAAGGGTGCGAGGGCCCATTCATCGCTGCTTGCAGCTTTAATTGTATGTTATAGTCCAAGTCATACCCCACACTCACGTTCCACTCAAGTTTCCCAAACTATATCACATCAAGGACATTGTATGGGCCGGTCATTTCTCTGAGCCCTGGAAAAACTGCAAGTTTAACTTCACCGTGTCTCTTCACTAAATTTGTTGTATATTGGAGCTAATTTTTTATTGCTGTTCATAGGCGAGTACAGTACGTTATTTTCAACAATTATTGATTTTCAATGTCAGTACATGCACTTTGTGACCCTGGACCACAAAACCAGTCACATGGGTAAATTTTTTCTTATGGGGATTCATGCATATTCTGAAAGAGTACTAAAAATGCTTTCCAACAATGTATAATTTGCCAAGATCAGGTAAAAATTGACCGAGATATGGCATTTTGAAGATGGGAAACTTGTTCTGACGTCTCCTATTGGTTCACGCTTGAACCTACGTAGTCATCTCATAAATAATGAAATAGAGGGAATTCCCCGATTTGCAATGACACCAACAATGTTGGGGAATCCCCAACTGGCGCCGCGCTGGAAGCGTTTTTTGTCGGCGCATCTTTCATTGTTTTTGGGCTAATTACACAAAGATTTGCACCACCCACTTCTCCAAAATCAAGTTTGGAGGCACCTATGGTAAGATTTCTGCGAAATCGTCACTTGGAATGGTATTTTAAGTTATTTTTCTAACGTTTAATGCACAAATCGAAAAATCGATAATTTTAATGTAAAATGTATTAAGCTGCTTTCACACCGGACGCAAAACGGATTTTTCGTACGACAGATTACATTCAACGTCAATATGTATTCGCTTCTTTGCATTGACTTTGAATGTAATCTGTCGTGCGAAAAATTCGTTTCGCGTCTGGTGTGAAAGCGGCTTTAGACGGCTGTAGTGCAAAATAGGGCTTGTGCGAGGCTTACGACTGGTTTTGTGATCTGGGGTCACATATTAATCACTACATGCATGTGTTCTTTAACGTAGATCATGCGGTAGATAAAATATTTTGTTTTATATTCCATATAACAAAATGTTGCACAACATATGAAGAGTTCAAGCGCGAAACCACATAAACACAACATCCATAAAAAATGATACAACCACTGCATGTGAAAGTTCACAGTGGCTGGTATCTGATATCCTAATACATTTTGCTGCAAAAAGCCCCAAGTCCTACAGTTAACCTAAGTTAAATGCGGTTTGTTCACAGAACCTTGTAAGCGCCATCGGATTTTGTGCGCAAACCCACGCGGTCTGTAGAGCGGCATCAGAGGCCACATCTTGGTCATATGATGCAACAATGGTGGCACCCGTGATCGCTATAGTAACCCCATTTATCATTCAATTTTTGGAAATTACTGAATTCTCACGTTGGTTTTGTTGTCAGTCGTGGTTTTTGGTTTTATTTACATGACAGAAGCGAATGTCAAATTTCTGTGAAGAAAACGGGAACAAAATGGGCAGCTTTATAAGTATGGCCTAATTATATCCAAAGTGGCGTGTCTGCTGTCAAAACAAATATTCCCACATGATGCACTAACCATCTCGATTTACTGCCCGCTCTTTCTCCACTACCACAATAATCGGGTGACCCAAAATGTCCAAAAACTAGGTTGATATGGCTTTCATTTCAGCAGTTTCTGCATAGCTATCTTGCGATAAGCATTTGATTTGGTTGAATATTATTTTACTTAATATTCGCATGATTCTAATTAAGATTGTATTTGCATTGTTGCGTCATTGTGTTTTCATTGATTCGGCAACAGTTGAAAATGACTTGTTTCCAGAGACGGACTTACTGAGTTCAGCAAGCAAACCAAAGCTGGATTTAATGGGTTTTGGTAACAAATCAATCAGATTTTGGCAATTAACATTTTTTTCAATGAGGGTTGATTTTTGTTGATCTGATATTTTACTCAGCACACCATAACCATTTCATAACAAGAGAGGAAAAATTAGTGAGGTTTACAACTTCCATCAGGTAAAATTCCTTATTAAAAAAAAAAAAAAAAAAAAAAAACAGTGATCTTACTGGGTTTTGCATCTGAACTCATCATATGCAAGTTATGTGTTGGACCATTCACTGATCATTGCAAAAGGCTTATATTAACAAGTGCGAAGTCACTGAACCTGCGTCGCTGTGCGGGTGTTATGTAGAAGTATGCTTTGGTGAATAAAATTTGCATTGATTGAATGATGGTGAAGTGTTATGATGATGATGACGACGATGATGATGATAGATAGATGCAGCCATATGGTACAGATAAACTGGAAAGGATTTTGGCGTAGCACACTCATCTTCAATAATGACCTGCCTTGGGTCAGCCACTTATTTTGCGAGTAATCTCGATAACGTCGTTTGGTGACCATCTTGGATTTTGATGTTGTGATATCATTTTCAATAAGAACATGCAATAGGTCAAGATTGGCTGACCTCTTGGCTGTGCTGTAGCGCTGTTCGTTGGTGTTCATTCTGCTTGAGTTGAGACAGAGGAAGATGTGTGGGATCTAAGCTGAAGATTTACTCTTGTCTAAACGGAGTTTTCTGAAAATAATTCGTCTGTTAAGGCTCAAACAGTATTAGAGATTAGACAATTTGCTCCCGAGGTATAACCTTTGTCGCATTAGGGGCAGGGAGAATCTTCCTCCTTCTTTTTCCCCATGTAACAAATCGGTGAACAGCCAAATTAAGTCGCTAATCTGGTCAAACAAAGGCGACGGGGGTTTTTTGGGGTTTTTTTGGTGGGTTTCAGTCTCCCGGGAGCAAAGTAAGGTAAAGTAAAATAAATTTAAACGCTAAATTTAAAGAATAAATTAAACGCTAAATAATTGTCTAACTAAGTGAATTGTGTGCTATACAAAGTAAAACAGAGTTGTTTTCAAGGACTGAGGTACACTGTTGCCTGCTTTTTCTGTAGCTGATTTAGCTAACGAACTATAGTAAGCTCTCAACGCCAAGAATATATCAAATTACCAGGATATCTACCTATAACCCGGCTTGGTTTCATACTTGGTCGCTTGCCTTTCATACAGTCTTCTAGCCAAAAAATATTGACGTTCACCGGGGTTTTTTAGTCCCCTTCGTTCTCTATCCTGACCGCATTACCGCATAAACGCATTGCCAAGCTTGAATATTAACGCAAACCGGGGTTTTTGTCTTTTTCGCATTTTATTATCATCGAAGGGCTCTTCTGATTAAACACATTGCAAATTACGTTATCTTTGTATTTTCCTCCGGTTGCGGTGCCTTGATCAGCTGATTAAAGTTTAACTGCTTGTTTGAGTGCTCAGCAACAGCTTGTTGGGGGAGATACCGTGTATAGTTCGCTCACTAAGTAAACGACTTGTTTATTCGGTCCGTTTTAATTAAAGGGAACCGAGGCTTTACTCTTATCTCGGTTACCCTTGGTTGTATTTGTGGCTAGCTAGCTAGATAGTTACTGTTTGCATTTTTGGCTGGGGATCTGAGATTTAGTTAGTAGGGCAGCAGTCACTTTAGTCGTCCATTCGGTTTGGTTGGAATTTAAACGGAAAGCTTTACCGGAGTGCTCCGCCTCCTCCCTCCTCCAGTTTCTCCTGGGCGTAGTAGCCAGTCTTTTTTTTATCTGGGTTCTCAGCTAAGGCCTGTGATATTTTTAGGTTAGTATATTAATAGTACCGGGACTAGATAAACTGAAGTTGGCTTATTAGGAGTGCTTATTATCCATAAAGTTTCTCAATTTGGTATTTCATTTCTGTTAACTGAAACTAAGCCCCTGTTAAAAGAGGCTTATAATCCATTCACATAGTTTCCCCACGGTTTCTATTGTGACTGCTGCTTAGGGCTTCTCAGGTTAATAAAGAAATTGTGGTTCCTGAGCTTCTGTCTCGGCATTAGTAATTTTCTTTGTTATCTAGGGTGAGCGAGGTCATTAGGTAGGGGGTTCAAAATGTGGCCAAAACTATGTGACGGTTGCAGGATGATTGCACTTTTGGAAAGAGATTTCCAGGGTGGGTTTGTCTGTCACCGGTGCCAGCTAATTGAGCATCTGGAGAGCAAGATCCTTGATCTTCAGGGCCAGTTGGCGTACGACATAGTTCATAATCAGTAGAGTTCCTAGAGGAACTAAGTAGTATGTCGTTTAGAGAAATGGTTTGTACGCCAAAGCAGGGTGGTGTGGGGACCCTAGAGCAGGCAGGGAGAGAAAGTTGGGTGACGGTAGGACGTCAGCGCAGGAAAGGGCGTGCACACCGTACAGCGACAGCTCCTCCAGTGGTTGAGGTGTCCAACCGATTCCGGCCCTTGCAGGAACTCGAATTGGCCCCTGACCCTAAGAGTGAGGGGACTGATGAGCAGCAGGGCACCCTGTTGGCCTCTACCCCTCAGAAAAGAGAGTTATTGATAGTGGGGGACTCAATACTTAGAGGAATAGACAGTTTAGTCTGTTCGCGCGACAAGGAGTCTCGTACGGTGTGTTGCCTGCCTGGTGCCCAGGTAGGAGACCTCCTGGAGCGTGCGGACAAGCTCCTGGCCAGAGCGGGGAGGGATCCAGTTGTCATGGTCCATGTTGGGACTAATGACATAGGTAAGGGTAGGTTTGAGGTTCTGCAAAGCAAATTTGTTGAATTAGCTGAAAAGCTTAGGAGCAGATCCTCCACGGTAGTGGTCTCCGGGATTCTACCAGTACCACGTGCAAGCAGAGGGAAGCAGAATTTTATCTGGAGGTTTAACACGTGGCTATGAATCTGGTGTAGGAAAGAGGGGTATAGGTTTATGGGGCACTGGAACTACTTCTGGGACAGGGGTGACCTGTTCAAGCCGGATGGGCTACACCTGAACCGGAGGGGTACCTTTGCACTGGGTCAGCATATGTTGAGGGTAGCAAAGAGTTATTTAAACTAGGGACTTGGGGGGCAGGGAGGTTAGAGTGTGTTACACAGAGGGAAATGCAGACTGCCCCGATGGAAGCTGACAGCGTTACATGGACTATTGATGATATATTTTTAAAGCAAAAAAGCGTGGTGAGGGGCTTTGAGCAGCGGGCACATGGGAAATCCAAGGGAAAGAGTGTTCGTGATAACCTGAAATGTTTTTATCTAAATGCAAGAAGCATTAAAAATAAATTTCGAGAACTTGAGGCCGTTATGATTAGTAAAGGCTATGACATAGTTGGGATTACAGAGACATGGCTTAGTGAAGAGGATGGAGACGAATATAATGTAGAAGGTTATAAGCTCTTTAGGAAGGATAGATGCAATAGGCGAGGAGGGGGTGTAGCACTCTATGTGAAACGAAAAACATTAATGTGCAGGAAATTCCTGAAATTGAACATTCCTTGCCCTCTTGAAGATATCTGGGTCAGGCTCACTGGCAAACACGAGACTGGTTTAAACATAGGTGTATGCTATCGACCACCAGCTTTGGACAGTACAGTCAATGAAATGCTCTTTAAGAGGATTACGCAAGCTTGTAGAGGAGGGACGACTATTATTATGGGAGACTTAAATTATCCTGGTATTGATTGGGAAAAGGTGAAAGGACAGGGGAGGGGGGAGGAAGAATTTCTAGATGTCATAAATGATAATTTTTTGGTGCAGTATGTTAATAAACCTACAAGAGAGAAGGCAATTTTAGACTTAGTGCTCTGTAATGACCCAGATAGAATTAGCAATGTTGAGGTACGGGAGCCACTTGGGACAAGTGATAACTCTACTATTAATTTTGAGGTTTCATGGGAAGTTAAAAAGGTATATTCAAAAACAAAAATTTTCAATTTTAGGCGAGCAAACTTTGACAGGATGCGCTCATATCTAAGTGAAATAAAATGGGAGACACTCCTGGACTGTGAGTCTGTAACTGAGATGTGGGAAAGATATAAGGGGGTTTTACTTGATTCACAATGCAAATTCATTCCAAAGGTGTCCAAAAGTAAGCTGAAAAAGCAGAATCCTCAGTGGATGACTGCAGCTATTCGTAGCAGTTTGAGGGAAAAGAGGAATCTTTATAAGATGTACATAGAGGATAACAATGAGATTACCAAGGCCGAATACTGTAAAATGCGGGCTGTGGTCAAAAAGGAGATGAGGAATGCTAGAAGACTGTATGAAAGACAAATTGCAGAGGGGGCAAAAAATAACCCTAAGCGCTTCTTTCAGTACTGTAGTAGAAAAAGGAAAGTCAAAGAGCAGGTTAAGTGCATAAAGAATAAAAATGGATCGCTGCTATATAATAAGGATATTGCGGACACCTTAAACGGTTACTTTGTTGAGAATTTTACCTCAGAGTGGGTCTTTATTCGGCCAGAGGGCATGTCCAATGCTCAAGATTATTTAGCGGAAATTGAGGTTAGGGATAACGTAGTATCAGACAAGTTGCATAAACTAAAGGCAGATAAGGTGGCGGGTCCTGATGGCTTATATCCTAGAGTGCTCAGGGAAGTTAGTGAGATCATCTTTAAGCCGCTATCCGCCAACAGGGTAAACAGGGTAATATAATACCAATATTTAAGAAAGGGGACCGTATTGAGCCAGGAAATTACAGGCCAGTCAGTTTAACTTGCATTGCGTGCAAAATGTTGGAATCTATCATAAAAGATGAGCTAGACTTATTTCTTGAATGTAACAATATCTTGAGGGATAGCCGACATGGTTGCCGTAAAGGAAGGTCATGTCTGACAAACCTTCTGGAATTTTTTGAAGAGGCCACCAAGACTTATGACCAGAGCAGGGCTTATGACATCATATATTTGGATTTTCAGAAAGCATTTGACACAGTACCGCATAAGAGACTAATTTTTAAAATGAGCTCCATTGGAGTTACAGGAGGTATTCTGAAGTGGATTCAAAACTGGTTGCAGGACAGAACACAAAGAGTGGTGGTCAGTGGTATCTCATCTGAGCTAGGTATGGTGGGGAGTGGCGTCCCCCAGGGATCGGTGTTGGGACCTCTGCTGTTCCTCATCTACATTAATGACCTTGATAGGAATATTGAGAGCAGATTAGTGAAATTTGCAGATGATACTAAATTGGGAGGGTTGGCAAATAGTTTAGAGTCCACTAAAGTGATTCAGGATGATTTGGATAGAATCCAGAATTGGGCAGAAATGTGGCAAATGAAATTTAATGTAGCGAAATGTAAAGTAGTACATGTAGGTAATAAAAACATTAGACGGGATTACTTCATGGGAGGTTTTAAACTGGAATGTGCTCCACAAGAGAAAGATCTGGGAGTGATTGTTGACCAAACCCTCACAGGCTCTAGCCATTGTGCCGTAGCAGTTAAAAAAGCCAATCGGATGCTGGGATATATTGCCAAAAGTATTGAGTTCAAATCCAAGGAGGTGATGCTTCTTTTGTACAACACATTCGTCAGACCACATCGAGAGTATTGTGTACAGTTCTGGGGACCATACTTTAAGAAAGACATAGAGGCTTTAGAGAAAGTTCAGAGAAGAGCCACGAAGCTAATTCCGGGTATTAAAGATGAAAGCTATGAGAAAAGGCTGAAGATCCTTAATCTCTTTAGTCTTATGAAAAGGAGACTAAGGGGTGATCTGATTGAGGTCTTTAAATATGTTAAAGGGATTAACAAAGTGAATTATGTAGGATTCCTTCAACCAAGTGTTGTTAGTAGAACTCGGGGTCACAAATGGAAGCTGACCAAAGGTAAATTTAGCACTGATATTCGGAAATATTTCTTCACCCAAAGAGTAATTTCGGTGTGGAACAGCTTGCCTGACCATATTGTTGAGGCAGAGACCTTGGGAGTTTTCAAGAGCAGGCTTGACTTAAAGTTAGATACCATTGAGTATCTGAAGTGATATATTCATGATAGTACAAAGAAACTGGCGAGCCTAGTTGGGCTGAACGGCCTGTTCTCGCCATTCATGTTCATGCTATGTTAAGATGCACCATCATACCAAATTAAAAGTTCCTAGGCCACTTATTTTTCACGTTATCTTGATAACATCATTTTTACAAAAATGGCGGCGGCCATCTTGGATTTTGATTCAGCGCGGCCATTTTCTATAGCGACCTGCCTTAGGTCAAGATACATCAGCATCCCAAATCAGGACTTCCTACGACACATATTCTTAGCATTATCTTGATAACGTTGTTTTTACAAAAATGGCGGCAGCCATCTTGGATTTTGATGCAGCGTGGCCGTTTTCAATAGCGAACTGCCTTAGGTCAAGATACATCAGCATCCCAAATCAAACTTCCCACGATACATATTTTTTGCGTTATCTCGATAATCTCGTTTTTACAAAAATGGCGGCGAACATTTTGGATTTTGACACATGGCGCCCATTTTCAATAGCCAACTGCCTTAGGTCAAGATACATCAGCATACCAAATTTGAACTTCCTACGACACTTATTTTTCGCGTTATTTCAATAACGTCGTTTTTACAAAAACGGCGGCGGCCATCTTGGATTTTGATGCAGCGCTGCCATTTTCAATAGCGACCTGCCTTAGGTGAAGATACATCAGCATACCAAATCCTACGACACATATTTTTCGCGTTATCTCGATAAGCTCGTTTTTACAAAAATGGCGGCGGCCATCTTGAATTTTGACACAGCACACCCATTTTCAATAGCAAACTGCCTTAGGTCAAGATACATCAGCATAGCAAATTAGAACTTCCTATGACACTTATTTTTTGCGTTATCTCTATAATCTCATTTTTACAAAAATGGCGGCGAACATTTTGGATTTTGACACATGGCGCCCATTTTCAATAGCCAACTGCCTTAGGTCAAGATACATCAGCATACCGAATTAGAACTTCCTACGACACTTATTTTTCGCGTTATTTCGATAACGTCGTTTTTACAAAAACGGCGGCGGCCATCTTGGATTTTGATGCAGCGCGGCCATTTTCAATAGCGACCTGCCTTAGGCGAAGATACATCAGCATACCAAATCCTACGACACATATTTATCACGTTATTTCGATAAGCTCGTTTTTACAAAAATGGCGGCGGCCATCTTGAATTTTGACACAGCACACCCATTTTCAATAGCAAACTGCCTTAGGTCAAGATACATCAGCATAGCAAATTAGAACTTCCTATGACACTTATTTTTTGCGTTATCTCTATCAGGTCGTTTTTACAAAAATGGCGGCGGCCATCTTGGATTTTGATGCAGCGCAGCCATTTTCAATAGCAATCTGCCTTAAGTCAAGCTACATCAGCATATAAAATCAGAACTTCCTATGACACATATTTTTCGCGTTCTCTCGATAATGTCGTTTTTACAAAAATGGCGGCGGCCATCTTGGATTTTGACGCAGTGCGCCCATTTTCAATAGCAACCTGCCTTAAGTCAAGCTACATCAGCATATAAAATGAGAACTTCCTATGACACATATTTTTCGCGTTCTCTCGATAACGTCGTTTTTACAAAAATGGCGGCGGCCATCTTGGATTTTGACGCAGTGCGCCCATTTTCAACAGCGACCTGCCTTGGGTGAAGATACATCACCATACCAAATTACGACTTCCTGGGCCAATTATTTTTTGAGTTATCTCGATTCGTCGTTGCTTCGGACGGACGGACGGAATGACGGACAGACAATGGACAACAAAAATTCACCCGCTCTATTTGATGAGTTTGGCACTCTCCCAAGAGATTTTTGTCCTCCGAGCATTTTTTGGAGTTCGGGTCCGGAAGTGAAAAAGCCTTTCCTAGACCAGATGCCTTCCGCGACGCAGGTAAAAACTAGACTAGCTAATGATTACCAGTTATTACTACTTGATTTTTCTGTTCTTTCAAGGATTTTATCGTTTTTTCAAGTAACACATAAATTGAATGAACATGGGGCAAAATAAAATTTTTATTATGTCATGCCTGCAATAATGTCTTCCAGAATCACTGAAATGTTTTAATTAACTGTTTATCCTTCAATGTGCAACAGTAATATGGTGAGCAGGTTGGGCCTTCAACCAAAAAAAAAGTATTCTGTTAAAAAGGATAGTCACAGAAGATGGATCTTTGTCTTCTACAACCTACACAATGCCTTATCGTACAAAATATACACGACAATTTTTTTTTTTTTTGGATTGGTTTGCACACAATTAGCGATTGAATAAAGGGGATAGAAACAAGTAATTGTGCAGGTAGAGACAGGAAATCCTAAATGGGCTTATACAAGGTCTCATACCCAAGAAAAACATAATTCATAAAGAAATAGCCAAAACAGAAATAAGATTAAAATTAAAAAAAAAAAAAAAAAAAAAGATTCCTGGTAAAATTAAACCAAAACAGATGAAATAGTACATAGAAAACTGTGATGTATTAGTACTGGCAATATAATGCCATAGTAAAAATATACTTTTCATAGACTTGTAGTGAGACAAATTTACATTTGATTTATACAGTGTACTATGTTCTACATAAATATACATAATAGGTGCAGGGCAAAAATGATAAATTTAATGGATTCAAATAAATGTAAAAAAGAGAGGAAAAAAAATTTTACGTATACCATACATTAGTAAACCCATAATAGTGATATGAATGAATGAAATTTGTAAAAGTGTGTGTGTTTGTATGTATGAGTGTGTGTGTGTGCGTGTGTGTGAGTGAGTTATGTGAGAGTTTGAATAAGCAGAGAGTTTCTGAGCTTACATTTAAACATATTAATTGATGAGGATTCCCTGGCAGTGGTGATATGATTGTTCCATAGAATAGCTCCTCTGTACCGAATTGAGAACTGAGAATTCGTGGTACGATGGTATGGAAGGTGAAGGTCATTTGAATGTCTTGCGTTATGTGTATGAATATTATAATTAAATTGAAAGTATGCCTTGCATGGTGTGGGGAGCAAATCTGGGATATATATACATCTATAGATAAACAAGCATATTTGAAATGTGTTGATGTCAAATATAGTAAGTATTTTCAATTTATTAAATAAAGGAGCTGAGGGCTCAAATCTGTTGGAAAAAGTAGCCATTCTGAAAAATCTTTTTTTTCGCAATGTGCAGGCAGTGGAGACTGGAGTTGTGTGTACTCGCCCATACAATATTACCATAAAGAAGATATGGGTAGATTAAACTGTAGTAGAGAGTTAAAAGACACTATTGATTAACCATAGTAGATATTTTTCTGATGATACCAACTGACTTCATTATTTTGTTACAGACCATGTGGGTGTGTTCTTTCCAATTTAGTTTCTCATCAATTATGATACCGAGAAATTTAGCCGATGAGACCTGTAGGAGTTCATTACCATTAATTAAGATTTTAGCACCTTGGGGATTGTATTTCTTATTCTTTTCAGTAAATATCATAAAGTTTGATTTTTTTATATTTAAAGACAGCTTGTTCAACTGAAACCATTCAGCAATTTTTTCCATGTCTTTGTTTGCTTCTGCAATAAGGGAATTAAAGTTTTTATGGGATAAAAATAAATTGGTATCATCAGCAAAAAGTAACGGAAGTACAGCGGAAGCTGCAGCAGCAATGTCATTGATATAAATTAAAAACAGCAGTGGTCCAAGTATTGACCCCTGGGGGACACCGCATGACATTTTGGATCTGAGTGAAGCCCGTCCATTAATACAAACATATTGTTCTCTGTTGTTTACGTAGTTAAATATCCACCTGAAAGCATGTTCATGAAAACCGTATTTGTATAACTTGGCCAGCAATATTTCATGGTTCACTGTGTCAAAGACTTTTGACAGATCCAAAAAAATGCCCAAGGCATATTCATTATTATTGAATGCAGAATAGATTTTATCTACAAGGTTTAATAATGCAATGTCCGTGGAGTGATTCTTGTGGAATCCATATTGATGTTCATATAGCATATTGTGATTATTTAAATGATTCAAAATCCTTGTATTTATGAGTTTCTCTAGGATTTTTGAAAAACAAGGAAGTACGGATATTGGTGGGTAATTTGTAAAACAGCATGGGTCACTAGACTTAAAAATTGGGGTCTCTTTGGCAACTTTTAATTCATTTGGGATTACTCCAGTTTCAATTGACTTGGCAAATATGTGTGTTAATGGTTGGACTATTGAGGTACACGCCAGCCTCACTAATGACGCAGGGATCTCATCATGCCCTGCTGCTGAATTATTCAGTTTACCAATTATTTCTTCAATTTCTGAAACATTGGGAGGGTCAAACTGCAATAAAACAGGGTAATCATTCTTAATAAAGTCCAGAGGAGTAGCTCTTATTTTTTCTGCTAGAGAGGTACAAACCTGAATGAAATATTTATTAAATTCACAGGCTATTTCAAAAGGGTCATTCAGACATCCTGTATCATCCTTGAATTGAGAAGGGAGGGAGGTTTCTGATTTTCCCTTGTTTAGAAGCCGATTGATGGTCTTCCATGTTGCCTTGATATTGGAGGATGATTCTTTGAATTTTTCTGTGTAATACTTCTTTTTAGATATGCGGAGTAGGTGAGTGAATTTATTCTTGTACTTTTTGTAAATTGTCAAGTTTATAGGTGTTGGCTTTGATAAATATAATTTGTATAGTTAATTTTTTTTTATTTAGGATTTTTTAAGGCCAGCAGTAAACCATGGTTTATAATTGCTGTCAAATATTCTCTTGCGTGGTTTTACCAGAGGGAAACAAGTGTTAAAAACAGATTTAAATGAGGATAGGAAAGCTTGATAAGCTAAATCTGGATCTGTTTGGTTATACACATCATCCCATGAAATCAGTGGCGAACTGTGAGACCTACAGCTGGGCCTTCACCCAGGGCCGGCGCCAGACCTGAAAATTTGGGGGAAAATATCCATCCCTTTATTGACTACAATTAGTCCTGGCTAATTCTAGATGGTTTTCCTTTATTAACACATTTTCCAATTCAAGAATAATCAAGTGGCAATTGAAGACACGGCTTCTCTCCCCCATGCGATCTAACAGCGTCAAAATAATGGGCTACATTCAGTGCAGAAAAATAATTTAATTATAAATAGGTCTATGCACTGGCACTCAGCAACGGTAATTTTTTTTTCCAGCGAGGGCGGCATTTCATAACTCTTTTGCGAATGAAGGGAATTTCAGCGACGAGTACGCACACCTGTTTTTGCAGCACGGTCACGCAATTTGCTGTAAAAAAAATAGACAGCTGTCCGATTGGAAAATGTAAACAGACGAAACCATGTACTTGTCACCAGAATTACCTTCATTTGCTGAAGAGTTCTGAAATGCCGCTCTCGCTGGAAAAAAGTTACGTCGCTGAGTGCCAGTGCATAGGCCTAATTATAATTAATTATTTTTCTGAACTGAATGTAGCCCATTTGTCGCTGTTAGATCACATAGGGGGAGAGAAGCCGGGTCTTCAATTGCCACTTGATTATTCTTAACTTGGAAAACGTGTTAATAAAGGAAAACCATTAAGAACAAACCAGCACTAATTGTTGCCAATAAAGGGATGGATTTTTGCCTAAGCAATCGTCTAGGCCAGTGTTTCCCAACCCTGTTCCTGGAGTACCCCTGCCCTGCATATTTCAGATGTATCCTTGATTTAACACGCCCAGATCAGGTCATTAGGTACTCCACTAATGAGCAGATCAGCTGAATCAGGTGTGTTAAATTAGGGAGACCTATAAAAAGTGCATGACAGGGGTACTGCAGGAGCAGGGTTGGGAAACACTGTTCTAGGCGAGTGCTGGCCCTGCCTTCACCTGAGCCATCAACACCGAGAAAAGACGTCATGACGGAAAAAAGCAACATTACGGTGAATCGAAAGGGTTTAGATATTTTAAGAATTTTTACTTTACTTGAGTTTTTTTTTTTTTTTTTTACCAGGACTTTTACTCTACTACATTTAAAAAATAAAAAGTATACTTCGTTACTTTGACACTGGCCACTTCGTCACAAAGTAAAATACGCATGTACTTCATCTTTTAAGGATTACCTGGATTTGGCGTGTTCGAGAAGAACAACGGTGCTCGGCAGGGTATCTTTGTGCAGATGTGTCCGCCAGCGGACATGGAGCTGCAAATTTATGCGCGCAATTACAAAATTCTATCACTAGATGGCACACCCGGATCAGTTAGTGAATATTCACAAGCAAGCCTGAGCTGGAACGTGATTTAGAATATGGACGAGTTCACTCCAATCCCTGTTTTTCAGGAATTGCCTGAATTTAACTCCTCAGCTACGCCTGATGTGCAAACTGCTCAATATACTTGCCCAAATTATCAATCTAGCAATTTTAAAAAAATTATCTCTTTCTAGAGAAACAATCGTTGTCCTCTGTAACAACCACTACAGCCACAGTAGGTCCATGGTATCCGAATTAGTACTAAAGAAAAATCAGTTTTCTGAAACAAAAAATTCGACATGGTGTTGATCCTATGTCATTCTACTATTAATTATAGTTAATTATAGTGGTTTTTTTAAACCACCAGTAAACTCAAAGAATAAGAAGTATACAAAGCAGAGACTGCCTGTTTGTTTTTTGAATACTTTCATTCACCTGAAAGTTGATTAAAGAGAACAAGGAGAGGAAAATGTGTGGTTGTTTTCCTTCTTTCTATGCGTACTATGAAAAATACTTTGTACTTGTACTTTTGATACTTCAGTATATTTTTTCACAAGATACTTTTGGTACTCAAGTACATTTAATGTGAGCTACTTCAAGACTTTTACTCCAGTAATTTTCCTATGGGTGACTTCAACTTTTACCAAAATAACTTTCAGTTATGGTACTTCTACTTTTATTTTTTTTTTTTTTTGAGTACTTTATACACCTCTGGTGTTTTCTTACAGCCCACTGTCCACGGATAGCGCTGATAATTTGTCTTGGAATGCCTTTCCACTTTCTCAGACTTTTCTGTTAATTCCAGTTCTGGAGTTGGTCTTCCGTTTTTTTATTTTTTGAAGTTTTTCTGTGAAAGGCCGCCTTGAAAAAGGCGATGGTATCAAGCTAGCCACAACGTCGCTCTGGTCTTCCGCCATTTAACTCTGTCTCTCACCCGCCCTCACCACTTTGCCGAGATTACAATGTTCGGACTTCACGAAGGCCTAAAATCTTTTTTTTTTTGTCCCGCCCACTTAAAATCAAACCGTGATTGGTCAATTTGCCCCTCACTCTCCAAACCAAGACACATAGCTTTATGCATAGCTTGGTCTTCCCCCAGATTCACGAAGTCCTAACCAATTAATGAGCCAGCCGACCAGGTCTTGAGAGACGGGCGATTCTGATTGGATAACATGTTTTCAGGACAGTAACCCTTTCATTGCTGATGTGAACTTGACAGTAAGCTTAATTTAAAACGTAGACGAGAGAAAATGTATTAACGTTAAGTGTATTGTATTAAATTAAATGAGAAACAATAATTATTACTCCTGTTTTTTGGTCCAGATTTTTTTAGGCCTTCTCTGAAGGCGTAGAAGGCCCTGAGGGTTCCCCTCTGCATGAAATATCATCAATCAGCTTCTTAAAGCGTTCAATATTTATTTTGGTAAATAGTCTGCATTTTTTATTTTTTACAGCTGCTTCCGTGCACTTCATAGGAGACAATGTTAATTGGAAAATCGGTAAATGGTCGGATTTATCAGTTAAAAGCAGACCACTTTTGGATACTTCTCTCAGGGAATTAGTAAAAATGTTATCAATTAGGGTTGCAGAACTGTCTGTCAGTCTTGAAGCTTTGAGTATAAGAGGATACATAAAGTTTGAGTATAATATATTTATAAAATCAGCTGTGAATTGCTGTCTTTTTTGAATAAATCTATTTTGTAATCACCTAAAAGAAAGCAGATTTTGTCCTCCTTACTTATGATGTCTAAAGTTGTTGCGAGGGCATTATTGAAATCGACGATACTTTCATCAGGTGGGCGATATATACACCCAATGATCACCTTCTTTCTATTAAATACATTACGTGAGATAATTTCAAAGAAGACTGATTCAATTTCAGAACAGTCTGATTTGAGTGCAAGATCTTGTCTCTCAATAAAGCGAATTTCCTTCCGAATAAAAATAGCTACTCCGCCACCCATTTTCTTATTTCTGCAGAGGTGTACAGCATTGTATTCAGGTATGGCATAGTATTTTACTACCTCTTCTGATAACCAGGTTTTTGATAAACCAATGACAGAGAATTTGTGTTTTAGACAAGACAAATAATGCATCAACTGATCATAATGTTTGGGAAGGCTGCGCACATTTAAGTGAAATGTTGAAAAAATCCTGTGGTCAATCCTTGAAAGCTCAGTATACAATTTTTTTGAATTGTTCTTCGTCATAATAGTTGCAGTCTTGCTTTCCACCAGATAGTTCGCAATTTGAGTCCGGATCGAAACATTTAGTACGCTTATTGTTACCACTGCTACTGTCGATGCAGTCAAATATTTCCCATACGTCACACACGTGACCACCCAAAATGTCACACAGGTGACCAGATGTCATCACAAAAAGGAATACTTTAAAAAAAAAAATTTTAAATAACAACTTCATTCCTTGCCATTTTCCATACCCGAGAACTAGGATAAATGCCTGTTGAAAATATGAACATTGTAGCTTTTTATACTTCAGAGTTTTTGAAGTGAAATTGAGTTATATAAAATCTGCTTTCGTGTGAAGTCACACTCGTGACCAGTTGTATTTGACCTCTGACCTTAAGTAGATGAAGTTAATGTCACAAATAAAATTTTTACTTGATCGACTTGGATATGTAGTACTCCTTCAGTATCTCACAAAAGTGAGTGCACCCCTCACATTTTGACAATTAATTTATAAAATCTTTTCAAGGGACAACATTACAGAAATGAAACTTGAATATATTCTAGAGTAGTCATTGTACAATATGGGTAGCAGTGTAGATTTACTGCACTGTCCAAATAACTGAACAAACAGTCATTATTTCCAAAATGGGTGGCAACAAAAGTGAGTACGCACCCCAATTGGCAATGGTCAACCAAGCAATGAAACGTGTCTAATTCATCATGGTCATGCTTTTATCTGTTCGACTGGGCCATATGAGGTTGTGTAACGTATTGAAGATTTAAACTGTGGTGCTTTGGGTGCAATGCTCTTATTCTGGTCACTGGATGGTCAACATGGCACCTCATGGGAAAGAACTCTGAGGATCTGAAAAAGAGAGTTGTTGCTCTCCACAAAGATGGTCTAAGCTACAAGAAGATCAGTGAAACCATGAAAGTGAGCTACAGCACGGTGGCCAAGGTTATCCAGCGGTTTTCCAAGACGGGTTCTACTTGGAACAGGCCTCGACAGGGTCAACCGAAGAGGCTGAGTCTTCGTGTTCTGTGTCAGGTGCACAAATTGGCCTCAGAAAACAGACACAGGAGTGCCGGCAGCATTGCTAACGAGGTTGCAGCAGTGGGAGAACAGCCTGTCAGTGCTCAGACCATACGCCGTGCACTGCACCAAGTCAGTCTGCATGGCCGTCGGCTAAGACGGAAGCCTCTTCTGAAGCTGGCCCACAAGAAAGCCTGAAAACAGTTTGCTGTTTTCTAACCAATCCAAGAACATGACCTACTGGAACCATGTTCTGTGGTCTGACGAGACCAAGATAAACATGTTCAGCTCAGATGGTGTCCAGCATGTGCGGCGGTGCCCTGGTGAGGAGTACCAAGACAAGTGTGTACTAGGGCTGTCAGAATGAGCCTAAAATGCTGTTCGAATATTCACGACAATTAAACACATGATATCAATATAATATCGAATATTTTACTTTCTGTATTTCCCACACAAAATAATGACATACCATACTAACATAAGATACATCAACATAAGCATATATTTGATGGATAATAAGCACAGATTAAGACCTAGAGTTTCCTATGTCTGTAATAATAAGCCCCGACACAGTGAGTCTGAACTCAGGACCCTGACGCATTGCAGAGCTTATGAAATAACAACACACCAGGCTCATCCAAGTTCGAACGAGATGCCAACCGTTCAGTTTTATTCCGTGACAGTAATTACTGTAATTAATTACAGTACAGTACACAACATCGTTAGCTCCCCTCACACCAGTAAAATCCAAAACTATTGTCCGCAAATGAAACTGCATTTCAGAAAGCCCATTTTCTCTTCTCTGGTTTTTAACATTACACAATAAAAACCAACACCCGCTGCAGGAATGGTAGGCTAACTCGAATTTGCATATTGCGAACAACTTTTGCTCGGTCCCCAGTTTTACCATTGCCGACTGACCAAAACCCGAAGTATTTCCAAACAGTGCTTTTTAGATTCTTCAGGGTGTAAACCGGTTATTTTCTGAACGGTTGCAGCTCGTGAACTGGCGATAGGGGAAGCTCAAACCCATCCCTTAAAAATAATGACTGGTCATGACCTGTTTTCAATCATTCATTTAAATTACTATTACAGAAACTCCAAAAACTCTCAACATTATCAGGTCTGGTTAGTTTTCATTGATAACGCATACCTGTCAACTATCACGCATTCGGCGTCAGTTTTGAGTGGCATATTTACATTCCCCTGCTGTAGTCAGCAATTATTCAATCAACGTATATGTGAGAGATTCTCGCGCGGAATTGAAGTCCTTGTCCATGGAGGTTTATCAGTTTCTCATGCATTACGGTGATTATGACTCCGGACTTCTTACGCTTTTCTTTACTCGGGTTGGAAAAAATGAAATTGCATGAAAACATTTCAGATGATCTTATTTCATTTAAACAATTTAAATGATAATGAAACATATGCATTGCTTCCAAGCCCTGAGTAAAGAAAAGTATAGAAGTATAGAAGTCTGGAGTCATAATCACCGTAACGCATGTGAAACTGATAAACCTCCGCGCACAAGAATCTCTTATGCACGCGTTGATTGAAGCAGGGGAATGTAATTATGCCACTCAAAACTCACGGCAAATGCTGGCTGTCAAACCGGCATGCACTGCGCATGACCGGCACAAAGATGTAACAGTTTCAAAACAGTGGGTTGGTAGCCACACTGCACACACTGACAGTGGGTTAATTGTCTTGACGTGACTTTTTATATAAATATTCAATAATTAATTTTCACGTTCGGTGGTTCGTTTTATTGATAGAAAATCAATATGTATTCGAATATGGAATATTCATTGACAGACCTAGTGTGTACTGCCTACAGTCAAACACGGTGGTGGGGTGGCAGCATCATGGTCTGGGGCTGCATGAGCGCTTCTGGTCCTGGGGAGCTGCGCTTCATTGATGGAATAATGGATTCCAACATGTACTGTGACATTCTGAAGCAAAACATGATACCCTCCCTTCGGAAACTGGGCTGCAGTTTTCCAACATGATAACGACCCGAAACAAACCTCCAAGATGACAACTGCCTTCCAGAAGAAGCTGAAGGTGATAGCTTGGCCAAGTCTCCAGACCTGAATCCCATTGAGCACCTGTGGGGCATCCTCAAGAGGAAGGTGGAGGAGCAGCAGGTGTCCAACATCCACCAGCTCCATGATGTTGTCATGGAGAGGTGGCGGAGGATCCCAGCAACAACCTGTGCAGCTCTGGTGAATTCCTTGCCAGTGCTGGACAACAATAGTGGTCACACTAAATATAGACACTATGGACACAATTTGGCATGTTGACGGTGAGGTGTACTCACTTTTGTTGCCACCCATTTCAGAAATAGTGACTGATTGTTCAGTTATTTGGACAGTGCAGTAAATCTACTCTGCTACACATATTGTACAATGACTACTCTAGAATATATTCAGGTTTTATTTTTGTAACGTTGTCCTTTGAAAAGATATAATAAATTAATGGTCAAAATATGAGGGGTGTACTCACTTTTGTCAGATACTGTATATGAAGTCCACAATACTGAACCTCCAATGGTTCGAATTTTAGAATTGGAGGAGATTTTTTCACAGTTTGTCATATTTTTGGTCACAAATGTGACTAAGAATGGCCCATCCGCATTTGGCATGTGGTCTGGTGTTAATTTCAGGCCCGAATCATAAGCATTTTCAGATGCAAGTTACCTCTAAACTAGAGACAGGAGATTGGATAGGGTTTAAGGGGCCAGTGAACTGAAGCTGCTGAGGATGAGGCTGCAATATGAACCCATGATTATACATACTTCGGTCAATGGGACCAACTAAATATAGTGCCACGGCACTGTACCTCACCTGGACATTCACTCCGAAGTTTTTCACTCCTTTTGTTTAAGTCAACCATTGAATGGTATTATTTCAGTTGCCAATTAAACACAAACACTAAAGTTATTTTTACAATGTATTTATAAAAAAAGAAGAGGAGAAATGAAGGTCAAAATGCATTACACAGCAAAACCTGTAACGTGTTTAGCCTTGCTGCTTAGCATCTACAAACAGTGGCGATTCTAGAGTGTGCTGGGGCCCCAAGCAAAAATTCCCAAAGGGCCCCTCTGACAAGCGTTAAACATATTTATAAATAATCTGAAACCAAAAAAGAGGTCAGAAACTGAAACTTTTTAAAAAAAATTATTATTATTACTTAGAACTTGAAAATTGTGCTCTTATGAAAAACAGGACATTTAGGACATTATTGTGGAGTAAAGTTTGTCAGCCCTTGGGGGCCCCCTAGTGGCCTGGGGCCCCAAGCAGCTGCCTGCCTTGCCTGTTAACAAGCTCCGCCTCTGTCGACAAAGGAAATTTCAATATGGCTGCCGCTGTTGCTATATTTGAAATCGAATCAGAACACCTCGAACAAACTTTAATCTCCCTAGCTACAGGAAGTGTATACAAAGTTTCAGCTCGATCAGTCACACAGTTTCAGAAAAGAAGATTTTTAAAGATATTTCTGAAATTAAGGGGTGTGGCCCTATGACAGAGGTCAAATGAAGGTCAAAATGCCATGCACAGCAAAACCAGAGTTATACATGTTGAGTCTTGTTATTTGGCACATATACAGCAAATTTCAGCTGAATCGCTCCAAAATTGAGCGACTCATAAGCCAAAATGTCATTTTAAATATGGCTGCTGCAGCCGCCACATTTGAAGTCAGATTGGAACGCTCTGAAGAAACTTTAGTCGCCTTAGTGGTAGGAAGATATATGCAAAGTTTCAGCTCCATCAGTCCGTAGTTTCAGCGAAGATGATTTTTAAAGATATTTCTGAAATTAAGGGGCGTGGCCAAAGGACAGAGGTCAAATGAAGGTCAAAATGCGATGCACAGCTAAACCCGTAATATATATGTTCAGTCTTGCTATTTGGCACTTACACAGCAATTTTCTGCTTCATTGGCCCTGTAGTTTCAGAGAAGAAGATGTTTACAGACGCCGGTGCACGACAGTGGACAAGCAGGCCATGACATAAGCTCATGGACTTCGTCCAGGTGAGCTAAAATTCAAATAAAAATTTTGGTTGTGCAAAAATTGTCATTTTCAACAGCATATTACAGGAAAATCAAATGAGATATGCCAAATCTGATTTGGCATATGCCAAAGCAGATTCAAAATTTCAGGTAATCTTACCCCTGTGCACCCATTCACATTAATTTAGGAGCACTGGAAAGTGTATTTGTATCCCTTCTAGAACGCTTGTAAGTCATTGCTACAGTGCCGTCAAAAAGTATTTGCCCCCTTCCTGATTTCTTATTTTTTGCATATCTGTCACACTTAAATGTTTCAGATCATCAAACAAATTTTAATATTAGACAAAGACAACCTGAGTAAATACAAAATGCAATTTTTAAATGATGATTTCATTTATTAAGAGGAAAAAGCTATCCAAACCTACATGGCCCTATGTGAAAAAGTAATTGCCCCTAAATCCTAATAACTGGTTGTACCGCCCTCGGCGACAACAACTGCAATCAAACGTTTGCGATAACTGGCAATGAGTCTTTCACATTGCCAAGGAAAAATTTTAGCCCACTCTTCTTTGCAGAATTGTTTTAATTCAGCCACATTGGAGGGTTTTTGAGCATGAACAGCCTATTTAAGGTCATGCCACTGCATCTCAATAGGATTTAAGTCTGGACTTTGATTAGGCCACTCCAAAATCTTCCATTTTTTTTTTTTTTTTTTTAAGCCATTCAGAGGTGGACTTGCTAGTGTGTTTCGGATCATTGTCCTGCTGCATAACCCAAATGCGCTTGAGCTTGAGGTCACGAACTGATGGTTGGACATTCTCCTTCAGGACTTTCCGGTAGAGAGCAGAATTCATAGTTCCATCAATTACGACAAGTCGTCCAGGTCCTGAAGCAGCAAAGCAGCCCCAAACCATCACACTACCACCGTCATGTTTCACTTTTGGTATGATGTTCTTATGAAATGCTGTGTTAGTTTTATGCCTGATGTAACAGGACGCCCATCTTCCAAAAAGTTCAACTTTTGTCTTTTCAGTCCACAGAATATTTTCCCAAAAGTCTTGGGGATCATCAAGATGTATTTTGGCAAATGTGACACGAGCCTTTGTGTTCTTTTTTGCCAGCAGTGGTTTTCACCTTGGAACTCTCCCATGGATGCCATTTTTGCCCAGTCTCTTTCTTATTGTTTAATTATGAACACTGACTTTAACCGAGGCAAGCGAGGCCTGCAGTTCTTCAGATGTTGTTCTGGGTTCTTTTGTGACCTCCTGGATGAGTCATCGATGCGCTCTTGGAGTAATTTTGGGAGGCCGGCCACTCCTGGGAAGGTTTACCACTGTTCCAAGTTTTCTCCATTTGTGGATAATGGCTCTCACCGTGGTTCGCTGAAGTCCCAAAGTCTTAGAAATGGCTTTGCAACCCTTTCCAGACTGATGGATGTCAATTTCTTTTTTCTCATCTGTTCTTGAATTTCTTTAGTTTGCAACATGACATGTTGCTTTTTGAGATCTTTTAGCCTACTTCACTTTGTCAGACAGGTTCTATTAAAGTGATTTCTTGATCCAACAGGTCTGGCAGTAATCAAGCCTGGGTGTGATTAGTAAAATTCAACTTAAAAAATGTAGTTAATCACAGTTAATTCATGATTTAAGAAGGGGGGCAATTACTTTTTCACATAGGGCCAGGTAGGTTTGGATAGCTTTTTTCCCTTAATAAATGAAATCATCATTTAAAAACTACATTTTGTATTTACTCAGTTTATCTTTTTCTTATATTAAAATTAGTTTGATGATCTGAAATATGAAAAGTGAAAAATATACAAAAAAGTAAGAAATCAGGAAGGGGGCAAATACTTCTTCACAGCACTGTACATTCGCGGGTGACTAGACATTCCCTCCTTAAATTGGCAATTACTCCATGAAAAATTGGAGTTGAAACTTCAGTTTAGGGAGTTGACCATTTGAAATGATGGCAAACCCATGATTTTTTTTTAAATTTTTTGAGACGGTGTGGCGCAAACTTTCTGAAAACTGGTCCACTTGGCATGCAATGACCTTTGTAGAAACTATTCTATGCAAAAAATGACTCAAAACGAAACTAAATCCATCTTCCACCCGTGACCTTGAGCAAAATCAAAACATAGGACATGTAACAAAACCGGAACAAGACCAGGAGCTGCAACTGGAGAATAATAAAAGCATAAGCTTCTAGTCTGTTCAAGTCAAAGTAACGCCTTACTTCATTAAATTCATAAATTCAAGTCTCTACGACAACTGTTACATGCGTAACTTAATTTAACAGCAAAAAACTTCAGCATGCTAGCCAGGCAGCTGTGCGAACAGGGCCTCATTTGCCCTGCATGGGCCGTGTTGTTTGTAGAGTGTGCACCTTGGAATCAGGGCTTGGGAAAGACAGCAATGCCAATGTTTTCAATACATAAGTGATTAGTTACGTTTGTTCATGAGTATATTTCCACATGTGTAGAGAATAACTTATTCGCCTTGTGAATAGCCACTTCCTTACCTTTTTTTATCCCCCCGCCATATACTCGTAATGCGGGGGGATATAGCCATGGGTGCGGTTGTCTGTCCGTCCGTCCGTCCATCTGAGACCATTTCGTTTCCGGACCACAACTTGAAAACCGTTCAATATTTTTCCACAAAACCTGGTGTGCACATTAATCATGACCTGACGTGGTGTCTTTTACTAATCCGAAGTTGATTAAATGGGGCCAGGGGGATATGCCACATCCTGATGGCTCTTGTTACAGTAAGCTTTAAATTTCACCTTCATATAGTGCTGCATCTACATCAAACTCGGATGATCTAACGGACATCTGTAATTCTAGAGATTCGCCATGGGTTACAGAGGGGAGAGAGGAATCATCATCGCTGTTCGCCATCATGCTGGTTATTTGTGTTCCATACGTGACGTCATAGATTAGTGTGCACAAGTTTCCCCGATGCGCGGATTGCTTGATAAGGGTATCGCCGTTCAGGAAAAAAGCTGAACTTTTACCTGCCATAACTTTGTAACCACTTGACCGATTTTCAAGCCGTTTTTGACATCGTAATCAGACAAAGACAAGGAGGCTTCGATTTTCATTAAGTTGAGCACTACGGTTACACTTTAAGTAACACCTCAAACTATTCAATAATGTATAAATTAATACCTTACTTAACATGAACAGCATCAGTAAATGATTAGTATGACCCATTAGTTTACTGTTAATTAACTGATAGTTAATGCCTCTTACTGCATTAGCTAATGTTAATTACTGTACCCTAATTGCAAAGTATTACCAATGAAAATACAAAGGGAGAATGAAAAGCATGTGCTTACTTCCCGCACTTTCGAGCTCCAGGGCAGCTCTGGATCAGATTTTGGATGGTGGGATGGGAGAAACCAAAAAAATCTGCTCCGGAGGGCACAATTCGGCCAAGTGGTTTACCTCTGCTGGGGGGGTGTCAAAGGAGATCAAGTTTTACATGCAGTTATACAAGAAAACATTGGGTAACTCAGACAAAAGTTTGGCTGTGGAGAGGTCCATCAGGAGTCAACAGCCATTAGGTTACAGAGGTGGCACATAATAGTAGATGTATATTGGCTAGTAAGTGTCTAGTGTTCAATTGGGACCGTGTCCCTACATAGAAGGGCTGCAATTAGATGTTAGTACCTCTAAAACAAAGATTTGTATCTAATCTAGCATTTGATTTCCACCCAAATACGTGGGAGCAAGTGACCCCAAGGAAATCCAAAAACGAGCACAGTAGCACTATATGTAACATCCACACACCTCATTCCAGCAATGGCTTTCAGCAGGTTGGTGTGGCAGGTGAGGGCTGAAGTGGCCACAATGGCATTCTGGGGGTCCTCTTCCGGGACAATCTCAAACTGCAAAGAGCACAGGGTTTCCGTGACCATGGGGCAAACTGCCTCTGTTCGCGTGTAAGTTTAGCTGTGAATTTTCCGCAGGATAGTCCAGTAATCACAGTGATCACAAAGCAGCATCATCCCACTCTAATGCAGGATGCAAGCTGTTTTCCTTTCCTCCTTCTCTCGCTCTCCCTCCCAACCATCCTTCTCTGCCTCCTGTGTGTCTTTTGTTTCTCATATCTTCCCTCTCTCCTCCTCCAACTCTGCTTGCTCCCTTTCCCTCTCTGTCCTCCCCTCACTTACATTCTCTTTCATTGTTCTCCTCACTAACCTCAGCAGACACTCTCCCTCAATCTTGCATATGCTTCAATTTGCTATATTAATCTTCTTTAAGTTTAACCTTTATTTGACCATGAGGGTTAATTAAGAACAAGTGCCTAAGTACAGTGAAGGCCTGGCGAGAGGACAGAAGGACCTCTCGATGGGTAAGGAGACAACGGACCAAAAATAAATGAAAAACAAAAGAGACTGACACAAACATTACATACATGACAGAAAAACCTAAAAAATGTGGGAAATGGGGAATAATCAACACGCCAAACATGCAACCAGATTAAACCAGACAGTTTGGTTGCGCACAACCAATGAGTATATCCCTGGATGCTATAATCACGCAGTCACCCAAGCACTACTAAAAGTTCATAATTTGACCTTCGATCCTAAGGTTGAGGTACAAGTCCAAGGTCACAAACTAATTCACAATATATGCATTCCTATTAGTGCCTGCCACAAACCTAAGCTCTAAATACAGTAATATATCCTGCATTTACATGTAACTCACAAGTTATTGGTTAAGCAATCAATCAGGCTAATAATTGATAAGCTTCACTGAGCAGGTCAGCTAGTGAATTGAATTCAGACTATTGCTGCAGTCGGATCATCTTTTTTGCCCAGAAAAGTTCCTTAACCCCTTGGACATGACCTGGAATTATTTGCAGGGTAGCGTTGATAAGAGCTTTTTGAATTCTGGACATGCAAAAGAAATTTGCTTTGATACTTCCAAAATTATCTCCTTTAGCACGGGACACACTGAACTAGGGCTCGTGATAACTCGAGACCTCTGGCGAAATACAAACAAAAATAGGACCAAGGGTCTTGTAGCTTACCGGCAAGCAATCTTATAGTGATGATACAAGCTATGAAAAATTTCATGTGAAGTTTGACCTTCATATCATCGAAGGTCAATGCCAAGGTCAGTAAATTAAAGTTGGCATATGCGCATCGTAACCATGGGACTCAAGAACAGACATGGCATCCGTGAAGCCTCTGTCGACAATCACATTGCTGTGCTCCTCCATCCAGGATTTCAGATGGTCCAGTGTGTCAAAAATGTGCTTTGAGATGCTGGCATCATTTTCACTTCCATAATATGGACCAACTGAATCCAAGACATAGACATCAGGGAGCATCACACTCATTAACTTCAAATAATTTTGTTTTTTGTGTCCGCAATAGGACTTTCTCTGAAGTTCATGGTCTTCAGTCTTATTTATAAACAAATATGTCCCATCCATAATGACAGTGACTACGTCACCGAAGAATGCGTTTGTGAAAGGCATGTTGTGTGATATAGCATCATCTCTTGATATATGAGCAGGACCGAGATGATAAGGAATAATGGTCTTCTCCACTGCTTCAGTCACAACATGGAATAACTTTGAGACCTGCTTCTTATTCAGACTAGTCATAGCACTTATCTGATCCCAAGAAAGATTTGTCTTCAACTTTTTTGGGTAGTTATTCCTCAAGGGAACCTGTCACCTCATTGTGGTCTTGAGGCTCCTGCAGTTTGAAGGTCTAAGAAAAGGCAATCATTTTAAGCATAAACATCATAAGGGTCATGATTAATAACTACAACCCAAATTCCGAAATAGTTGGGACAAAGTGTGAATTGTGAATGAAATCAAAACGCAATGACTTTCAAATCACACCAGCCAGTATTTTATTCACAATAGAACAGAGATAACAAAGCAAATGTTGAAACTGAGAAATTTTGCAATTTCATCCACAAAATGAGCTCATTTCAAGTTTGATGGCTGCTACAGGTCTTCATAAAGTTGGGACAGGGGGATGTTTACCATGGTGTAGCATCCCCTCTTCTTTTTAACACAGAGTGGAGGCGTCTGGGCATTGAGGAGATAAGTTTCTTGAGTTTAGCCATTGAAATTTGATCCCACTATTCTTTAACCTTTAGCGTGCTCCCGGCGACCGTACTCGCCCATATATTCCTTATTCTGTGCAACTGCCGGCGACCGTACTCGCCCATATATTCCTTATTCTGTGCAACTGCCGGCGACCGTACTCGCCCATATATTCCTTATTCTGTGCAACTGCCGGCGACCGTACTCGCCCATATATTCCTTATTCTGTGCAACTGCCGTCAACCGCAGTCGCCACGAGTGCCATACGGGGCTGATATGGTCGCAACTACTTTCAAGTCGGGCGGTAGAAACAAGCATTATTTTCAAAATAATATGGATGATTAGTTTTCCCATTTAGAGTTCTTTCCAGATCGGTTGCTTTTTTGAAGGAGCTATAACGGATCATCAGTCAACATTTCTATCAGATATGGCCTCCGTTGTGTTCGAGATGACTTGGATTCTCGCTGTTCAACTAGGACCACTGACTTCGACAATTTCGGAAGATCCAAATATCATTTCAGCGGCAAGTGCTTATATAACTTCATTTTAAAGTGAGTCCATGACGCAGTATGAGTGCGGTCGCGCTGATAGCGAGCAATGGAGACTCAGTGACTATGCATACGACCATTGCCAAATGTGACAGATTATTAAATGCTGATATTATGGATTTTGTGTCCCACATCTGTTTTGCATTGTTCTTGCTAGCTATGTAGACAATTCTTGTTGGACAGGTATTGCAAATCTAGCCATTTTTCATCATACATGCGAATGTAAAATGACTGTTGTGATCGCTGTAATCCTCAGTATTATATGCGCGTGTCTCGCTGACAGTACCAGTATACTCATACTACATCAAATAGTTCCCTTTTTGTTAACGAACCAAATAAATCTATATGAAATGTTGAATTAGAACTTATTTTGTCTCACAAATGAATACAAAAAATGGCGCATATAATACATAGTTTACCGTGCTCGTGTTTGTAGCAGTGGCGTAGCCAGCGGGTGTTCCAAGACATGTCCCTTTATGACAGCAATTAGTCCTGGCTAGTTCTCAATCAATTTTCTTTATTGACGCGTTTTCCAATTATCGTAATTGGCAACTGAAGACACTGTTTCTCTCCATATGCGATCTAACAACGATGAAATCATGGGCTAAATTCAGTACAGCAAAATAATTTCCTTATTAATAGGCCAATGCTTCGAGTTGATTGAACTGGTCCGTGTTCCAATGAAATGCGGATTTTCACTCTCGATATTGTGTGGGTTGACTAAAAAAAAAAAAAAAATGGCACTCGGCAGTTCAATAGGCTATAAAAAGCGTGCGGCTCCAGCTATTTGCGTGAGAGTCGAAAGGTATGCAATTTTGAATAACGTTGATTTAAATACAGCAAATACGCGTCCAGATGAATGATTGTCGTCTTACCTAATCGGGGCGAACAAGCAGCACCTGTTAAGTGTGGAGTGCTCTCGGAGTGAACCTTCTGTTATGAAAATGATTGAGAATAGGTCAAGACTAACAATTGTTTTAAACGGATGTTTTGTGCAACCCAATTCTCTGTTCTTGTTCCGCAACTGTACTGAATTTTGCTCATGATTTAATTGCTGTTAGGTCGCATATGGAGAGAAACTGTGTCTTCAGTTGCAAATTACGATAATTGGAAAACGCATCAATAAAGGAAAATGATTGAGAACTAGCCAGGACTAATTATTGTCATAAAGTGACGTGTCTTGGCACACCCTCTGGCTACGCCACTGGTTTGTAGCGTCTGGGGAATTTCGGAACTCGTTGGGCCCCGCAGGGATATCTGGATCATGAAAATAAGCCAGTTGCAGGCTATATTACACTGATCTAGAACTCAGCTGCCAGCCTGCAATAGCCTTAAATTAACTTAGCATGCTAAAGGTTACACAGGCTTCCAGCTGCTGGAGAGTTTTGGGTCCCCTTTGATGTACTTTTCATTTAATTATGTGCCAAATGTTCTCAATTAGTGAAAGATCAGGACTGCAGGCAGGCCAGTTCAGCACACGGACCCTTCTACTACGAAGCCAGGCTGTTGTAATAGCTGCAGTATGTGGTTTTGGATTGTCCTGCTTAAATACACAAGGCCTTCCCTGGAATAGTTGTCATCTGGAGGGGAGCATATGTTGCTCTAAAACGTTTCAGCATTCATTCATTCATAAATACCTTTCAGCATTCATGGTGTTTTTTAAAACATGCAAGTGTCCCACACCATATGCACTAACGCATCCCCATACCATCAGAGATACTGGCTTTTGAACTGAACGCTGATAACAGGAGGGGTGGACTTTCTCCTCTTTAGCCCGGAGGACACGACGCCCACAATTTCCAACAAGAATGTCAAATTTGGACTCGTCTGACCACAGGACACTTTGTCACTTTGCTGCAGTCCATTTTAAATGAGCCTAGGCCCAAAGAACACGGTGGCACTTCTGGATCATGCTCGAAAATGGCTTCCTTTTTACATGAGTTTTAGATGGTATCTGTGGATGGCACGGTGGACTGTGTTTACAGACTTGGTTTCTTGAAGTATTCCTCGGCCCATTTAGCAATGTCAATGACAGAATCATGCCGGTGAGTGATGCAGTGGCGTCTGAGGGCCCGAAGATCACGGGCATCCAGTAAAGGTCTTCGGCCTTGTCCCTTACGCGCAGAGATTTTTTCCAGTTTCTCTGAATCTTTTTATGATGTTATGCACTGTCGATGATGAGACCTTCAACGCCTTTGCAATTTGACGTTGAGGAACATTGTTTTTAAAGTATTCCACAATTTTTTTACGCAAGCCTTCACAGGTTGGAGAGCCTCTGGCCATCATTAACTCTGAGAGACTCAGCCTCTCTAAGACATCCCTTTTATAGCCAATCATGTTACACAACTGATGCCAGTTAACTTAATAACTTGCTGAATGTTCTGTCAGCTGATTCTCTTATATATTAATTGCTTTTTCAGCCCTTTTTTGCCTATGTCCCAACTTTTTTGAGACATGTTGCAGCCAGAAAATTTGAAATATGCTCATTTTGTGGATAAAACTGTAAAATGTCTCCGTTTCAACATTTGAAATGTTATCTATGTTCTACTGTAAATAACATATTGGCTCGTGATCTGAAAGTCATTGCATTTTGATTTTATTCACAATTTACACTTTGTCCCAACTATTTCGAAATTGGGGTTGTATATTACTGAAAAACTTAAACTAGAAGAATTAAGTGAGAGCCATACTCACACAATCCATTTCTAACATAACATAACATGAGCGGCGAGAACAGGCCGTTCAGCCTGACTAGGCTCGGCAGTTTCTTTTTACTATTGTGAATATATCACTTCTGATACTCAATGACTGAATTGTATCTAGCTTTAAGTCAAGCCTGCTCTTGAAAATTGCCAAGGTTTCTGCCTCAACAATATGGTCAGGCAAGCTATTCCACATTGAAATTACTCTCTGGGTGAAAAAATATTTCCTAATATCAGTGCTAAGTTTATCCTTGGTCAACTTCCATTCGTGACCTCGAGTCCAACTAACAAAACTGGGCTGAAGGAATCCGACATAAATCACTTTGTTAATCCCTTTAACATATTTAAAGACCTCAATCAGATCACCCCTAAGTCTCCATTTCCCAACACTAAAGAGATTAAGGATCTTCAGCCTTTTCTCATAGCTTTCATCTTTTATACCCGGAATTAGCTTCGTGGCTCTTCTCTGAACTTTTTCTAGAGCCTCTGTATCTTTCTTAAAGTATGGTCCCCAGAACTGTCCACAATACTCCAGATGTGGTCTGGCGAATGTGTTGTACAAGACAAGTATGACCTCCTTGGATTTGTACTCAACACTTTTGGCTATATATCCCAGCAACCGATTGGCTTTTTTAACTGCTACATCACAATGGCTAGAACCTGTGAGGGTTTGGTCAACAATTACTCCCAGATCTTTTTCATGTGGAGCACATTCCAGTTTTAAACCTCCCATGAAATAATCCTGTCTACATTAAATTTCATTTGCCACATTTCTGCCAATTCTGGATTCTATCGTATCAACAAACCCCATTTTAGGGTTTACAACGGTCGGTTGATGCAAGTGTTCGGATGAAGATGTTACCGGTGTCGACACATCCTGGTTTTTTCATTGAATGTTGGCCATACCCTAGGGCAAATTTCAGCAAATTCCCTTAGTGTGTCATGGCGGGAAACTTTGTCAAATGTACTGTCGTTTACACGCGTGGCCGTTGGAAATTATTTTGCATATTGTATCATATATCATATCATATTACATATTTTTTGAACAAATATCTTCCCTTCTTGGCAGTATGACATGAATTTCAACAAATTATTTTTTTATTCATTAGGAAAATATATCAGCTACAATGTGCATTGATAAGCACATGATTATAATCATTGGTGACACTTTGTCAGTGGTGACACTTTGCCCCCAGAATGGGTGGCCCCTCCCAAAAACTAAACAATGTTAAAAATATTATTTTTTTCATAAAGAAAATTGATATTGCAGGTTTCTCTGGTGGATTCATGAACCCCATGGAGTGGTTTAACAATGCTGAAAATTATTTTGAATTCGGTGGTTTGGGCCAGAAAACGCCCTTAATGGGACTCCACCTTTTAACTGATTCTGCACATGCCAATTGTTCAACAATGGTGCTTTCCAGGGGCTACTTGCTGACAGCTTACCTTCGATCAAACTATATCTAACTGTAACAACACTTTCAGGTAATTTTATATCATCTTCGATTTTTCTGGAGGTGATGATTGGCTGAATCTTAGCCATTCTCACTATTCTTCAATCCGTTTTTAACAGTAGTTTCTCGTTTCTTCTGCGTGTTTCAGGTTTTTGTTGCCATTTTAAAGCATTTGAAATCATTTTAGAGGAAGATCCTATAATTTGCTGCACTTCTTTATACATTTCCCCCTCTCCAATCAACTTTTTAATCAAATTATGTTGTTCCTCCGAACAATGCTTGGAATGGCCCATTTTACTTCACAATTCAGAAGAAAATATAATTTATAGCAATGTGTGAAACATTTGCTTCCCTTCTTCTTTAATAAAAGAAAATTAACCTGTTTGCGCAGAAGCCAAATTTGGCTATTTATGCGTTACCCAATTTAAGCCTTTATAATTCAAGATCTGAGCTCCACAGAGAGGGGAGACATGCCTGAAATGAAACAAGATACTTGGGGCATTTAGAATTCCATCATATATCAGTTTCTTTTCATAATTTTAGTTCACAGTAAGGACCATAAACACAAAAAATCTTCATGAAAATTGAGCAATAAAATTGTAAAAAAAAAATACTTAGAATTGAAAAAGGACTGGGAGTAAAAACAATACGTTTCCAGGATCAGAAACTCCTTGACCACAAGTGTACTTCATTTAACAGTGCTTTTCAAAATGATCTACTATCTACAAGCCAAATAAGTCAGCTCTCCAAGTGGCTCCCCATGCCGTCAGAGCCCTCAAAATAGAGCACTCTCAAATCATGCAACAATCATATGTTTAACACAAATCAACTTTCCAATCATGAAGTTCAATATGAATCAATTTTCTGGCAGAATTCAGCATGAGTTTATCAATATCAGGTTTATCGGTTTATCAAACCAAACACATGCCTATTCTCCACGATAAAGTTCAGAGTTTTGTGCATTTATCTACAAACCCGCAACAGCAAGCACACGTACTCATTAACCCCTTTGCGCAGAAGCTAAATCTGGCTATTTATGTGTTACCTTATTTAAGACTTTATAATTCAAGATTGCTGCTTCACAGAGAGGAAGTGAATAGCTCAACTATTTTAACTTTCATATCGACGTTCCCTCAGACACTTTGGCCACTGAATTTTTAAACCTTACTGAGTCTTTCAACCTGGCCCAGTGGGTGTCTGGCCCTACGCAGAAACACGGCCATAGCTTGGATTTAGTTTTTACTCTCGGCGTGAATCTGAAAGGCCTCAAGATAGAGGATATTTTCATTTCCGACCATTTCGGTGTGATTTTTGATATCGAGGCCCCTGTTGTTCAAACCAAACTGAAGCAATCCTTTCGTTCTCATGTGGTAACCTCGCACACAGCCTCAAAATTCTCGTCTATTTTTTTAAATACTTGTGTTAATATAGAGCACATAATGGACAGCAATGAAATGTTAAGTTTATTTAATAAAAAGTGCCTGTCTGCTCTTAATGCTGTCGTGCCTCTCAAAATTAGAACAACACCTGTGCTTCGGAATTCGCCTTGGATAAATGATAAAATTCGCAGCCTTAAGAGGTAATGCAGAAAAGCGGAACAGAAGTGGAAGGCCACTAAACAAAATGTTCTTTACGTGCGCATGAAAATCCTGCTAAACTCATATAATCAAGATGTAAAAAATGCTCAAAATAAATTCTTCCCTGAATTAATTGCCGCTAACCAGCATAATGCAAGATTTTTATCCGAAACAACTGACCGTCTGGTGAACGCTCCAGTTGCTGTTGCATCAGCTTCATCCCCCGCTGACTGTGAGAAGTTCTTGAAATTCTTTATTGACAAGATAGCAATCATACGGTCTAGTATCAGTCATGTTCCATTTGTTAATGTTTCGTGCCCTCGCTTAAACTTGCTGAGTTGTTTTGCACTGATTTCTCTGTCGGATCTAACTGATATTGTGTCACGTATGAAACTCTCATCCAGTCCCCTGGATATTATACCCACGAGGCTCCTTAAAGAAGTAATGATGGCTATTGGCCCCGACCTGATTTCTGTGGTGAACAGTTCTCTCTCTACTGGCTGTGTTCCAGACTATTTTAAGATTGGCTGCATTCAACCACTTCTAAAAAAACCAAATCTTGATCCAGCCATTCTTAGTAATTTTAGACCAATATCAAAATTGCCTTTTATTTCGAAAGTTTTCGCAAAGCAGCTTTTAGAAGTGGTGGAAACCAACAATATTTTTGAGAAATTTCAATCAGGCTTTAGACGTCAACATAGTACAGAAACGGCTCTTCTCAGGGTCACTAATGATCTTTTGATGAATGCTGACTCCGGTGACTGCTCATTATTGGTACTTTTGGATATTAGTGCTGCCTTTGATGCAGTTGATCATGTCATCATGATTGATAGGCTGAGAAATTGGGTCGGGCTCTCTGGGACTGTTCTGAAATGGTTCTCTTCATATCTGTCGAACAGAAAATTTTTGGTTTCCCTCGGTGAACATGTATCCTCGCCTGTGCTGCTTACTTCAGGTTTACCTCAAGGCTCCATACTTGGGCCTATATTGTTTTGTATTTATATGTTACCTCTGGGTTCTATCATTCGCCAGCATAAAATAGCTTTTCCCTGTTATGCTGATGACTTGCAGTTGTATATTTCTGTAAAATCCACTGATTTCAGCAATGTATTGGTGTTGCATGACTGTTTAGCTGATATTCAAAATTGGTCGGCTAATAATTTTTTGCAGTTAAACCCAAATAAAACTGAAGTCATTATACTTGGTCCAAAGTTGGCGTCTGATAAAATCCAATCATCTCTTGGATCTCTTGCTTCTAATATTAGGCCCTCTTCCCGAAATCTCGGTGTGATATTTGATACTGAACTCATATTTGAGTGCCACGTTAAGAAGCTTGTACAGTCATGCTACTTGCAACTTCGTAATATAGCTAAAATTAGGTCTGCTCTGTCATTTGAAGATACCGAAAAAATTATTCATGCTTTTATCTCGTCATGATTGGACTACTGCAACTCATCATTTACTTGTCTGAATAAGAAATCTTTGAACAAACTGCAAGCAGTTCAAAATTCGGCCGCAAAATTGCTCACTAGAACAAATAAAAGAGCCCACATTACCCCAATTTTGGCATCTTTGCATTGGCTGCCAATTCAACTCCGAATTGATTTTAAAATTTTATTAATTACCTTCAAAGCACTCCATGGCATGGCACCGGAATATATAAGTGAGCTTTTAAATCCTTACAGACCTAAAAGACTACTGAGATCTACCAAGCAAGCATTATTGACTGTTCCAGAGTCCAAGTTAAAAACAAAGGGTGATCGAGCCTTTTCGGTTTAGGCTCCAAGACTCTGGAACAGGCTCCCAAACAATATTAGAGATGCTGAGTCTTTATCGGCTTTTAAATCTCTTTTAAAGACTCATTTTTTTCAGGCTTACCTTTGCTGATTTTACGGTTTAAATTATTTTTTTGTATGGGTGTGTTTTCCTTTTATTATCTTAATTCTTCCTATTTTGATGTTTAATTCCCTACTTTTTCCATTTTGTTTTATTGCTTTTATGTACATGTATTTTTACCTGCTTGTGAAGTACTTTGTGCTGTATTGCTTGAAAGGTGCTATATAAATAAATTCATTATATTATTATTATTATTAACTGAGTGAAGACACTTGTAGCATTTAGATTCCATCATATTTCAGTTTATTTTCATGATTTTGGTAGAGAAAGACTGCTGCAAACATAAAAAAAATCTCCAATAAAATTCAGCATTGAAATTGTAAAAAAATAATAATAATAATACTGAGAATTAAAAAAAGAAGACCAAGGGTCCTGCCGCTTACCGGCAAGTGATCTTATAGTGATGATACAAGTTATGAAAATTTCATGTGAAGTTTGACCTTCAAATCATTAAAAGTCAATGTCAAGGTCACTAAATAAAAGTTCAAATACATTTATAAAACCTCCTATATATCTGCAATACAATCCTAAGCTTTGAAGCAGTTTTGGTAATACAAGTCATTGAAAATTCACTATGTCAATGGTGAACTTTAATGGTCACAGAAGATCAAGTTGAGGTCATAAAATGGACTTCTTATACGACTGTCTAAATGTCTCTCATACAAACCGTGGCTCTGTATGTGACCATTTTTGTGGTGCAAGTCATTGTAATTTCAATATGTCGAGTTTGACCTTCGAAGGTCACAGACAGTCAAGTTGAATGCCACCAAATTAAAGTTCTTGTGCGACTTCCTATATATCTGTAACACAAACCTAGGCTCCATCTGTGACCATTTTAGTGACACAAGTCATTGAATTTTCACTAGGTCGCATTTGACACTCGAAGGTCAATTTGAACGTCAGCAAATAAAAGTTCATACACGACTTCCAATATTGTCTCTAATACAAACCTACACTCTATCTGTAATGATTTTAGTGATATAAATTATTGAAATTTCCCTGTAAAGTTTGTCCTTCGAAAGTCATCGAATGTCAAGATCAAGGTCACCGAATGAAAGTTCATGTATGACTTCCTATAAGTGTTCAATACATATGTTCTCCATCTTCAATATTTTCAAGTCTAGCAGCCTTTGTAAATTGTACAATTTTGCTTGACCTCAAGTTTGACCTTTCAAGGTCATCTGAGGTCAACTTTAACATAGCCACAATATACTATGTCATAGATGACTTAACACAAACTTAATCTCTATCTGCAACCATTTAGCTTCAATAGGCCATTTTGACCATTCTCCATAAGACCCAATGTTAAAGTGCAGTGCCCCCACTAGACCCACTTCTGTCGATTCAATCAAATGGCATTCGCACTGTACATCAAGTGTACGAAGGTGAGTTGATTACCAGATTTAGAAAAAAGTTACAGTTTTTGATAAATAATTTTGTGAAATCTCAAGTCCTATCTTTTAACACTGTTAATATTTTCCTTGACCTCGAGTTTGACCTTTCAAAGTCATCTGAGGTCAAATTTAACATTGCCAAAATAGAGGTCATATGAGTTCCTATATGTGGATAATGCAAACTTAATCTCTATCTGCAACGATTTAGCTTCCATAGGCCATTTTGCCCATTCTCCATAAGACCCAATGTTGAAGTACTGCGCCTCCACTAGACCCTCTTCCACCGATTCAATCAAAATGGTGCTTGCTTTGTACACTGAACAAAAATATAAACGCCCCATGTCAAATTTTTGAGTTTTAATTAACATTAGGGTTATGCAATATATGAAGCTAATCAAAATTCATTTTTGTTAATGACTAATCTTCAGATCACCGTCCATTACATCTTGATATTGGCATCTGCAAAGGAGTGACAATCCTTTGAACACGTTGGGGGTCAGGTTGAAGAAATTGAATGTTCAATATCTTGTGTGTCCACCATTTGCGTCTATCAGAGCAACACATCTCCTTCGCATGGAGCTGATCAGGTTGTCTATCGCGGCCTGTGGAATGTTATTCCATTCTTCCCGGAGGGCCACACGGAGCTGGCGCACATTATCCGGAACTGGAACACTGTCGCAGACACGTCGATCCAGAACATCCCAAAGATGCTCTATGGGTGATATGTCTGGCGAATACGCAGGCCAGTCCAGAACTGGAATGTGCTCTGCTTCAAGGAACTGCATGCAGACCACTCTGGTGGACATCCCTGCATCCAGCATGCCAATGGCACGTTCCCGCATGACCTGAGACATCTGAGGCATGATGACTTTTGACAAAATTTGACATTTTGGGGTGGCCTTTTAATGTCCCCAGTATAAGGAGTGTCTGGGTACTGCTCATTCTGTCTGATCACCGTCTGCCACACCCATGTACTGAGTGAAATCACTGCATCACAGAGCAAATGCTCACTGACAGAGAGATGGATTAAAAAATGGCATACAAATCAAGAGAAATATCCCTATTGTACAAGTAAAAGTCAGCATATGCTCACTTAGAGTTGTTAACTCCATGTGGCATCAATATTTGACATGGGGCATTTATATTTTTGTTCAGTGAACATTGATGGTACCAAGGTAAGTTGATTGCCTGATTTAGAAAAAAAAAGTTATTGAGCAGTTTTTGAGAAATATTTTTTTTCATTTCTCCGTCCTATCTTTCACATTGGGGCCAATATTTCAAGGGCCCATACAACGGACAAAAATGATTCAATCAAAAATCAAAAAAAAAAAAAAAAAATGCCCAGAGATATGGTCTAGTAGTATGTTATGGCAAATTTACACGAAAATTCATGAGGCCAAAAAAAATGTTCCGCACAACAGATGCCAAACCACAACAATAGCTTATCGTCCTATAGGTGAAAGTGGCCCACTTCACTGAATGTGATATAAATTCTACAACAGATCGCCACATAAAGCAAAATGCCAGCACATGTAGTATTATTAGCAAAGGTTAACAGCTACTCTTGTTAGCCAATGTGGCAAACTAGCTCTGTGATCATAGTGGTAAAACGAAAATAAGAAATAGCTGGCTTGTTAGCAAGCTGGGTAGAAGTAAGATCGAGCTATTCCATACAAAGTCAGTCCTACTCACTCTGCAAGAGGAAAAACTCTCCATCATTGAATTTCTTCTCCAAAGAATCGATGCTGTCAACCCTCCAGTCTGTTCCATTCAGAATAACTGCCATTTTCTATCTTTGAATCACATTTCCATCCCACAAATATAACCTCAGTACTCCAGGGTTGGTTCTTGAAGTCTTTTTTTCTGTGCAATCATGTCCTTTTCAGCTGCGCAAAGTTGAGAGAATACCGCCTAACTGGCTGTTGCGCAAGTATTTACGAACATTTGAGGGCCCAATCAATGTCTTTCAATTACTGAGGAAAGTTTATACTGTCTGGAATTGGATAAAACACGTGTCAATCAATAGGTAACCACCGGGAAAGTTCCACCTGGCATGAACTATAACTGCACATTACGCGGATAAGCCTGAGCAAACATTAGAGAGACTGTATCTCAATGAGGCATAGTATGAGGTTGTGAGGAACAACTGAATTCAACATGGGGTGAATCTATGCGCAATCCAATGATAGGGAAATGCGCGTTTCTAATATCTGATGACTATAATTAATTGTAGAATCAAATCATATTCTATCAATACCATGTTGAATTTTTGCTTCAGAAAACAGATTTTTTTTCACTACTCAGTCGGGATACCTTTGGCCTATCATTGCTGAACTAGTTGCAACAAAGGTCATTTATTTTTTCTGTCACAACAGATCATTTTTATTGACTGCTGGATAGATACTATGGGCAAGTATATTAGGCAGTTTGCACATCAGGCTTGGCTGAGGAGTTAAATTCATACAACTGATGAGAAACAGGGATGGGACTTAACTCGTCCACGCTCTCAATTGGTAGCAGGTTGGGCTTTCTCGTGAATATTCAATAAACGGTTCAGGTGTGCCATCTATTGATAGAATGGTGTACCTGCGTGCGTAAATAGGGCAGCCCCATGTCCGCTGGTGTCTACATCTGTGCAGAGGGGTTAATGACATCTTTTTCTTCACAGAATTAATTCTCATTAAACTCCACACTGCTATTACTTTGAATACATGCCTTTCAATGTCAGTTACTCAGAACAAGCAGCGTGCATGGCATGACTGTTGGATCTGTTGTTTTTCTGTTTTACTACTACATCTAGAAGTAAATTATTTTCCATGCAGAAATATCACTACTAATAATAACAGCAGTTCATCAGGTTTTTGATGTTGTACTGCTATTTTTTTAACACAACTGCAGCATTTTTTGAGACTGAAAAGCAATTATATTCTGAAAATTCATTTAGTGTGGAAAGATGTTGGGAAACATTTTGTTAAAGTATAGCATCCAACATGGAAATGATGCGTGCACACTTCACATGTGTGTTTGTGCGTGTAGGTACCTGTGGCCCGCTTCCCCCATCCTTGATCTGACACGTGTACAGACAGTGCAGCTCGGGGTTCTTCATGCTGGCAAACACGCGTGTGCTGCAGAACCCCACGGGGTAGATGGCGCTCTCATCATGGAAGTGTACACGGTCTGTAATGATCTGGGGAGAGACGCCGCTCACAGTGTTAGCAAGAGGGTAGAGGGTCTGTGCGAGGCAAGTTTCATCAGACCGTTTTTGAGATACGGCTTTAAACAGACGACGCCGACGACGCCGCCGGACGCAAAGTGACGACAATAGGTTACTGGCCTATGGCCAGCAACATAAAAACTACAATTACAAGTAGGCTTACTACAACAGATCTGCATTGATGTTGGTCAAAATGATCAGCTGTTGACCTGAACTAGCGTATTAAAATAAATAGCCTTTCATCTTATTTTACATCGATATATTGAAGTTGCGAATATATGAGTGTGAGTTTGTCAGGCTCCAGCAGAGTCACGTGGAGAGTTATATTGTCCAGTTCTAAACACTAATTTCAACTTCGATTTAGCTCACATTCATCTGCTAGGTCACTGGTCAGCTGGTCACGGCTACTCCGATCAGGAATGCAAGTAGGCCTAAAATCTAGATGAGGAATTAGTACAATACTTTAACTTGCTTCATTATTTTCATGTGATTTCCATTATTTACATCAACATTGATGGTTTTACTGAAAATTTCCATTATTTCCATTTTCTGCCTTGCATCTAGAAACTAGCTGCCCAGCAACTAATTCCAAACACAGAGAATGTGTACTACCGAAATCGGGGAATGACGTTGCGCATATTACCTTCATGCAATCAAATCAAAAGCAGTTGCAGTATATTTGAAAAAAAAAAAGACTGCATGTGCATTAAAAGTGAGGACTTTTTGAACTATTAAAATTAACTGATGTTAACCCCTTTGCGCAGAAGCCAAATCTGGCTATTTATACATAACCCTTTTTAAGGCTTTATAATTCAAGATTTGAGCTCCACAGAGAGGGGGAACATGGCTTAAACAGGACAAGACACTTGCAACATTTAGAATTCTATCATACTTCAGTTTATTTTCATAATTTTAGTACAGAATAGGGGGGGTAAACACAAAAAATCAACGATGAAATTGTTAAAAAAAAAAATTGAAAAATGGCTGGGAGTTCAGAAAAATACATTTCCGAGATCATGAACTGTGCTCCATCAGTGTGATATTCAAAATTTATGAGCCAAATACGACAGCTATCCTAGTGGCTCCACACACTCTCCAAGCTCTCAATCATAAAATAATCATATTTTTAAAACAAATCAACTTTTGGCTCATGACGTTTAATATAAGTTAATGATTTTTCTAGTGGTATTTTGCATGAATTTATCAATATACAATGCTGTGAAAAAGTGTTTACCCCCTTTCTGACTTCTTATGTTTTTGCATATTTGTCATACTAAAATGTTTCAGATCAAACAAATTTTTAATATTAGACAAAGATAACCCGAGTGAATACAAAATGCAGTTCTTAAATGATGAGTTCATTTATTAAGGGAAAAAAGCTATCCAAACCTACCTGGCCCTATGTGAAAAAGTAATTGCCCCCCCTCCCCCCCTTGTTAAATCATGAATTAACTGTGATTAACCATATTTTGAGTTCAATTGCACAAGCCACACCCAGGCCTGATTACTGCCAGACCTGTTGAATCAAGGGATCACTTAAATAGAACCTGACAAAGTGAACTAGGCTAAAAGATCTCAAAAAGCAACACATCATGCCATGATCTAAAGAAATTCAAGAACAGATGAGAAACAAAATCATTGATATCCATCAGTCTGGAAAGGGTTACAAAGCCATTTCTAAGGTTTTGGGACTCCAGCAAACCAAAGGTAGGTTTGGATAGCTTTTTCCCTCAATAAATGAAATCATCATTTAAAAACTGCATTTTGTCTTTACTCGGGTTATCTTTGTCTAAGATTAAAATTTGTTTGATGATCTGAAACATTTAAGTGTGACAAATATGCAAAAAAATAAGAAATCAGGAAGGGGGCAAGTACTTTTTCACAACACTATATAATGATTATGAAAAATTTGTCTAATCTCTCAGCAACAAAATAAAGTCGTACATACTCAAACATGAATACAGCAATGAAATGCTGCTTAGGGAATTAAAAAAAACACAATAAATCTCCAACTTAATTTTAATGTAAATACAAAATATAACAGGTGCTAATTAGAGGTGTAACGACACGGTGGAGTCACAATACAATATGTATCCCGATACAGGGGTTGCGATACGATACGTATCCCGATACACTACAAATTATTTGACTGCGGATTTTCTTTCTACTTACAAGTAAGCAGCAACACTGAAAGATTTCCCAAGACAAGGCTTTTGAAGTTTATTAAAACAAAGGAGTACAGCTAGTTCACCTTTAGGTACCACAGTGTGTTTACTGTTCAGGTCAATGTCTTCAACTTAAAAAAATTATAAAAGCTGAATAGGTGTCCAATACTATTCACTAGAAGAAACAGTCATATTGCAGACTACTTATCATTAGTAGTTAACTTGAAGTCAGGAAACAAAACCTCAAACAAGTTGAAACAACTCAACAAATTGCACTTGGAGCGATGCAACCACGTGGAATATGAAGCAGGTCACTACATTTTCATTTAAAGCGATAGAAAATGTTGCAGTTTCTGGGTTTAAGAAAATATGTGACTATTTTAAAAAGCCTTGTGTACCCCGATACATGTCCTCCGAATCGATGTATCGTATCGGAGGCTTTGTATCGCGATACGATACTGTATCTGCGTCTCGTTACACCACTAATGCTAATGCGTTGAGAGGTTCCTTTAAAAATGCAGCATTCTTTTCTTCTCTTGTTCGTGAACCCCTGGGGGGGGGGATCATGAACAGGGTATTCAACAAGCCCCAGCGGCCGGCGATTTCACCAATTACTCAGTCCTCTTCAGCCGGCTACTTTTCAGACAAATTTAGAAGTTCTTATGCAAGTTTCAATGCTTTTTTCAATAAACGCTTTTCAATTGGCCGATTTACCTTCTCTTCGCCGACATATTGAAAGGTTCATCTCTGCACTGTGATTACTCAAGAACAATTTCAACATACAATGACATAACGCTTGTCATATGAACTCCAAAAATTCTACTTCTGTGCTCTTGGCATCGTATTTTCTGAAAATATTTGAATTTCATTCAGTAGTTAGCTGAAAGATGCCACCTAAAAAGAGGGCGTGTGTAGCGGGCAAACATTACTGATATCCTTCATAAAGAAAGGTAATTTCAACTCAAACTTAATAGATGAGATTTGATTCTGTTGAGAGGTTGGCCAATCAGTGATGATAAAGTTAACGCCCATATATTCCAACAGAACAGTTGCCTACTACCACATTCCCCAGTGTTAGCCACTATGCGATAATTAAATGTAGTAAATTACCAGCGGCCAGTCTTACCAGTCTTCAGGGCACTGAATCGACTCACAATGTCCCGAAGAAAACCTGTGTCGAAACGTTTGTCATTGTATAAATTATTATGGCATTGTGGCTGCGTGTATGCTGATGCGTTCTTCACATCTACTCCATAATCAAGCATTAATTCACTCATTTGCGAAGACTAGGCAGTAAACAACTGTCGAATTTCTTGGCTTGCATACCTGTTCATTTCATCAAAAAATTACCATGCATTTTTCTAACGGAGGACATCTGAATCCTGTTGCTCGTGAGACAGCACACATTGAACTGGCCTAAGACTGTAACTGATGCAGTTTTGCATCGATATTCACTATTCAATATGCTCGTTTCGCATTTTGAATGTTGTTTTTACCTTTGAAGACATTTTGAATAGTGAAGTGCCATCTTAAAACAAATTACTCTGGCAAGAAAATGCTCTAACAAACGTTATAATTTATGGTAATTTTTGGATAAATTAATTGTTTGGATTAACCCATTTAATCACAAATTTTTCCTTGCAATGTAAGTGCATGCATTTTACTCCTAAGACCTCCCTAACACATATGCGATTTGTTTGTTTGCCATGAAGAAAAAAGTTGGATGAACATTCTCTGTGTGGAGATTCCATCATTTTTGCTAGGGGTTGAATGCAGGTTTTGTTATTGATATTGCTTAAGTTTTCTTAGGAATTTATTCAAGTTGTTCCTTGAATCTCCATGTTGTTACGACAAATGGCTACTAATTCAGTACCTAATAAAAAGCCATGTGCATTTGAAGGAAGGCATCATCATAAATGATAAGAACTGAAATATTGAAATAAAAGTTAATTGCAAGAAAATGTTAATTTTTTTGTACAGTTTGTTATACTACAGGATAAGTCGGGCTACCAACGTGAGATAAAGAATAAATAATAATACTATAGAAAAAAAATCTTCAAAGAAATTATTCCTGAGGTGATCAAGTTAATTCATGCTTGCTTTTCGAACTATGTGTTCTGGTGTTTCTGGTGGTAGTTAGTACTGTGATTGAAATAGATTGAAATGTTGCTTAATTAAGGAAGGAGAGTCAACTTTACCAAAAAAAAATAAAAAAATAAAAAAAATAGTGCCATGGGCACTGTAGCTCACTTGGTTTATTTCAGGCTTTAGTGTTATTTAAGCTCACAAGTGGTAGTATTTGCATGCTTAAGACCAACACTAGGATAATGAAGACACCTTTTGTAATTTGTGTCGGAAAAAAATATAAATAACTACAAGCAGTAATTACGGAGTCCAAGCAACATGAGGTAATCTTCAGTTTTGAAGCAGTGAGGACACGAATTGTAAAAGGTTTTCAAACAATTTCCAGTTCATGTCACATAATTGTGCATGGTATACTTTGCCCAGAATATTTCACGTGGATTAGTTACTGCCATGCCTTTGAAATAGCAGCCAGATATTTAAAGATTTATTGAAAAGACTATTTAATCCTCATCCAAAGAGCAATATGCAAAATTGGCGGTTTTCCACTACATGGTACCGGCTCTACTCTACTCGGCACCGGGTACTTTTTTTGGGGTTGCTTTTCCATTAGAGGATAGTGCCGCCTCCGTGGTACCTGCTCGTCGTTGCGAAGCAACATGTGCCGCGACGGCATCCTCAGTTATATAGAGTTTACTTTTATTCCGTCGATTTTGTTAAATATTTATAAATGTGTTTAAATCAGGGGACGCGCACTACCGTTACCACGTTATGGCACTAAAGTCCGCGAATGTTTAATTGTAATTTCTGTTTGACATTCTCCTGATGCATAGGATAGCAGCTGGTGTTGTGTCCGATTCGGTTGCACATTAAATAACGTACCACATAAAAACGCAAAGCAATGATATACGTAAAAGGCATAGAGTATTCATATTCAGGCTTCATGAAACGTTTCACTTTTAAATTGAAGGCAAAACACGTAGCAAATGCGCAAATCGCAGGAGATGGCAGAGTATTAGAATTTATTGCTTTACGATGCGTCATCTCATCTGATACCTTTCCTTAGAAGAAAATGCTCCATCAGCATCCGTAAAGTTATTTTCCGCGCAATTTTCATAAAATAGGGGCAGCACAATAACTTTCTCAAGGGGAATTAGGGGAACAGAATCGGACACAATTTCGCTACGAACAGGGTCACAGACAAAGAAACGCTTTTCATAAATGCAGCAGCTTCGGTGAACAAACGCAACCTTGTTTTAAAGGTAAGGCAACGCGCAGTATATTTATCAAGCTGCCAAAAATAACACACGTTTCAAAAACACAATTTGAGGACCTGTCCCAATGATGGCAAGTGAAGCCAGTTTCCTAGCGATAATGTGGAAGCGAGTTGTCTTTTGCAGATTCGATTCTCTGTGACCAATCAGTGGGCTGCAATGTTGCACGTCACATTTTAGTATCTGGAGAATCTGGTCGGCCGTTTTTTGGAACCCCAGGAGAGCAGGTACCAGAAAAAGTACCCACTAGTACCTAGTACCAGGTACTTTTTTCCTAATGGAAAAGCAAAAAAGGCAAGTAGAGTAGAGCCGAGCCGATACCGTGTAGTGGAAAAGCGCCATTAGAATCATTGAGTCAAATATGGTTGAAAACAAATATGAAATTTTACATTGTTTTTCTTATTACAGCGCCACAGATTGGCCAACTGGAATCCGATATGCTGTACCGCTCTATAGCGCTACCATTTGGACAATCAAAGTAATTTGATTTAAGACTGCCCTTTTCCACATCCATAACAATAGTATAAAGTTTCATGATTGATGACAGTTAAAGTATACAGGCTAATGAAATTTAATTGGCTGATGTCAGCCATCTTGTTTGAACTATCACTTTGTTCTTCCAGGATTTCATGGCAACATTCACCATTATGAAGCATGCAAAATTTAAAGTTGCTTGTACAATTGGTTTCAGAGTTATGACCATTTGTTTGCTAAAGCGCCACCCACCAACAGATTTAAACCAAGTTCGGTGTGAATAAGTCGCATGGCCTGTAGATGTATGATCTCAAGTTTGGTGATGATTGGACTTTGCATTAAGAAGTAACAGCTCTTTATATCAATATAGGTCATACTCTTACATTTTGTGTGAATTGATCTCACTGCTCAGGAGGAGATAAACATTAAAGGGTTCCCAAACAATTCAAAATGGTGGAATGTCTGCAAATACAACAAGTGCCAGGCACAACAAACCCTGCCCCTTATACATGTTGAAGTTTGACCTACTTTTCCTAAATTCAATCGGCATCTATTCCGGGTCATTGGCAATTCCTAAACCAAATTTGGCGTGAATCTGGCCATTCGTTTTGCTGTTAAAGTGTTAAAAAGACAAACAAAGAAAAAAACTGAACCAAAAACAATACCCTCGCCCTCCCCTTTCAGGGTGAGGCGGGGTGAAAATGGGTTGGGCTTACATGGATTGATTGGTCTTGACCCACAGAATCTGACAAAAAATAATTTTGTTTCTACAACCTATGGTTTTGGAAGTTATTGCCCAAGACATATTGTACCTCTCTTTAGCACCGCCATATGACCAATCAATGTAATTTTAATAAAATGGCTCTTTTTCACATCTTCAACAAGAATACAAAGTTTGATGACAGGTGACAGCTAAAGTGAGTGTAAGAGCAACTGAAATTTGATTGGCTGATTTTGGCCATGTTGTTTCTTTCATCAATTTGTTCTAATAGATTCATAGCAACACTGACTAACATGAGGCATGCAAAATTTCAAGTTGGTAGGACAAATGGTTTAGGAGTCATGATCATTTGTTTGCAATAGCACCACCTATGGACGCATTTACACCAATCAAACAATTTATGATCTGTCCATCCATATATACAACCCCAATTCCGAAATAGTTGGGACAAAGTGTAAATTGTGAATAAAATCAAAACGCACTGACTTTCAAATCACACCAGCCAGTATTTCATTCACACTAGAACAGAGATAAAATAGCAAATGTTGAAACAGAAATTTTACAATTTTATACACAAAATAAGCTCATTTAAAATTTGATGGCTTCTACAGGTCTCAAAAAAGTTGGGACAGGGGCTGTTTACTATGGTGTAGCATCCCCTCTTCTTTTTAAGACAGATTGGAGGTGTCTGGGCATTGAGGAGACAAGTTTCTTGAGCTTAGCCATTGGAATTTGATCCCACTCTTGTTTAATACAGACTTCCAGCTGCTGGAGAGTTTTATGTCTCCTTTGACGGACTTTGCATTTAATTATGCACCAAATGTTCTCAATCGGTGAAAGATCAGGACTGCAGGCAGGCCAGTTCAGCACACGGACTCTTCTACTACGAAGCCATTCTGTTATAATAGCTGCAGTATGTGGTTTTGCATTGTCCTGCTGAAATACACAAGGCCTTCCCTAGCCTGTGAGAAGGCTCTCTTGTTTGCGATGGGAGGCACGAGTTGCGAGAGGATTGGGGAGAGGGAAGGAAAAGAGAGCCTGCACAAAAGCCAGGGGTTTCTGAATTCCCCGCGTTCGTCCATGAACGCAGCATTCTGATTGGTCGAAATTTGACAGTTGAACACTTGCAGGGCCAGCGCTACTCCTGGCTAATTCTAGATGGTTTTCCCTTTTCCAATTCAAGAATAATCAAGTGGCAATTGAAGACACGGCTTCTCTCCCCCATGCGATCTAACAGCAACAAAATAATGGGCTACATTCAGTACAGAAAAATAATTTAATTATAATTAGGTCATTGCACTGGCACTCATTTCAGAACTCTTCAGCGAATGAAGGTAATTTTGGTGACTAGTACGTGGTTTCGTCCATTTACATTTTCCAATCGGACAGCTGTCTATTTTTTACAGCAAGTTGCGTGACCGTGCAAAAAAACAGGTGTACGTGCTTTGTCGCCGAAATTACCTTCATTTGCAAAAAGAGTTCTGAAATGCCGCTCTCGCTGGGGAAAAAAAAAAAAAAAAAAAATTACCGTTGCTGAGTGTCAGTGCATAGACCTAATTAGTCTAACCACGTTGACAGCTTGTTGGGGCGGAATTCAAAAACCCCTGGCTTTCGTGCAGGCTCTCTTTTCCCTCCCTCTCCCCAATCCTCTCGCCGCCTCGCAACTTGCGCCTCCCATCGCAAACAAGAGAGCCTGCTTGCAGGCTAGGTCTTCCCTGGAATAGATGTCGTCTGGAGGGGGGCATATGTTGCTCTAAAACCTTTATATACCTTTCAGCATTCATGGTGCTTTTTAAAACATGCAAGTGTCCCACACCATGTGTACTAATGCATCCCCGTATCATCAGAGATGCTGGCTTTTGACTTGAACGCTGATAACAGGAGGGGTGGTCTTTCTCCTCTTTAGCCCAGAGGACACGACGCCCATGATTTCCAACAAGGGAATTTCTCCATTGTTTGCTGTTGGGAGAAGTAGGGGGCAGCATGTAATTTGCTTCACAGATTATTATTTGCGCTGAGTAAATCGGTCAGATTTTGCCGACTTCTCGTCAATGAGTTTATGATCCAGGAAATGTATTGTTTTACCTCCAAGCTCTATGTTTTTCAGTCAGTGCAAACAACTTTAGCGTTGAATTTTCATGAAGTTTCCTTGTGTTTGTGGCACTTTTTTTGTCCCAAAATGTAAAAAATACAAGGAAATAAGTTTTATTTCCGAATGATACAAGTGTCTTGCTTCATTAAATCATTATTCCAGTCTCTGTGATGCTAAAAACCTGAGTTATAAAGCCTTTAACGGGTCAAGCACAACTGGCAAGGATGGTCTTGATTTGGCATCTGAGTCATTCCATGAAAAGGGGGACCAACCATATCCCTGAAGAATGTAGCCCAAAAAAATCTCCATAAAAAATGAAAACAATGATGCACATAAAGATAAATTGGTGCACTTACCTTCAGGTATTTAAAAAAAAAAAAAAAAAATTAGCCAAATTTTCACCCATTTTATGCATATAATTTTGTGACATGGCTGAATCATGTTTCTTTTTTACAGCATTGTTATCATACTCTCATTTTTATTCCAGGAAGAATCACTGGGATAATAAAATTAGATGCCTCAAATGCTGTTTCCACTTTATTAACCCAGCTGCAAGTGTCTGTGGTTCGTGGAACAAGCGCATGAATTCACTGTGACGAATGAAACCCAGGGGTTTTTCTAGAAAAAGGGGTGTGATGGTTTCTGTTTGTTGAACGGGGGGAATGTCAATTACATCCCAATTATTGGCGATTGCACAATTACTCAGAATTAACGGGAATAAAGGGAGCGCTGGGGAATAGTAAGGGGGCACAGTGCCCCTGTTACCCTGTTTAGAAAAACCACTGTAACCCTAGGCGTCAAGTTTGGTTGCATACAAAATAGTTGCCAAATACTCAACAGCTGCTTTAGGTTTTTTATTTTTTGATGCCAGGATTTTTTTTTTTTTAATGCTTAGCTATTGGAAATAAGGGTGTCAAACTTAATCCCACTAAAAATACCCAGATATATTTACCGGTTTTCAATTTCGACGAGATGGCACCTGCCTGCTTTCGCGTCAAATTCCACAGTTACATTCGCAACTCAAGCCTCACTGGCTTTCCTGGCAGGAATCCCCGTTGATGCCACTATCCACGCTCAGGAGAAGAAAAGCCATTTTGCAACTTTTAACAGGCTGGAGGCACCACTGTTGTTATCGGCATTGAAATAGGAATGGATTTTTCGATCGTGTCAAGGTTTGTTACTTTCTAAACACAGTGATGTTCAACTAATTAAAAATACGCTTTTGTGTTGAAAATCAAATGTGATTCCTGATATTTTATAGTTGTGATTCAGAGGATATATTTGCTGTATTTTGCCATGAAAATGCAGTTTGATGGGAAAGCAGTTCAAACACAACGATTCGAAATTCCCTGATTTTGTCAATGTTACATTCACAACATTTGGCTCCTTGGTTGTTGCACACCTTACCGTTTCTTCCAGCAGCTAAGCACATGACTTAAGCTATTAGCACAGTCAGTCTTTTTATGAAAAAATCAATGAGACAGGTGAATTCCATGAAAATGCAGTTGTCTGATATTTCCCAAAGTGTTACCAATTGTGTCATTATTTGTCAAGTATTTTGTTTGGACCCTGTCTGTGTTGGGTTTTGTGTTTGTTAACATTATTTGAAACTGCTTAATAAAAAAATTAAATGACTTTTTACATCTGTTTTTGTGTCAATGTTACATGTGCAATGCAGTGAAGAAAGGTGCCTGGGAAATTTTTTTCACTCAGTAAGTTATCTTTCTGTCACCAACACTGGAAGCCTCCAAGACCAGCATTTATAAAATGTACAGAGTTCACTGAAATAGACACTTTCTAAATTTTAGCACAATGTCACACTTTGCTCCCCCTTTCTTATGGAATGACCCAGCTGCGCAAAGGGATTAGGTTGGTCTCATTGACAGTTGACGCCTTGTCACCCATTTTGTTCATGATTTTCAAGGACAATGTATCAAGGTACAGCCGAGCCTTGGAGTGTGTCGAGTTTGGTGGCCTCAGGATTGCACCTCCGCTATCGGCAGATGATGTGGTCTAACTGGCTACATCGCGCTGTGACTTTCAATGTGCAGTGGAGTGGTTCGCAACTGAGTGTGAAGTGGTCAAAATGAGGATCAGCACTTCCAAATCTGAGGCTATGGTTCTCTGCCAGAAAAAGTGGATTGTCTACTTCGAGTGGCGAGTTGTTACCCCAGGGGAAGGAGTTTAAGTATCTCCGAGTCTCGTTCACGAGTAAGGAAAGGATAGAGCGGGAGATAGACAGGTGGATCGGCACAGCATTTTCAGTAAATTGGGTGTTGTACCAGTCTGTCACGGTGAAGAAGGAGCTGAGCATAAAAGTGAAGCTATCGATTTACTGGACAATCTACGTTCCAACACTGACCAGCAGTCACGAGCTCTGTATAGTAACCAAAAGCAAAGTCGCGAATACAAGTGACGGAAATAATTTTTCTCCAAGGGGTGGCTGGGCTGACCCTTTGGGATAAGGTCAGGAGCTCAGATATCCGGGAGAGCCTCAGATTAGAACCACTGCTCCTACACTTTGAGAGGAGTCCGTTGAGGTGGTTTGAGCATCTGGCCCAGATGCCTCCAGGACACCTCCTTTGAGCGCTTTTCCAGGCATATCCGACTAGGAAGAGGCAGGCCTAGGGCATGCTGGAGAGATTACATCTTCCCAGCTGGCATGGGAACGGCTTGGGGTTCCCCAGTGGGGGTTGGAGGAAGTGGCTGAGGAGGGGGCATCTGGGCCTCTCTGCTTACTCTGCTATTCCCATGACCTGGCCCAGATAAGCAGCAGAAAATGGATGGATGGGATAAATTAGTCTGACTATCTTCACAAATGTGTTCTCTGGCAAGATTTTACAGAAGAGGAAATTGTTGAGATCTCCATCGTGCACATAACCTATATCAACAAGCAGTACTGCTGTGTTTGACATGTCAGGGGTTTTGCCTAACTGCAGGGCAAAATATTTTGATTAACCGGCCCTTTCCAACACCTAAGACTCTCAGCTGCCATGTCTTAGCAACAAGATGGCATCGATGGACAGGGGGAATTGACTGCCCTTGGTCGCAGCAGCTGGACCGAACACCTCATTGCATCAGCACAAATGAAAGCTTCCCCGACTTTTCACCCATTGTAAATGAAGCTTTAGATTTTGAGATGAGCTGGGCCAGAAGACATTTTTTTTCCGTTTTCAGTTTTAATTTGCACAACTTCAATCAACCTAGTTAGTTATTTCACCTGTTTTACTTTTAAAATAATCTTCAAGTTTATCCAAGTTTAGTCTCCAAATATGTGCGCATTTTTGATGGCTTCATTGCTTCATTACGATGTTAAAGGGGACCTATTATGCTGATCCTTCTTTTAATACATATTAGTAATGTTATAATGTTGGTTGTCCATGCTCAACCTCTGAAAAGTTTCTAAACATAAGATACAGGGGTTTTGCCGTAATCCAAGAACGTGATTTAAATGGCGTGATTTCCTCTCTGAACAGCTCCTCCCGAGATCTTCACGAGATCTGGGTAAAACCTGGCGCCAGGTTGTGCCATCCAATTAGTACAGACCTAGCCAGAGCCAATCATGGCGCTGGACCTGCCCACACCGGAAACTATTCTAGCAGGCACTAACAACGGCAGATCATACTGTGCCTCAGTAGCGTTGACACTTTTGGAAATACAAAAGAAGAACTGCAGATCATTTGAGCTGCAATTTTGTTCGTATCTCTCCCAAAGCTACTTGTCCGTTTACTTTTGGACGCGAAGAAAAACAAATATTTCTCTTGAAAAAAGATGCCACCAGAAATCAGTGGGTAGCTTTTTTTGTTTGCTGGCAGCAAACAGCCACGGCCAAATGGAGTGTTAGCTGTTTGTGCTCAGCATTTCACCAAAGACAGCTTTGCCAATAAAGGATAATTCGACACAGGATAAGCGTTTCAGCTGCTTCTCAAACCTGAAGCAGCTGCATCGATCAAGTGCTTTCGAGCCACACGCTGTAAGTAACCATATAACAGCAAATAATGTAAGTGAAGCTAACGTGTTCACGGGTGGCTAGCAGGACCGCTAGGGATAGTTAGCACTAACAACTGGCCTCAAAGGCAGGCTTGGTAAAATATCTGAAGATAAAGCCTGTATCGGTCGCGACTGTCCATGACTCACAGACACAGAAGCTGTAAGTTGCTTTTACTGCATAAGCCAACCTGACGTGATAGCCAGTTGATTGTGGCTGTAGCACAGCGGCTAACATAGCCAAGTTACTGTTGCTAATGTTTGTGTCCTAAATATGCAAGAGTGATATCAGGGGAAATTCTACAGAAGGTGTGTGAACATAAACCTCATTTGAAGCTAACTTTTAATACTTGTTTGTAATTTGGATGCTTGGTACAACTGTTCACAGTAACAGAACTTGCTGGCTGTAAAACCTGTATTGCAAGGGTTTGTCTCTGTGGTTATGACCGCTCGGTCACCAGCTACTGCATGTTAGTTTGCATGTCGTGCTAATTAAAAATGCTCCTGGTTAACTTATATGCAGTAATTCTGATCGGTATGCTTGTGTTACTTCGGTAAGCATCAATGTGGCAGTTTCATCATAACGTTGCCCGATTGTAGCCTCTACAGTTAGTGATCGCTTCACTTATCCATGACCGGGATCAGCAGGATACTTCACAAATGTCTGAGCAAGCTCTCTGGTGCTACCATGAAAGCAATGCGAAACGCAGAAGCTCTACCGGTTTACAAATGAATTCTCTGCACTACCTTGACATAATTTCATCCCCCTTTAGAAATTGTTTTGGCTAATAAAAAAGCCTAAAAAAGGCGAGATTAAATTGGTAATTCTTTCCTGTAGAAGTGATCGATTCGCTAGCTCCACATAAGCAACTTGTCCGCGCTAACGGAACTTACGGTCTGCAAAACCTGTATTATGTTCCTAACATAACCGAGCTCTCTCTAGCTGTCGCGTACTATCCATAAAGCTGCTTTCACATCGGACACGAAACGAATTTTTCGCGCGACAGATTACATTCAAAGTCAATGCAAAGACCCGAATACGGGCATGTCAAGCCGCTTTCACACCGGACGCGAAACGAATTTTTCGCGCGACAGATTACATTCAAAGTCATGGCCACTTATCAGCTACTGCATGTTAGTTCCCCTGCTCTGCTAATTAAAAACGCTCCTGGTTAACTTATATGCAGTGATTATGATCGGTATGCTTGTGTTACTTCGGTAAACATCAATGTGACGGTTTCATCATAACGTTGCCTGATTGTAGCCACTACAGTTGAAGCTAACTGGAGAGGTGCTGTATGTGTCTGCTGAGTTGGGCTGCAGTTAGACCAGACGTAGGTTTTGCAAAGCTTGGGGTGAGTTTTTGGGTGCTTGTGAAACGATCGCTTTACTTATCCATGACCGGGGTCAGCCTGATACATCCCCAATGTCTGAGCAAGCTCTCTGATGCTACCGGTGAAAGCAATAGGGAAAAGCACAGGCTATAACGTGTATGGTTATCACAAACGATTTCTCTGCATTGCTGTCGATTGAATATTAAATCGGCGACTGAATATTAAATTATTTCCTGTAAAAGCGATCGATTCGCGAGCTCCACATAAGCAACGGTTCACGCAGACGGAACTTACGGTCTGTAAAACCTGTATTATGCTCATAACAATACCGAGCTCTAGCTTGCTCTCAAGACAATCCATAACGCGCCCATTCTCCGCGAGGAAACGCTTTTGTCATTCCGGACGCAGTAAGTAAACCATTACCACGGGCAATTTCCGAAAAGGCCGTTTAGCCTGGAGCTTTCGCCCTCCGTCATATACCACCAGCTGAAGCTGTTCGTTGCTCCACGCTAACAACACACCACAGCTATGCACACGACCCAGCAGGTCCTAATACACACCGAAGCAGTCCATAAGCTGTTGGTCCACTTTTAGCTGCTCCTCACTGTCCATGTTTCCCTCTAAACTCCGACCCACCGGATTTCTCGGTCTCCGGTCTACACTTGGGCATGTCGACCCGTTCTACAATTGTGTCTATATGGGGTGGATTCTAGCTTCCCCTGCATCCTAGCTAGGACTAGAAAAACGCGGTACTCACCAACTGTTGCCGTAGCAAACTGTAGCCGATAGCAAATTTGAGCTTGCTGAGAGATATTCGCACTCGTCCTCCACTTTCGCCGCTGCGTTTGTTAGAACAAGATCATGTCATTAGATCTATATTCAAGTATAACATTAGATTATGGAATTTGCCCGCCGCTCCTTATCAGATTGCAGACGTGTCTCAGGTTTCACTCTGGGGAGCCGGACACTGAAAACTGCGTTCTGCAGCCTCGTCCGCCCAACTCCGCCCTCCACAGAGCTGGCCAGTCAGAAGAAAGTGGGCACACGGGAGTGGGGGGCCATAGCGGAAGAGCCACCCCAGTGAGGCGTTTCAGGCAGAGACTACAATGTACTACAAATGCAGTTTTTTGAGGATGGCAGTATGAGCGAAATAAATACCCTTGTTTTACTTTGCGCGATCAGGAGTACTCTAGGGGAGTCAAAGACCAAAATATAAACTTGGAAAAATAGCAAAATAGGTCCCCTTTAATATGCAGTCAATGATAACGATAGGTTTCAGTGGGCAGTCGTCTTTTGATATGAAGCCAAATTGTACGTATGCAGGCACATACCTGCGTTTGAAAGGGCTGTTTTTTATACAGTTTAGTGGTAATGTTCCTCTGCATCATTTCTGGAGGCTACCATTGCTTTACTGAAATAACGGTCCAGATGTTTTTGCACGGAGCAGATCATGACTAATGCAAAAGCTGACAAAATTAAGACATTCGCAGGCTAGAGGAAGCAGAAACACGGGTCTTGAAGAGAGAGTAATTGTCATGAGAACATTAATTGCTAACTGCAACTTTGGCCATCTGGTTGGTAACATAGTCGTTCCCAAAGGTAAACTTAGAGGCATAAAGATGCAATTTTTAATCATCTGACGTAATGAATATAGAATTATAGCACAATTATTTTAAGAAAATGGACTTGCAGCCCTCCAGCCGCTCCTCTACGGCATAGTGCTGGCCCTTTTCTGAACCGTTCCAGAACACTGTTATGTTAAAAGTGATTATGTTATGTTAAAAGTGATTTTGAGGGAAAAGAGGAATCTTTATAAGATGTACATAAAGGATAACAATGAGAACACTAAGGCTGAATACTGTAAAATGCGGGCTGTGGTCAAAAAAGAGCTGAAGAATGCTAGAAGACTGTATGAAAGACAAATTGCAGAGGGGGCAAAAACTAACCCAAAGCGCTTCTTTCAGTACTGTAGCAGAAAAAGGAAAGTCAAAGAGCAGGTTAAGTGCATAAAGAATAAAAATGGATTGCTGCTATCCATCATAAAAGATGAGCTGGACTTATTTCTTGAACGTAACAGTATCTTGAGGGATAGCCAGCATGGTTTCCGTAAGGGAAGGTCATGCCTGACAAACCTTCTGGAATTTTTTGAAGAGGCCACCAAGACTTATGACCAGAGCAGGGCTTATGACATCATATACTTGGATTTTCAGAAAGCATTTGATACAGTACCGCATAAGAGACTAATTTTTAAAATGAGCTCCATTGGAGTTACAGGAGGTATTCTGGAGTGGATTCAAAACTGGTTACAGGACAGAACACAAAGAGTGGTGGTCAATGGTATCTCATCTGAGCTAGGTATGGTGGGGAGTGGCGTCCCCCAGGGATCGGTGTTGGGACCCCTGCTGTTCCTCATCTATATTAATGACCTTGATAGGAATATTGACAGCAGATTAGTTAAATTTGCAGATGATGCTAAATTGGGGTGTTTGGCAAATAGTTTAGAGTCCACTAAAGTGATTCAGGATGATTTGGATAGAATCCAGAATTGGGCAGAAATGTGGCAAATGAAATTTTATGTAGCGAAATGTAAAGTTCTACATGTAGGTAATAAAAACATTAGACGGGATTACTTCATGGGAGGTTTAAAACTGGAATGTGCTCCACACGAGAAAGATCTGGGAGTGATTGTTGACCAAACCCTCACAGGCTCTAGCCATTGTGCCATAGCAGTTAAAAAAGCCAATCGGATGCTGGGATACATTGCCAAAAGTATTGAGTACAAATCTAAGGAGGCGATGCTTCTTTTGTACAACACATTTGTCAGACCACATCTGGAGTATTGTGTACAGTTCTGGGGACCATACTTTAAAAAAGATATAGAGGCTCTAGACAAAGTTCAGAGAAGAGCCACTAAGCTAATTTCAGGTATAAAACATGAAAGCTATGAGAAGAGGCTGAAGATCCTTAATCTTTTTAGTCTTAGGAAAAGGAGACTAAGGGGTGATTTGATTGAGGTCTTTAAATATGTTAAAGGGATCAACAAAGTGAATTATGTAGGATTCCTTCGACCAAGTGTTGTTAGTAGAACTCGGGGTCACAAATGGAAGTTGACCAAAGGTAAATTTAGCACTGATATTCGGAAATATTTCTTCACCCAAAGAGTAATTTCGATGTGGAATAGCTTGCCTGACCATATTGTTGAGGCAGAGACCTTGGGGGTTTTCAAGAGCAGGCTTGACTTAAAGCTAGATACCATTGAGTCATTGAGTATCTGAAGGGATATATTCACAATAGTATAAAGAAACTGGCGAGCGTAGTTGGGCTGAACGGCCTGTTCTCGCCATTTATGTTATGTTATGTTAACACCAACGGTAACAAAAAATGTTAAAAAAAAAATCAAATCTTCAAGTGGGATGAACACACACCCAGTCAGTCTTCTCCTGGGTCAACAGCTCACTTCCTCCAATCACAAAGTGCTGCTTCAAAGAAACAATGAGCACCCAGAAGTAGGAAATACCAACCTCTCCCAGGCTGTACACGGTCAGACCGCCCAGGACTATGGGGAAGACAGGACGTCCTGAGCAATCCAGAGGGATGGGTTGCACCAGTCGGCGCAGCCCACCCTCTATCACCTTCCTCTTCTTCGAAACCTTCTTCAGCGCTGGAGGGGACAGAGAAACACTGGCTTTACTTTTCTACTACAAGTCCAACTCCTCCCTCCCACAACTTACACTCACTACACAGAGTCATAACACGTCATAACACGTGTAAGCCATAACAGGTCTTGTGCTTTACTATGCAGTCATACTCGTCCATTACACATCTTAAACTTTACTGCAGTCATACCCAAAACACATCTTGCACTTTTCAACAAACAATCATCGACACCCATTACACTTCTTACTCACCTACTGCATATGTTCCAATTCCACCACACACACGCACAAACCCATTACACATCTTACACTTCTCCTACACACAGATCTTACTTGCCATTCTCGAACCTGTTTACAATTTTCACACAAGCCAAATGCAGTCATGAAGTAGTTTCTAAGCTTTTTTTTTTTTTTTTTTTAAAACATGCCATCTCACGTGAAGCCAGGCAACAGCAATGAGACGGTATAGCTGCATACTGATTTTAGCGACACTCCATGCTGGAAATAGACCCTAAGCCGAGGGTCAGAATTCTTAACTTTTGTGACCCACATCGACTAATAAATTTTTAATTTATGTTGTCCAGAAACATATTTAAAGCATACCACATAACTTGGCAATCACAGAAATCCACCATTATTTCAAAAAGATAAAAAACCTCAGTAATTTCGATGAGGAACTCAGAAAAATTACCCAGTCACAGTGGCCCTTCTATTAACACGTCAGAATATCCCGCAAACAACAGCCAATCAGACGATTTGTTTTAACAAAGCGACACAAGCAAACAGGTATGCTGTGGGATTCTGTGACAAGAGGGCATTAAGTGACGATTAAACATGCTTCTGTAACAAGGGATTGGGTGCTTCTGCAACTGTGGGAAGAAAGAGGACGAGAGGGTTTTTTTTAAATTGATTTTTATTTAGAAAATGAGTGTGTGTTTGCCGGGACAAATCAAGCATCCGACACTCCAACTGAAGAGATTACGATTATAAATATTTTATGAATATACACAAGTTGTTTGCACATTTTATTTAGCATAATTAAATAAAAATAGACATTGACAGAATGATAAGAGTGAAAACACATTTTAGAGGCTATTTTGTGCAGATATGAATACAGGTATGATTTGAGATTTTGGCTTGCCCTTTGATGTGCCTTGGGCAAAAAAAAAAGTTTTGAAACCACTGCGCAAGGAAATGCTTCAACACAAGGTCACATTAAGGCTTTTTCACACCAAGGAGGAATGAAAAAATGAAAGGAAAATGCAGTTTCCATGCATTCCGCCGAAAATGAAAGATTTGCGGTAAGATTCTGCCATGACAACTATGCGAAAAAATTTATTGATCCCGGGATTTATTTTATTGGTTGGCTTGTTTTATTGGCACTCGAACTCTGCACAGATCAAACCAGCAGCAGGGAAAAAATCCGTTCAGCGAAATACTACAGTTTTGCATCATATAGGCTACATGAGTTTTTAATAGATGGCATTTGTTTTTTGCTTTGATCGGAAAAGCCCACACTCTTGCCTACAGTGTTCTAGAGGTAAAGGGCCTATTCAGTAGGCTTCATTTTCCCTTTTTATTTTGCACTTTATTTCGGGATTATTGTAAGGACTGGAGCGAAAAGTGATCAAATGCTATGAAACAGCTGTGATTCTGGGGACAAGAAAAGAGCGGGGACTATGATTTTTAGAGAGAGGCATGGCTGGGTATTTGGAATGGTCAAGTAGGTGGGCTGTTTATTCGGTGTCTTAATGTTTTCCCAAAAAAGTGCACGTGTTTCAGTTTCAGACACATGAAGCATTTATTTTAAATTATTTTTTTTGGGAATTTTTCCTTTATTTGATAGTTATACAGTGCAGAGAGACCGGAAAGTTGGGGAGAAGAATGGGGGTTGACTTAGAGCTGGGACGACGCGTCGACGTAGTCGACGTAATTGACGACATAAATTCGTCGACATTAATTATTTGCGTCGACGCGTCCCAAACAAGTAGGTTGTCCCACACTCCAGTCCAGTGGTGGCGGTAATACACCAAAAAGCTAGCCGCCAGAAATTATAGTTTAAAACGGAAGAAGAAGAATTCACACAACATTAATGGCGGCGGCAAGCAGTAACAGCAGCGCCGAAGTGGCGAGGAGCAACTCATAGCAAAAAATCGGTCTTCAAAAGTGTGGGAGTTTTTCACTCTTAACCCTTCTAGTGATGTGGCACTTTGCAGACTTTGCAAAAATCAGCTGGCGTACCACACGAGTACGACAGCAATGAATGAACATTTGAACGAAATCACCCGGGAGCTCTGAGTCAGGATGGCAGCAAAACACCGTAGTGTTTACTTTCCCACCCTGGAATGCGATTATCAAGCGTTGACACAATGTGTTTTTGTAGTAACGTTACGTTAGACTGTTGATTTGTTGTCTATAAATGCATCGCTACTAACGTTCAGGGCTCTCAAGTTGTGAATGCAGGCTAGAGTGAGATTTTCTCTAGGGGGTGCATGATACTCCCGTTTTCAAAGGTGCATAGTTACATTACTTAAGTAGGCTGGGTTTTTTTTTTTTTTTTTTTGGATTTTGCTACTTTGCTTAAGATTTTTTTTACCGGGACGCGTTACTTTTACTGTACTACATTTAAAAGATAAAAAGTATACTTTCACTTTGTTACTTTGACACTGGCTACCTAGTTACTCGTTTCAAATTAAAATATGAATTTAATTAATCATTTACGGATTATCTGGATTTGGCGTGTTCGAGAAGAACAACGGTGCTCGGCAGGGTATCTTTGTGCAGATGTGTCCACGGGCTGCAAATGTATGCATGCAGTGACAATATTCTATCACTAGATGGCACACCGGATCAGTTATTGAATATTCACAAGCAAGCGAACAAGGTTTAGCATATGGATGAGGTCACTCCAATCCCGTTTTCAGGAGTTGCCTGAATAAAACTCCTCAGCTAAGCCTGATGTGCAAACTGCTCAATACACTTGCCCATAGTATCTATGCAGTAGTTAAAAAAAATATATATATATATCTCTTGCTATAGAAATAATCATTGTCCTCTGCAGCAGGCTTTTCAGCTACAGTGAGCCAATGGTATCCCAATCAGCAGTTAAGAAAAATCAGTTTTCTGAAGCAAAAATTAGACATGTTATTGATACTATGTAATTCTACTATTAATTATAGTGGTTTTTAAACTGCCAGTAAACTCAAAGAAGAAGTATATTAAGGACAGACTGCCTGTTTGTTTTTTGAATACTGTATCTTTCATTCACCTGAAAATTGATTAAAGAGCACAAGGAGAGAACAAAGAGAGGTTGCTTTGCTTCTTTCTATGCGTACTATGAAAAATGCTTTGTACTTGTACTTTTAATACTAAATTTTTTCTCAAAAAACTTTTGGTACTGAAGTACATTTAATGTGAGATTGTATTATTTTCAGATTCAGATTGTATTATTTTGCACTACTCATCTGTCTGCATTTTATTTAATTTTGGATATACTTTTCTTGAGGAGCAATGACTTGCAGGGCAGTGTTTAAGTGTTTAAATATAGAAATGTTTGTGTGTCCTGAGCTTGGCTGTTCAATGCATTATTTTACATAGGCTACTACTGTCAGTTCTAAAAGAAGAAAAAAACATGTTGCCTACTTTTTTCAGTTACTCTGCTAATTTGTAAAACACTTATTTTTGTATTCCTCCTGTGTGACTTCTTATTATTATTTATTTTGTTAGATGCTGCATCTGGCATCAGAATGCATTATTTTGTCACATTTTATTTCATCACACAGAATTTTATTTTGGAGAGATTCAAGTGCCATGCTAAAGAATTGAAATGTTAACAAGAGATGGTTTGATATTCTTATTGTGTGAATTGTTACATTGATCAAGTAATGTGAAAGAATTGTAAACAGAAAAATTAATCGCTAGATAAAAAAAAAAAAACAATTGTTAGATTAGTCGATTAATCGAAAAAATAATCACCAGATTAATCGTTTGAAAAATAATCGTTTGGGACAGCTCTAGTTGACATGCAGCAAATTACCCGAGCCGGATTCGAACCCAGGTCGCTGCGGGAAGGACACAGCCTTTATGGTACGCGCACTTAGACCGATGAGCCACCGGGGCGCCCGCATTTATTTTTTTAATAACAAACAAATACACTTGCACATAGGTGATGAGTAATGTAAGACCAGAGACATAAGAAAAGACTGACACTTCTCAGGATAGGGGCAGAGTTAAGGCAGGAAAACCACAAAATACAAGGAGGCAACATGACAGCCAAATGGAAACTTAAATGTTTCATAAGTTCAAAAAAATTCATAATTTATAACTCTTGGATGTATAGCCTACGAACCAGAGTTCATGTAATGTCTTGCGAACCCTTCATGCAATAAAACAACGCAAACAAATCTGTTTTGAATATGTGCTTCCATTTTTTTTAAACATAATTCTGATTAGCGTGATTTATTTCCCACTCACAATATCCTGTTCAATACCTAGCAACTACTTCTGAGTTAACAGTAGTTAGCCAAACTCAAATTAAGCTCATGTGAAATAACATTCGCAAACGCCCAAGCTAGCCAGCTAATTCATATACGTAATGCTAAATATAGCCGTTAGCTGTGCAGCAAAATGCCACACGTAGCAAAATAAAAAGTAAACTAAACGCAACATGCAGATATAAGATAGATTCCTGTATATGCCAACATTTACTCTGCAAGTAGAACCAATTTTTACATTGGGGGTATATTGGGGATGCGAGGTCTTCCTTCTTCCAGTCTTTGCCAATTAGCGTGCAACTTTTGGCCTTGCCGAGTTGTAAATTCTTGTTCGATGATTTTTTTAAACCTCCTATCAGACAAAAATTCAAGTAGTTCCCAAATGTGGGTCACGAAAACAAAAAAAGAGAGAAATTTTCACTGTTTGGCCCATGGTCTATGAACACCTCCCTACAGGGTTAATCCCAAGTCTGATCATATTTAAGAGTACTTCCTTGACAGACGCTTACTTGTACTTGGATGAATAATGAATGATCCAGTTTTGTCTGTTCTTTTTTCTTTTTTTGCCATAATTACGGTAGGCCATTTACATAAATCTCAACCCAAGATATAAACCTATTGCCCTCTGGCTATGTTACCTCCCATCCCACAATACTACAACCCCTGTGCGAAAACTACTGAATCAGAATGTTTATCTAGCTTTTTTTTTTTTTTTTTTTTTTACTTCATAGCAAATCAAAAAATTGCAGACATGACACAAAGCAATTTGTGAATTAGCTTAATATTCAGGCTTCATGCAACACACTGCAAACCAAATGGATTTTTTTAAATTAATGGTAAATATTTTTTTTCGTAATGAAGTAGAGGAATAAAATTATGGACTCACTCAATGTTGAGGAAAAAAATATGGAATTAATCAACTAGAAAAAATAAAAAAAAACAGAATTAGTACTTGGTTGCTCCACCTCAAGCATTCATGATGGCCTGAATTTGAGGCATGAACTTCATAAATGAAAAACAACATTCTCCATCAAGCTGGTTCCAACTTTCAGGAATAGCAGCTGACAGATCAGCTTTGCAGAACGTAGCCTTGTCATGGATCATTTTTCAAATTTCCACCATAAATTTTCAATTGGAAAGAGATATGGGCTGTTAGCTGGACACGTTATGATATGCCTTTCCAGAAGAAAAACTTTTACACGCTTTGCTCTGCGGCAAGATGCATGGTCATCCAGAGTAAAAGTCTGCAGACTTCCTAGCTTACATGGCTATTTAGACTGCAAAGAAAATTCAAAATGTTCAAACTCTTTGGTACGCAAATGTGAAATATATTGGTAAAAATATTACTCCTAGTGATCCAAAAGGGTCTTTGGCAGAAAATGGCCAAAATGTTTACAGGCATTGAAGATTTCTGAAACTGAAGGCAGGCGTGAAATGGTCACAGGTCCCAAATAACCCCTGGTACCTGAAAAGGATTGTATTTTTGGCCTCAAATAACTGAATTGTTTTTGAAAAATAAAAAATCGTGAAAGTGGGACTGGATCGAAGTTGGCCCGCAATGAGCACTGGTGACGCAAATGGGTTGTAGTTCGACCCAAAACACCCAAAATGTTCATCAAAATTGAAAATTTGTGAAAGTGGACCTGGTTCAAAGTTGGCCAGAAATGCTCCCACATCATCCCAGGTGACCCAAAATGTTCGTATTTTGGCACAAAACACCCTAAAAAGTGACTCAAATTTAAAAATTGTGAATGTTGAGCTGGATTGAAGTCAGCCCAAAATGGTGCCAGATGACCCCTGCTGACCACAAAGGTAAAATTTTGGCCCAAAACACCCAAAAAAAAAAAAAAAAGTATGACAGTTGAGTCTAGTCGAAGTTGGCCTGAAATGGTGCCAAATGACCACTGGCGACCCAAAATGGTGATATTTTGGCCAAGAATACCCTAAAAGTTGACCAATATAGAAAAATCGTGAAAGTGGAGAACAATCTAAGTTGGCCCAAAATGGTCCCAAATGAAGCCTGGTGAGCCAAAAGGGTCTATTATACACCACAACACCACAAAAGTTAATCAAAATCAAAAGATTCAACACAAAATTCACTTGTTTTAAACAAAGCGACAAGGTTAATAGACTGTTTCGGAGTAAGCACAAGATTTTTTATGCGTATGTGTTAGATGAAGTTCGTATGGCAAGAAGAAGTGTCATAGCGTCTGTCAAAACCTATGTTAGCGAGCGATAAGCAATTTCACGGGTTAGAGTGCAAGAATTATGGCATATGTGCAAGGATTTGAACTTAAACCACGTGGGAATGAAAAAGGCTGAACTACCTGAAGCGACTGTTGACGAACAGAGCCTCATGAAAGAAAATACAGGCCCCACAACCGAGACTATAAGTGCTCTCGCAGCCTTCGAGGAGGTTGGATATATCGCCGACTTGACCAATGATTTAATACCACCAATTAAATTTCTTTATGTGTATGATCACATCGTGGAGAAGAGTGGCAGAAACAACAAGGGCCAATTTCACAGAAGCAGCTGTCCGTGTGCATCTAAATATTTTAAACGCCTGCGGTCAAATAACAAAAGAACACTTAAACGCTCGTGAAGGTATGTTTAACTCGCCAAAACTACTACCACAGATTGATTTGCACCTAAATGAGTGGGCTTGTTAGTAAGCAGTAGGTCTAGTATGGATGCTCTGGCTATACTTGAGTAGGCCCAGGAGGAGGCCGCTTTTTTCTTTTGGCGATGTCCTCCCATGCTTTCTGTCTTTTTCTCAGTGTGGAAGTATCACTCCTCTTGTCTTGTACGACCTTTTCGTGGATCTTCATGGCCTCAATGAGAACCATTCTTTGAAGCGAAATGAAATTCTTGCCACGTTTTTTTTGCCGACATCTCTGTGCGAAATGCGTGTCCACAACGCAACTACCCTTACATACGAGGTTATTAACCGGTAACGACAATTGGAAATGCCCCCATTTTGCAATGGCAGGTTGTCATAATTTGACCGCACCTGTTTAGTCTGAGGGCTAAACGGAAGATTATCCGCATGCAGCTAAACGTGCGATGATCCCATCTCGTCATATGGTGTTTAAATGTTCGTTTAGCTGTCCGCGTACAACAGCATTAGTTATATGCACGCCAAAATGCTTCCGTGAAATTGGCCCCAAGTGTTTAGACCGGGGTATTAAACACTTTGATGAAGGTGACATCCAGGAATGGTGCTACAAACAGGTAGGCATCACTAGCTGTCATTGGACATGTTGGATAGCAGTGATAATTATATGTACAATTACAGCCTGCTGGCTTTTAACCCCTTTGAGTAGATGTAGATGTCCGCGGACACGGAGGTGTTCTATTTATGCATGCAGTTAGAAAATGAGTCAGGTTGATAGCACCACACGTACCAATAAGTAATTAACCCTACTGCGGCATGCAGTAATCATGAAACTGGACAGATGTATTTAGCTCTCCTGTGATCTGGAAAAACCTAGTATGTGTGTCAATTTTGGTAGAAACTGAGTTCAACATTCATTTGCAGTAATTAAAAGTGGTAAAAATCTTAAAACACTAGCCGTAAGTGTCATTTGAACTTTCAAAATCAAGTTTCTATCATTTTTTTTCTGTTAGGAAATGTCCAGAACCTAAAAGTTTTTGTTCAGTTGCGAGAACTTTGCCACTGTGATTTATTAAGCTCTGACAGAAGTCAGGAAGTGATCGCACAGGTGGCAAGGCACCTATTGTGAGGCGATCATCCCGCGACATGTACAGACAATTGAACAAAGAAAAAAAAAAAGAAAAAAAAGTAAGAATAAAATAAGACAGTATACTAGCAAGTTTAAGAGCCAGAGTCTGTAACTTTGGACCAGCTCATAGAAGGGGGTGATATATCATGTTCCAGTAGACCACTGAAGTTTTTTGTGGGGGTAGATATATTGTCCAAACTGACAAAAATTACTTTTTTTATCAGAAGATCCCTTCGGGGTGGAAATTACAGGGCAATAATAGGGTAGGGGCGAAACAGGCCAAAATATTGACATAGTCAAAATCTGGACATTGACCTTTGAATATTTTAGTGCTCCCTCAGTGATCCGCCTTGATCTTACGGTATATGAATGGATGGGTAGAGTTCTTCCATTTAACGTTATAATTTTCAAGGTCTACTGAGGGCGCCGCCTATAGGTGGCGCTTCAAATCATGACTTTCTGCATTTTGGGCTACATTTGAGACCCTCCTAGGGCCTGCGCCCTCATTAAACCTTGCTTATTTATGTGTATTTGGATACATTGGGACTAGTTCTTTCCAAATTTGCATAAAAGGCGGTGGCTTAGTTAGGGCGCTTTTGCATAGGTGACGCTTTTTATGGCAAGAACGCGATTTTAGGCGATTTTCATTTGGCCATATCTCAGTGTGCCCCCTATGGGTTTCAGTGAAACTTGTTTTATTGTGTTTCTCTATATCTCTATATATTCATGATGAAAATATCAAGAAGGCTTTTTGCCTCGTTAACCCTCTTTGTGCTAAAACGTTCACACCAGATCACACTCCACTTCAATCAAGAAAGACAAAAGGTTAGTTCTCAAATGCTCCAATAGGCGGCTCATATGGCAGGTGGCAGCACTGCTGTGACCACGTTTTGATGGCATGTTCAGAGTCTGAATAGAGCCGTGGAAATCCTGCTTTATCATGAACATCTTCTGATTTTAAGACCTGCAAGCGGTACATCGTTTTATCTTTACCTTGTGGGATATTGTGCTAACGATTAGTTTTGCTCCCAAGATATTAGATCATATATTTTCTGATCACATTTTGAATGGCCGTGGCCTGTGTGTATGCATAATGCATGCAGCGATGCAGAATGTAAAGACAAGGTCCTCAACCCCCTCTGAAAAGTACTATGGTTACCTTCTGGACAAGGATGCCCTTCAGTTAGTTATGAACTATGTCGTGAGATTTTCTGGAAAAGTTTGTCCCATATTTTTAGTTGATGTGGGTTAAAACTTCTGGACAAGGATGTCCTTCAGTTCGTTTTGAACTATGTTGTGAGATTTTCTGGACAAATCTGTCCAAACGTTTTAGTCAGTTGTGAACTATGTGCAATTCAGTTGCTGTCCTGAGAACCTCTTGAGGAGCGTATCCCTTAGTTAGAATGACAGGCAGTCATTTATTTCAGAGTACTTCAGGAATACCAACGCAGTAGCCTCTGTTACTGGTACAATTTTTATATAGTTTTTATTCCATGCTAAACAATTCTAGAATAATTGAGTCATTATTCTGTGGTGGTGGCAGCAACAGAAAGATGCCGTCCATTACGGGCTAAGTATCTTCAGCACCTATGGGTGCCTTGATTGTTGTTTTTCTGACTTTTCAGTTTTAATAAATTGTTGCCTTTTTTGAATAGGTTCTCTTGCCTCAATGCTTTGAAAACACTCAAATAATTCTCCCCACTGGTTGGTGGGGACTAAAACAAAAATGGGCATTTTTCGGAGGTGGTGCTAGATTGCGACATACGTCAAACTCTGGCATGTAAACGGTTAATGAACCAAAAAGCCCTCTTGAAATTTTTATCATGAATAGCAGAGATATAGACAAACATAATAAAACAAGTTTCACTGAAACCCATAGGGGGCGCACTGAGATATGGCCAAATGAAAATCGCCTAAAATCGTATTCTTGCCAAAAAAAAAAGCACCTATGCAAAAGCGCCTAACTAAGCCACCGCCATTTATGCAAATTTGGAAAGAACTAGTCCCAATGTATCCAAATACACATAAATAAGCAAGGTTTAATGAGGGCGCAGGCCCTGGGAGGGTCTCAAATGTAGCCCAAAATGCAGAAAGTCATGATTTGAAGCGCCACCTATAGGCCGCGCCCTCAGTAAGCCTTGAAAATTATAACGTTAAATGGAAGAACTCTACCCATAGATTCATATACCATAAGATCAAGGAGGGTTACAGAGGGCACACAAAGATATTAGAAGGACAAAGTCCAGATTTTGACCATGCCAATATTTTGGCCCTTTTGACCCCTACCCTAAAAAGGGCTGTAATTTCCACCCCGAAGGGATCTTCTGATAAAAAACGTAATTTTTGTCAGTTTGGACGATATATCTACGCCCACAAAAATCTTCAGTGGCCTACTGGAACATGATATATCACCCCCTGGTTCATAGTTACAGACTCTGGCTCTTAAGTAACATCAGAGGGACAGACGGCAACGTGAACAATGACATTTTCCAACCCCCGTACAGGAATCATCAGAAGAAAAATAGATATTAAACTTTTCTGTATAAAAATGAAATAGCTTCAATTTAAAAGCAGCTGTAGTATCAGAAATTTGATAGAGGTGACTGGCGTTCCACAAATAAAATAATCTGTTAAAATAAGAAGGGCGAAAAGTTTCAGTCCTAAATTTTGGAATTTTCATTAAAAATGTATCCTCATTTTGAAATGAAACAAAATGGTTATAGTTGATATCATATTCCCCCTTCAAGCATTTGCACAAGAACACACAATCAAATATATCACGTCTGTAGCCCAGCAGTAAAAGATCAAGCTTCATTAGTCCGGCTTTGTAATTGCTTCCAACACAATCATTATAACCAAGAATGCACTTAGTGGCTCTCCGTTGCACACCTTCAATATGAAGGAGAGATTTTTTTGATGAAACGGCCCAAGATTCGGTGGAGTATTCTAAAAGTGGTCTTATAAGCGAAATATACAGTTTTCGTTTAGTTTGAACTGAACACGTATGACCGCAAGTTCTTTGAATTAATCCAAGCATGCGATTTGCTTTACTGACCAAGACATTTGCATGTGCATCCCATGATAAATTTGATGACACCACAATCCCAAGGTCACGCATGCAGTCGACTTTTTCAATTAAATTATCGTTCATTGTGTAATGATGAAGAATGGGAATTTGCTTCCTTGTAACGCTCAATAGTTTACATTTACCAGCGTTAAATCTCATGTCCCATTTACAGCTCCAATCCAAGATGTTTTCTAGGTCGCACTGCAGCTGTGAACAGTCTTGCGTGTTTCTGATTTCTCTTATGCATTTAGAATCATCCGCAAACAAGGCAACCCTAGTCTCAGGACTTACACAGTCTGGCATGTCATTAATATACAGCAGAAACATCAAAGGACCTAAAATTGATCCTTGTGAAACTCCTGATTTTTTATCTTTTTTTTCCAGATCACAAGAGAGCTGTGCTTCAACAAATCTTTGTTGCAGGATCTGCTTCTTCAAACATCTGAAATTATCTACAACAAAAATAAGTAAATAATAATTAAACTAAATATATATAAAATTTCCTCACATTAACAAATAATATCTTGTTCTCTTTATAAACAACAAACGGTAAGAGTACCACACACAACCTCCAGCAAAATCTAATAAAATCACAAATTTTTCGGCTTACCTTAATGTTTAGATACCAAGTGAAATAATCTGGTGTGTAAAAACGTCGAGCGCACATCCAGTTAAGATAATTTACACTTTAATTTCTGAGCAGCTATACATGCTAATAGCCTATAAAGGTGGCAGCCATGACACTGATGACAATACTGGGGCATGCGCAACGTATGCCTAATTCGCGAAACCACATAGGCACACGCATTCGGCGAGGGCAAGCGCTCAGTTTCCGTGCGCTAGTGTGTTCAACGCCTAGCCGTTTGCGTCATTGTGGGATGTTGTTGTTCACATCTGTGCCTCTGCTTGCGTAATAATTCACGTACTTAATCTTGCCTAGCGCCTAACAACATTAAGTTTGGGACTTACCTTGAGGTTGGCTTTATGATATTATTCTAGTGATGATGTCTCAGTGTGCAGATGATGCCGTTTGCCTGGGTTGGGGGTCCCACGGAAAGATCTTACATGCTCTTAGGTGGCGCGTACAGTAGCAGGATGTTGGATAAAATTTGAGTTAAAGTGGTCGACGCTGCTGTGTTTACGTCGCCACATGTACTCAGCTCAGATAAAAACCTAAGCCATCGCTGCTGTTCGTATGCGTAGATGGCAGGGACCGCTTGATCTGCCACCATTGGCACTCAATATTTTGAGTGTGCACGCCGGTGGAGGCAGGATCAACGAGGTTGAGGGAGTGGTTCACCGTGAGATGCTGGAAGTTCTCCTCGCTGAGGCAATCGTACGCACCGCCAGCAAGTCGGTTACGATTTTCAAACCGGCGACAACATACTCCTTAATAGGGGGTATTAACGTTGCTGAATTCCGTATTTGGCTGATTATGCTATCCACTACCTCATACCGGGAAAATTTATCTGCCTCATAACTTGAGCTGCAAGACTTTCGCACTGCGTCCCGCACTTTGATACAGCTATCGCAGCGGCATTTTCTTTAATTTGTCATGGCACTGATCTATTGTTCTGTGATAACCACGCGAATGTAACTACTCATAAATTATCCCAAAAACCTCAGTTTTTGTGCGTAGTACCCAGTGGTGATTGTGTTTTCGTTCGCCTATACATTTCGAGCAAGCATTGAATTTCTTAGTCTGAATGGAGATATCTTTTCGTCGTTGCATTTGATAGAACAAGACAGCCGTGACACATAACGGTAATCTGCCGTGCTCAAGTATGGTTGCTTTCATATTTGATACGAGAACGGATGGATCGTGCCCGATTCCACCTCTTCCAACCGTACTCACGTACTGTGCCCGAGCACGGTACACTCGTGTTCACACTTACCAAACAAACTAAACTATCCCTATCCCTAACCTTAACCTAACACATCATAATCCTATCCCTATCCCTGTCCCTAACCCTAACCTTAACCCAACTCATACACAAACAATGGTTTGTTCAGCTCAAATTATTCTACCCAGGGTGAACGGATCAGCCCGCTCACCACATACTTCAAAATGGATATTCACATGAAGTCTCCTCATTGATAACAAAAAATAAATAAAAAGGAAAATGAATAAATTTTATATATATATATATATATATATATATATATATATATATATAAAAATGTATTCATTTTATATTTTATATATATATATATATGTGTATATATATATACACACACATATACACAGTCATGCCCAAAATTATTCATACCCCAACCAATTTTTTTTTTTTCCGAGATATTTTTTGACAAATCAAATTTATTCTTTCACAAATGACACGGTAAATTGACATAAGGCTGTAAGAATTGCAGTAAACAATTTTTTGAGAAATACAATACTTTTTGGTATTTTATTTGACAGATTTACAAAAAATGCCATGTCTAGAATTATTCATACCCTTTTCTCTGTAATTTATGGAAAAGCCTTTATTCACAATTACAGCCTCCAAACGCTTCCTGTGGTTGATAACAAGGTTTCTATACGTTTCCACAGGGATTTTGGCCCACTCCTCTTTGGCAAACTTCTCCAGGTCCTTAAGTTTTGAAGGTTTCTTTGACATGACCTTGGTCGTCAGTTCCCTCCACAGATTCTCGACAGGATTGAGGTCAGAGCTCTGGCTTTGCCACTCCAAAACGTTCGCTTTGTTGTCCACCAACCATTTCTTGACGGATTTGGCCGAGTGTTTAGGATCCTGTTAGAAGATCCATTCCTGCCCAAGACCAAGTTTTTTGGTGGATTGCTTAATGTTTTCACTGAGGATCTGGATATACTGGTCCTGTTTCATGATGCCATTCACTTTAACAAGGTTTCCAGGCCCATTCGCTGAAAAGCAACCCCAGAGCATGATACTGCCACCACTGTGTTTGGCCGTTGGGACAGTTTTTCTCGGGTTGAAGACTTCACCTTTCTTACGCCACTTAGACTTCTCCAACCCAGACACACAAGAGCTTGTCTAGCCTTCGCAAAAGCTCACCTGGATGAAGATAAAAGCTTCTGGCTGTCAATGTTATGGACGGATGAAACAAAGAAGGAGCTGTTTAGGCACAGAGATGGGTTTTTTGTTTGGCGTAAGAAAGGTGAAACGTTCAACCTGAAAAACACGGTCCCAACGGTCAAACAAGGTGGCGGGAGTATTATTCTCTGGGGTTGCCTTTCAGCGAATGGGCCCGGACACCTTGTTAAAGTGAATGGCATCATGAAACAGGACCAGTACATCCAGATCCTCAGTAATAACATCAAGCAATCCGGCGAATAACTTGGTCTCGGGCAGGAATGGATCTTCCAGCAGCATAATGATCCTAAACACACGGCCAAATCCGTCAAGAAATGGTTAGTGGACAACAAAGAGAACGTTTTGGAGTGGCCAAGCCAGAGCTCCGACCTCAATCCTATCGAGAATCTGTGGAGGGAACTGAAGACCAAGGTCATGGCAAGGAAACCCTTAAACCTTAAGGACCTGGAGAAGTTTGCCAAAGAGGAGTGGGCCAAAATCCCCGTGGAGATGCGTAGAAACCTTGTGATCAACCACAGGAAGCGTTTGGAGGCTGTAATCGTGAATAAAGGCTTTGCCATCAATTACTGAGAATAGGGTATGAATAATTCTGGACATGGCATTTTTGTAAATCTGTCAAATAAAATACCAAAAAGTATTGTATTTCTCAAAAAATTGTTTGCTGTAATTCTTACATTCTTATGTCAACTTACTGTGTCGTTTGTGCAAGAATAAATTTGATTTGTCAAAAAATATCTTGAAAAAACCCAAAAATGGGTAGGGGTATGAATAATTTTGGGCATGACTGTGTGTGTGTATATACAAAACCCAAAACCAGTGAAGTTGGCACGTTATGTAAATCGTAGATAAAAACAGAATACAATGATTTGGAAATCCTTTTCAACTTATATTCAATTGAATACACTGCAAAGACAAGATGTTTAATGTTCAAACTGAGAAACTTTATTTTTTTTTTTGCAAATAATCATTAACTTAGAATTTAAAGGCAGCAACACATTGCAAAAAAAAGTTGGCACAGGGCCTTTTACCACTGTGTTACATCACCTTTCCTTTTAACGACACTCAGTAAACGTTTGGGAACTGAGGAGACCAATTTTGAAGCTTTTCAGGTGGAACTCTTTCCCATTCTTGCTTGATGTACAGCTTAAGTTGTTCAACAGTCCGGGGTCTCCGTTGTCGATTTTACGCCTCATAATCGCCACACATTTTCAATGGGAGACAGGTCTGGACTACAGGCAGGCCAGTCTAGTACCCGCACTCTTTTACTACGGAGCCATGCTGTTGTAACACGTGCAGAATGTGGCTTGGCATTGTCTTGCTGAAATAAGCAGGGCGTCCATGAAAAAGACGTTGCTTGGATGGCAACATATGTTGCTCCAAAACCTGTATGTACCTTTCAGCATTAATAGTGCCTTCACATATGTGTAAGTTGCCCATGCCTTGGGCACTAATACACCCCATACCATCACAGATGCTGGCTTTTGAACTTTGCGCCTATAACAGTCCGGATGGTTCTTTTCCTCTTTGGTCCGGAGGACCACGACATCCACAGTTTCCAAAACAATTTGAAATGTGGACTCGTCCAGACCACAGAACACTTTTCCACTTTGCATCAGTCCATCTTAGATGAGCTTGGGCCCAGCGGCCGGGCGTTCTGGGTGCTGTTGATAAATGGCTTTTAAGCTTTGCATTGTAGAGTTTTAACTTGCACTTGCAGATGTAGCGGCGAACTGTAGTTACTGACAGTGGTTTTCTGAAGTGTTCCTGAGCCCATGTGGTGATGTCCTTTACACACTGATGTTGGTTTTTGATGCAGTACCGCCTGAGGGATCGAAGGTCACGGGCATTCAATGTTGGTTTTCGCCTTGTAAACTTATGTGCAGTGATTTCTCCAGATTCTCTGAACCTTTTGGACGATATTACGGACCGTAGATGATGAAATCCCTAAATTTCTTGCAATAGCTCGTTGAGGAATGTTGTTTTTAAACTGTTCGACAATCAGCTCACGCATTTGTTCACTAAGTGGTGACCCTCGCCCCCATCCTTGTTTGTGAATGACTGAGCATTTCAGGAAGCTGCTTTTATACCCAATCATGGCACCCACCTGTTCCCAATTAGCCCGTTCACCTGTGGGATGTTCCAAATAAGTGTTTGATGAGCATTCCTCAACTCTCTCAGTCTTTTTTGCACTTGTGCCAGCTTTTTTGAAAACGTGTTGCAGGCATCAAATTCCAAATGAGCTAATATTTGCAAAAAATTACAAAGTTTACCTGTTCGAACATTAAGTAACTTGTCTTTGCAGTGTATTCAATTGAATATAGGTTGAAAAGGATTTGCAAATCATTGTATTCTGTTTTTATTTACGATTTACTGGCGTGCCAACTTCACTGGTTTTAGGTTTTGTATATATACATACACACACACCTTTGGTTTTCTTGTACCCTTCAGCGATAAATAGAAACTGATGTGCCCAGCTGGCAACAAACTCAGTCGGTGTAGTAGTTAAGACCATAATGTGTGGTGTGTTTAACATTGCTTTCTACACAGGTTCCCAGGTTCGAGTCCCGCTGCAGACACTAATGTAATGTCTAACTTAAATCTTTGTTCACAGCTTCATCGATGGAGAAAAAAAAGCAAAAAAAAAAAAAAAAAACCTGTTTCAAAAAAAGGACACAAAAACTTGGAGACAGTAAACAGAGGTAGTGTCGCAAGAGAAGAATAAACATGTGGAAACAGGAATTACTGCAAAATTGTTTTTTACTCGCGCCGCATCTGCCCCTTCCTTTTAAAATCGTTCCCCCGTGAATCTAAACCCCCTTCTCACTCATAAACTCCCCTTATATTATATTACAGCGCCCTCCATGATTATTGGCACCCCTGGTTAAGATGTGTTAAAAGCCTTAAAATAAATTCAATTTTTATTGCAGAAGCATACTCTCACACTGAAAATTGTAGAAAAATGTAACCTTCAACTCAAGTGAATTTTAAGAGAAAAAAAAAATCCCTGACTAAGAAATAATTATTTTTCATAAAATCACCTTTCCACAATTATTGGCACCCCTAACAATTCCTCGGAAATAAATGTAATTGCAGTATTTCTGTCATTTCTACAGTAGTTTACAAAGTTGATCAGAGTATCTAGGAACATTTAATTAGTAATTCATCACTTCCTGTTTCCCTGGGGTATAAATATGACGTGACACAGAGGCCATTTCTCTTATCCAGTCTTCAACATGGGAAAGACAACGGAACACACCATTCAAGTAAGGCAGATGTGTGTCGACCTTCACAAGTCAGGCAATGGCTACAAGAAAATAGCCACTCGCCTGCACCTGCCCATATCTACTGTCAGAGGAATCATTAAGAAGTTTAAGACAACTGGAACAGTGGTAAACAAGCCTGGACGAGGACGCAAGGCTATTTTGCCACCACGCACAGTGAGGAGGATGGTAAGAGAAATAAAAAGTTCTCCAAAGCTCACTGTTAAAGAATTGCAACGAATGGTAGCATCTTGGGGTCACAAAGTCTCCAAAACAACCATCAGGTGCTATCTATATGCCAACAAGCTGTCTGGGAGGCATGCACGGAAAAAACCTTTTTCTCACTCACAATCATAAACATAAACGTCTGGTGTTAAGCTAAAAGCGGTACTGGGACTTCAACTGGGACCTTGTGCTTTGGTCAGATGAGACCAAGATAGAGCTTTTGGCAACAAACACTCTAAGTGGGTCTGGCGGACACAAAAGATGAGTATGCAGAAAAGCAGCTCATGCCCACTGTGAAGTATGGGGGAGGATCAGTGATGCTGTGGGCCTGTTTCTCTTCCAGAGGCCCTGGGAACCTTGTTAGGGTGCATGGCATCATGAACGCTTTGAAATACCAGGACATTTTAAATCAAAATCTGGTGGCCTCTGCCCGAAAGCTGAAGATGGGTCGTCACTGGGTCTTTCAGCAAGATAATGACCCTAAACATGTGGCCAAACCTACAGAGAAATGGTTCACCAGACACAGAATCAAGCTCCTCCCATGGCCATCTCAGTCCCCAGACCTCAACCCCATTGAAAACCTGTGGAGTGAGCTGAAGAGGAGAGTGCAGAGGAGAGGACCCAGGTCGCTGGATGATTTAGAGAGATTGCGCAAAGATGAATAGTCGAAGATCCCTCTGTCTGTATTCTCCCATCTTGTGAAACATTATAGGAGAAGATTAAGTGCTGTTTTGTTGGCAAAAGGGGGTTGTACAAAGTATTAACATCAGGGGTGCTAATAATTGTGGCACACATGATTTGATGTAAAAGGATTATTTCTTAATGTGGGATTTTTTTCCAACTGAATAAATGCACTTGAATTAAAGGTTGGATTTTCCTCTTTTTTTCATTGTGGTCCTATATTATTTAAAAAAAAAAAACTGAATTTATTAGAAGCTAAAGAACACATCTTAACCAGGGGTGCCAAAAATTATGGAGGGCAGTGTATATACTATTATTATAAAATATTTGTGCCCCCTTTTGAAATCGTTCTGGCAAAAAAAAAAAAAAAAAAAACCCCCAAAAAAGTAGAGTTTGTGTGTGGTACTCTTGCCCAACAAATCATAATTACAAGAACTGCAGCATTAACGAGTCATTTTTTATTTGCAAAGAGTAACCAACAAACGTTAGCTTTTAACACTGCAAAAGCAGCACGCACTCAAGATGTATAGCTACACAGGATTACATTTTTAACTGCAGCTTGATTCTGTGTCACTTCTAACAAAATCCAACACTTACACTAACCGATATCTCGCCTCACTTGTCGATCTCATGATATTGGACGGGAGTTACTCTATTTGCTTTGTAAGAAAAAGGCCGATGGCACGATGTCGACATCTTTCGGGGCTGTGTAATCAGGCCAGCCACAAACAAAAGATGCACTGCAAACTAGAGCTGGGGACGGCAGCGTCGGCGTGGTCGGCGTATCGGCATTTTCTAAATTGCCGACATTAATTATTTGCGTCGACGCGTCCCAAACAAGTAGGTTGTCCCACACTCCAGTCCAGTGGTGGCGGTAATACACCAAAAAAAGCTAGCCGCCAGAAATTATAGTTTAAAAACGGAAGAAGAAGAATTCACACAACATTAATGGCGGCGACAAGCAGTAACAGCAGCGCTTGAGTGGCGAGGAGCAACTCATAGCAAAAAAATCGGTCTTCAAAAGTGTGGGAGTTTTTCACTCTTAACCCTTCTAGTGATGTGGCACTTTGCAGACTTTGCAAAAATCAGCTGGCGTACCACCGAAAATCGCGACAGCAATGAATGAACATTTGAAGCGAAATCACCGGGAGCTCTGAGTCAGGATGGCAGCAAAACACCGTAGTGTTTACTTTCCCACCCTGGAATGCGATTATCAAGCGTTGACACAATGTGTTTTTGTAGTAACGTTACGTTAGACTGTTGATTTGTTGTCTATAAATGCATCGCTACTAACGTTCAGGGCTCTCAAGTTGTGAATGCAGGCTAGAGTGAGATTTTCTCTAGGGGGGTGCATGATACTCCCGTTTTCAAAGGTGCATAGTTACATTACTTAAGTAGGCTGGGTTTTTTTTTTTTTTTTTTGAGGATTTTGCTACTTTGCTTAAGATTTTTTTTTAACCGGGACGTTTACTTTTACTGTACTACATTTAAAAAGATAAAAAGTATACTTTCACTTTGTTACTTTGACACTGGCTACCTAGTTACTCGTTTCAAATTAAAATATGAATTTAATTAATCATTTACGGATTATCTGGATTTGGCGTGTTAAAGAGAAGAACAACGGTGCTCGGCAGGGTATCTTTGTGCAGATGTGTCCACGGAGCTGCAAATGTATGCATGCAGTGACAATATTCTATCACTAGATGGCACACCGGATCAGTTATTGAATATTCACAAGCAAGCCGAACAAGGTTTAGCATATGGATGAGGTCACTCCAATCCCGTTTTCAGGAGTTGCCTGAATAAAACTCCTCAGCTAAGCCTGATGTGCAAACTGCTCAATACACTTGCCCATAGTATCTATGCAGTAGTTAAAAAAAAATATATATATATATCTCTTGCTATAGAAATAATCATTGTCCTCTGCAGCAGGCTTTTCAGCTACAGTGAGCCAATGGTATCCCAATCAGCAGTTAAGAAAAATCAGTTTTCTGAAGCAAAAATTAGACATGTTATTGATACTATGTAATTCTACTATTAATTATAGTGGTTTTAAACTGCCAGTAAACTCAAAGAAGAAGTATATTAAGGACAGACTGCCTGTTTGTTTTTTTTGAATACTGTATCTTTCATTCACCTGAAAATTGATTAAAGAGCACAAGGAGAGAACAAAGAGTGGTTGCTTTGCTTCTTTCTATGCGTACTATGAAAAATGCTTTGTACTTGTACTTTTAATACTAAATTTTTTCTCAAAAAACTTTTGGTACTGAAGTACATTTAATGTGAGATTGTATTATTTTCAGATTCTGATTGTATTATTTTGCACTACTCATCTGTCTGCATTTTATTTAATTTTGGATATACTTTTCTTGAGGAGCAATGACTTGCAGGGCAGTGTTTAAGTGTTTAAATATAGAAATGTTTATGTGTCCTGAGCTTGGCTGTTCAATGCATTATTTTACATAGGCTACTACTGTCAGTTCTAAAAGAAGAAAAAAAACATGTTGCCTACTTTTTTCAGTTACTCTGCTAATTTGTAAAACACTTATTTTTGTATTCCTCCTGTGTGACTTCTTATTATTATTTATTTTGTTAGATGCTGCATCTGGCATCAGAATGCATTATTTTGTCACATTTTATTTCATCACACAGAATTTTATTTTGGAGAGATTCAAGTGCCATGCTAAAGAATTGAAATGTTAACAAGAGACGGTTTGATATTCTTATTGTGTGAATTGTTACATTGATCAAGTAATGTGAAAGAATTGTAAACAGAAAAATTAATCACTAGATAAAAAAAAAACAATCGTTGAAAAATAATCGTTTGGGACAGCTCTACTGCAAACCCTTGAATGGTCCTTCGGTGCAAAATCTTTTCGGTTGAATGCACAAATCCACACTCTTCGCTGTCTCTTACCGCGTTGGAAGGGGAAAAACTTAACTGAATCTCCCTTTTTAAACTGGTTAGTGCACCCCACAATACAACATGAAACCACCATATTATAATTTTTTTTGCCATACTAGCTATACACATCGGGGATTGCCGGTGTTTTGTCAATTTTTGCTACCTATCAAAATATGCTACCTCGCGTTTCTTCGCTTGCGCAAACCTAAAATCTTGGGCTCTATTTTTTTGCTCACATTTCAAGTATCTTCAAATATCATAAATATAATTTTTTCGGTGCGCCTTTCGACCTTTCAGCGTATATACACTGAACAAAAGTATAAACGCAACACTTCTTATTGTGAGAAATATGACCATGTTCAGAAGCTCATTGTTTTTTCATTGAGTGTTGATAGATTGTATGACCATATTGCAATACATTTTGATCAATGATTTAAACAGACAAACAAGAATCTCGAGATGGCATGATGATAAAGGGTTGGGGTCTGTTGTCCAAATTTCACAAATCAAAACTGGGTCTGTCTGCCTTCGGCCTGCTGCACTGCTGCACATCTCTGCTGTATGGACTGTAACAAATGGTCAGTGGTGACTTGAGAAATGTGTTCCCACTTCTCTTCAAGAGCTGTGTGGAGTTGGTGGCTATTGGCTGAAAATGGGGACCAATGACAAACTCTTTGGTTGAGGACATCCCAAAGATGCTGGAAGGGGGACAAATCCGAGGAATAAGCCGGCCATTCAAGTACACAAATGTTTTCAGGCTTAAGGATCTCTGTGCGCATGGGTGACAAGGGTCTGGCATGGCCATGCTGGATGGTTATTGTTTAGATGGACGAATGGTAGGAAGATAGGCATCAGCATCTCATCGTGAAACCACACTGCAATCAAGTTGCTGTTAATGAACTGCAGTTGGGTACAGTGTCCTTGGAATATTCCCACCCTAACCAGCACTCCACCACCATGTGCCACCGTGCGCACCACACTGATGTCAGCATAACGATCCCCCATCCATCCTCTCCGAGGAGTTGGAAACGTGACTTGTCTCTAAAGAAAATAGTCCTCCATTGTGCCATTGGCCACTAAATGTGTCTATTCACTCAGTCGAACCATTTTTTCATCGAGCTGAGGACAGGTCCAATCCACCAAGAGCAAAACACGCAGAGATATGGACTTCCTGGAGATTATTTTTAGGTAAAAATGTGGGGATTGTGGGGACCACCTGTCTCATCTGCAGTGGCAGTTGCTGGTCTCAGACGGTCACAGAGATGGAGGGTCCGGATATGGTAGTCCTGGGTGGGGGTCGTCACAAGTGGTCGTCATGCATGAGGGCGGTGTGCTGTCTTGCCTCATTCCTCAAAAAGGTGTTTTTTGCGACTTAGTGTTGAAACATGGACATTAAGAGCCCTTACAACATCCTGAGAAAACATTCCTGCATTGAACATGCCAATGGCACGCTCCCTGAGGGCTCGAGTATCTATGGCATTTTGAACAATGGCAGAACTGCGACTCCTGAGGTGGCCTTTTATTGAATAGAGTACAGGATGTGCCTGGGCTGACCGTACCTGATTTCACCAGCTCTGGATTAGGCCCCACCTGTCTGACAGGCCAATTTTGAAAAAGGTCGTTAACTTGACAATGATATGGAGAAGGTGGCTGAAATGCACACATACCAGTGGCACACAACCTTGGTCACATAAACAAACCCAACTAAGCCAACCTCAGAAATAATTATGCAGAATATTGACAGGACTAAACTGTTGTGTTTATATTTTCGTTCAGTATATATTTGCATGTACATGCTGGGTTTTCCTGAAAACGCAGAGATTGGATGATAATGGCATGTGGTATTTATCTTTAAACTTATCCAACTCATAACATCTGCTTATGTTATAATAAGATAAATGACAAAGTTACGACTGTACACTGATTCATATTGCAATATTACGGCGAAAACAAAGACTTTATGATCGCTTTGCATTACGGTAGTATTTTTTTTTTAGATTTTTTTTTTGGGGATTTTCACCTTTATTTGACAGTTGCAGTGTAGAGAGAGACAGGAAGGTTGGGGAGAAGGATGGGGAAGACATGCGGCAAATGACCCGAGCTGGAATCAAACCCGGGTCACCGCGGTAAGGACACAGCCTTTATGGTGTGCGCGCTTAGACCGATGAGCCACCGGGGCGCCCCTACGGTAAAATTTTTTGACAAGGCAGCACAAATTGTCAGAACAACGGCCAAAAAAAGCGTGAAGGGAAAAATAAACTCCTTTAACTCACTGCCCCTCGCTGGCACATATACAGAAAAAGACAGATATAACAACATGGGGGGAAAAAAAACTGATACGAGAAGTCCATTCAATGTACATTTTAACTCTTCATTAATTACTTACAAAGTTCTTGGTCAGCAAAATTCTTTGCCTCAACCAGATCGTTGAATATTGCCCTAGATACTGCAAATGGAGCCTTGCCAAGAAGCGCAGCGAGTGCCGAACCTCCTCCTCCCGCAAGCGCTGTAGCACGTTGCAGAAAATCCCCCGCTGCTGCATCACTTCCGCAGTGTAGAGAGAGAAGATTTATGGGGCACTGGAACTTTTTCTGGGACAGGGGTGACCTGTTCGAGCCTGATGGGCTGCACCTGAACCGGAGGGGTACCTTTGCACTGGGTCAGCGTATGTTGAGGGTAGCACAGGATTATTTAAACTACAGACTTTGGGGGCAGGGAGGTTAGTGAGTGTTACACATAGGGAAATGCAGACTGCCCTGATGGAAGCTGAGGGCGTTACATGCACGATTGATGATATACTTTTAAAGCAACAAAGCGTAGTGGGGGGCTTGAAGCAGCGGCCGCATGGGAAATCAAGGGGGAAGAGCATTAGTAATAACCTGAAATGTTTTTATTTAAATGCAAGAAGCATAAAAAAAATAAATTTCCAGAGCTTGAGGCCGTTATGATTAGTGAGGGCTATGACATAGTTGGGATTACAGAGACATGGCTTAGTGAAGAGGATGGAGATGAATATAATATAGAAGGTTATAAGCTCTTTAGGAAGGATAGATGTAATAGGCGAGGAGGGCGCGTAGCAATCTATGTGAAAGAAAACATAAATGTACAGGAAATTCCTGAAATTGAACATTCCTTGCCCTGTGAAGATATCTGGGTAAGGCTCATTGGCAAACACGAGACAGGTTTGAACATAGGAGTATGCTATCGACCACCAGCTTTGGACAGTACAGTCAATGAAATGCTTTTTAAGAGGATTACGCAAGCTTGTAGAGGTGGAGGGACTATTATTATGGGAGACTTAAATTATCCTGGTATCGATTGGGAAATGGTGAAAAGACAGGGTAGGGGGGAGGGAGAATTTCTAGATGTTATAAATGATAATTTTTTGGTGCAGTATGTTAATAAACCTACAAGAGAGAAGGCAATTTTTGACTTAGAGCTCTGTAATGACCCAGATAGAATTAGCAATGTTGAGGTACTGGAGCCACTTGGGACAAGTGATCACTCTGCTGTTAATTTTGATGTTTCATGGGAAGTTAAAAAGGTGGATACAAAAACAAAAATTTTCAATTTTAGGTGAGCAAACTTTGACAGGATGCGCTCATATCTAAGTGAAATAAAATGGGAGACACTCCTGGACTGTGAGTCTGTAAATGAGATGTGGGAAAGATTTCAGGGGGTTTTACTTGATTCACAATGCAAATTCATTCCAAAGGTGTCCAAAAGTAAGCTGAAAAAGCAGAATCCTCAGTGGATGACCAAAAGTATTCGTAGGATTTTGAGGGAAAAGAGGAATCTTTGTAAGATGTACATAAAGGATAACAATGAGAACACCAAGGCTGAATACTGTAAAATGCGGGCTGTGGTCAAAAAAGAGCTGAGGAATGCTAGAAGACTATATGAAAGACAAATTGCAGAGGGGGCAAAAACTAACCCTAAGCACTTCTTTCAGTACTGTAGCAGAAAAAGGAAAGTCAAAGAGCAGGTTAAGTGTATAAAGAATAAAAATGGATCGCTGCTATATGATAACAAGGATATTGCGGATGCCTTAAACAGTTACTTTGTTGAGAATTTTACCTCAAAGTGGGTCTTTATTTGGCCAGAGGGCATGTTAAATGCTCAAGATTATTTAGCGGAAATTGAGGTTAGGGATAACGAAGTATTAGACAAGTTGCATAAACTAAAGGCAGATAAGGCGGCGGGTCCTGATGGCTTATATCCTAGAGTGCTCAGGGAAGTTGGTGAGATCATCTTTAAGCCGCTATCCGCCATCTTCAGACGGTCATTAGAAACTGGAGAAATACCTAATGATTGGAAACAGGGCAATATAATACCAATATATAAGAAAGGGGACCCTACTGAGCCAGGAAATTACAGGCCTGTCAGTTTAACTTGCATTGCATGCAAAATATTGGAATCTATCATAAAAGATGAGCTGGACTTATTTCTTGAACGTAACAGTATCTTGAGGGATAGCCAGCATGGTCATGCCTGACAAACCTTCTGGAATTTTTTGAAGAGGCCACCAAGACTTATGACCAGAGCAGGGCTTATGACATCATATACTTGGATTTTCAGAAAGCATTTGATACAGTACCGCATAAGAGACTAATTTTTAAAATGAGCTCCATTGGAGTTACAGGAGGTATTCTGGAGTGGATTCAAAACTGGTTACAGGACAGAACACAAAGAGTGGTGGTCAATGGTATCTCATCTGAGCTAGGTATGGTGGGGAGTGGCGTCCCCCAGGGATCGGTGTTGGGACCCCTGCTGTTCCTCATCTACATTAATGACCTTGATAGGAATATTGAGAGCAGATTAGTTAAATTTGCAGATGATGCTAAATTGGGGGGTTTGGCAAATAGTTTAGAGTCCACTAAAGTGATTCAGGATGATTTGGATAGAATCCAGAATTGGGCAGAAATGTGGCAAATGAAATTTAATGTAGCGAAATGTAAAGTTGTACATGTAGGTAATAAAAACATTAGACAGGATTACTTCATGGGAGATTTAAAACTGGAATGTGCTCCACACGAGAAAGATCTGGGAGTGATTGTTGACCAAACCCTCACAGGCTCTAGCCATTGTGCCGTAGCAGTTAAAAAAGCCAATCGGATGCTGGGATACATTGCCAAAAGTATTGAGTACAAATCTAAGGAGGTCATGCTTCTTTTGTACAACACATTTGTCAGACCACATCTGGAGTATTGTGTACAGTTCTGGGGACCATACTTTAAGAAAGATATAGAGGCTCTAGAGAAAGTTCAGAGAAGAGCCACTAAGCTAATTCCGGGGGTAAAAGATGAAAGCTATGAGAAGAGGCTGAAGATCCTTAATCTCTTTAGTCTTAGGAAAAGGAGACTAAGGGGTGATTTGATTGAGGTCTTTAAATATGTTAAAGGGATTAACAAATTGAATTATGTAGGATTCCTTCGACCAAGTGTTGTTAGTAGAACTCTGGGTCACAAATGGAAGTTGACCATCAACCTGGAGACGAATTCTGTTGGTCTCCCTTTCTCCTCACCTTCCGGACCCCCAACAATCTTTATGTTATTGCGCCTGGATCTCCCCTCGAGATCTAACAATATAGCCCGCAGTCTATTTTCTTCCGGCAGCTGAGAAACATAGTCTAAATTTCAACCGCACGAATCCGCTGCTCATGGTTTGTCACTTGATTTTCGGTGGTGGCTACCCCCTCAGTGAGCGTCTGCTGAGCGGACAAAAGATTTAGGAAAGTCACCTCGACCTTGTCGAACCGTTCGTTAAGACTGCAAGAGCTTGTTTGACATTTTTTGCCCCATGAGTGGAAGTTCGTCTTCCTCTTCAACTGAGGACATATCTAAAGGCTCCATGCTAGCTTGGGCTGCCTTCCAATCCGAAATAAGAAACTCCCTTCACTTCTTCCCTCCACTCGAGTGAGCCCTCCGAGTGACATAGTAGGCGAGTAAGCCCCTACCGAGTGAGGGAGGGCAATGGAGGGGACTTTGGGGGAGGGTTGTGGGATATCGGATTGGAACGACCCTGTGCGCGTTTCTTCCGCATTTCGACATTAGTCAACAAGCCAACGGGAGGTTTGTGTTTCCATGGAGCCGACTGAGTTAGATGCCTGTACATTTTACCTTGCACAGTTCACGCGGACGTTGTACTGCATGTTTATGGCAAAAAGAAGACGGCGTGCTCGTTTGATTGCTGCGGCACTTGCGACTGTTTTATGGGAAAATAAAGCTCCGCAACAGTCCTCGCGGATGCTATAGGCTAGCTACAGCAAAAATGAACGTAAAGTCACATGCTTAAAAATAATGCGAAACTGATGCCCCTCGCCGCCAAACTTCGCTATTTGCATATAACTCGGTCATAAATTACACAATATTCGAACACAATTCGTACATTTGGATGGTAATTTCCCTGCAATAATTCCTCCTTTTGCCTGCAGAAAAAAATGGCGGACGTGAAATTATTACCGAGGGAGAATGAGCAAGGCATTCTGGGCAATATGAAAGCTTGGAGGGATGTTCGTTGTTGGCTTCGTTTGAGGGAGAATAATCGAGGGCTTGAGCAAATGAAAATGCGCCCTTCCCTCCGCAAAACTGGATTGGAACGACCCTACAAGTGGCAGCCATCTTACATCGGGGATTTTTTGGGAATTCCCCCCTCGATTGGAGGGCAAGTGAACACAATAAAGCGAGCATTTTTTTGGATTAGAACGCAGCCCTGGTCATGGCTAACAATAGCACTTGCTGGTGGCTGAGCAGCTCCCTTTCCACCTCGTGCAGCTTTACTTGGCATATCGACATTACACTTTTAGCGGCGTGAATATAAAGCAAATAGCAAAGGTTTAATCCGAAAAATTAAAGAGTTTGATCATCAAAAAGGCAGTTTTTAAACAATAAAACCGTGATCCAACAGGAGCTCAAAAAAACCAGTTTATACTTCAATCATCTCACTAGGGCCCCCCTATGCATTATTTTAGAACAATTCGTCCAGTAGTTTCAGAGATATAGGCAAATGAAATTCCATAACCTTAAATTTGACCTTTCAGAGTCATCTGAGCTCAAAAGTCAGGGTGCCAAATTGAAGCCCATACATGACTCCTACATAAGGTTAATAGTAAGTATGACCTTATCTCTTACCGTTTCAAAGATATAGCCCATCAAAAATTTCCCTCCCATAGGGCTCCATTGTAACAAAAATTTCAAAAATTTCTCAAAAATTCAATTTTAAAAATTTTCAAAAGCCTTGAACAACCTTTAGTCCCATACTGATATGGAACATCCACAAAAAATTTCAGAACAATCCGTCCAGTAGTTTCGGAGAAGACGACCAAAGTTTACAGACGACAGACGACGGGCTACGCCGGAAGCAAACCCATTACAATAGCTTATATGGCTTTCAGCCATGTAAGCTAAAAATGACTTCATCATCACCAAACCAATTTATATTGATGGGATCAGAAAATGGTCCAAAATTTCAATGCACACCTATGCATTGACTGTAATGATTGCCATCTCCCAAGGTCCCTTACCTGATATGCAACCCCATTTCATAAATGAATGGGGAAATTTGCTTGTTTTCTTTAAGCTCTCATCTACACTAAACAAAAGTTCCAGCATCATCCCTCTGGTCAATGTAGATTTGTGATTCATCAACACTCCATGACTGCTTCTCTTCAGCCCACTGTAACCTTGCTTTCTTCTGTTTCAGTGATAGAACTGGTTTCGTCTGGCTTTTCCCACTCATTCAGCTGATTTCTTACAACTCTGTCACAAACATTGACTCCTTTTTCTGCCCATTGGTTTGGTTAAGTATTGTCTATTTTCAAGGCGTATGATTTTGAGTTTTCAGTTCTAACGCTTTTTTTTCAACCATATTTTTACTGAACTTTTATAGCGAAGCAATATAAAAAGAAATAAATACAACAAAGCATGTCCATTAAAATGGCAATCAAATCATACCTAAGGAGACAAAAACAGAAACAAAAGCAAACAAAGACAAAAAAAATAAAATAAAATAAGGGGGAGGGGAGTCCAGGGACCCTTAGTGAAAAGTAATTTTTTACATCTGGAGAGTCTTTAACATTTCACATTCCACCATTACATTAGGCTATGAATTTACATAATTTCCATCCTTTTTCCAGGCCGAATCTATCAATCCCGTCCTTATCCTTTGGGGTTTTGTGGCTCCCAGATAATCAAAGAAGGGGTCCCAAGTTCTGTAAAATAAAAACGGTTTATCCTTCAATGCTGTGGAGAAGGCCTCGAACGGAATGATTCTTGTCACAGTGTGCAGCCACTGATTAGAAGTGGGAACCTTGTCCGTAGTCCACATGACTAGAATACATTTACGGGCACAGTGTAACAAAATATGTAAGAGGTCTGTATTTCTAAAAACAGCAGGCAGTTCGTCATCAAGTCCCAGTAGGCAAGTCCTTGTGTCAATATTTAATGTGCGCTTAAAGATCATATTAAGCTGCTGAATTATTGTCGACCGGTACTGCAGGAGGTGAGGACAGGTCCACAAACAATGAAATAATGTATCGACAGCAGATTGACATTTATTACACATATCTGTTAAATTTGGATTCATTTTATGTCTGGCTTCAGGAATAATATACTGGACAAAGAAAGTTAGGGATCACCCCAAATTTTGAATTTGAAATATGTGAGAGTTTGTATTTTTTTCCATATCATATTTTAATATTGAAAAGTTGGGTGATCCCTAACTTTCTTTGTCCAGTATATACAAACTATGAGAAATTTTAAAATACCTCTCCCAGGCTGAGATAGATGTTAAGGCACCAGAGGCGCTGGCTGCACAGGGCATTACAGACCTCTGGTTCTATTGTGGAATCCAGATCAGATTCCCACCTGCCTTTAACTTTGTCAGAATTGTCTGACTTAAGGTTACAAAGCATCTTGTAGAGGCGTTTGGAAATAAATTTAAGCTGCGGATTGTCTATTAACAGAGAATCTGTGGGGGAGACAGCAAATCCTCCTTGGAGGTGGGGAGGTGGCCAGGTGGGAAGACAGGGTTTTCATGAATTGGGGTTAACAATGAAAAGTAATTACTGTATCCTTCTAGTCTCCTAATCTTTTGCTATATATTCAGCATGTTTTTCAAAATTACATTGTTATTAATCAGCGACAAAATTTTCCCAGAAAAAATATAAAGTAAGTTTTGAAGGGGGATCCTATCTTAAGAGGCTGATTCACAACTGATCCAAGTAGCGCTGGGGTCCTCTACGAACCATTCCATAAAAAAATTGATAAATAATAAGTAAAAACTACAGTGCTGCTAAATCGCCATGCTTAATGGATAGACAGAGAAAGGTATATCTGAGCCAAGGTCTCTTTTTACACCAAATAAATGATATTATGGAACTATTTTACTGTGAAATAACTTTCTTAGACAACATAACTGGAAGCATTAGAAAAAAATACAAGAGACGTAGGAGAATATTCATCTTAATTAAATGAATTTGGCCTAGTAAAAACAGAGGTAGACCACACCAGCTATCAAGCTCTTGGTTTTATGGTTTGTAATAGAGGAGCGTAGTTAAGTCTATAAAGATCTTTTAGCTGAGGGGAAATTTTAATACCTAGATATGAAAAACCAGCTGGGGACCAGCAAAAGGGCCGTGAGGTATTTGAATTTAATATGTTAGGACTGACGAGTGCCATGGCTTCGCTCTTGGAAAAATATATTTTATACCCAGAAAAAGAACCACAATCATTGATTAGTTCTATTAAATTGGGAATCAATAACCTTGGGGAATCTAGATAAATAAGTACATCATCAGGGTATAGCGAAATTTTATGCAAACGTTTATTCAGAAATATTCCTTCAATACTCTTCTAGTCTAATAATTGCAGCTAGGGGCTCCATGGCTACGGTAAACAATAGTGGACTCAAAGGGCAGCCCTGCTATGTCCCCCGTTCAACACTAAAATTGCCTGACCGAAGCCCATTTGTAATGACAGCCAAGAAAGAGGAGGTATATAGTGTCTGTATCCTTTTTATAAAGTTCTCCGCCCCAGACCAAATTTATGAAGTGTGAAAAAAAGATAGGGCCATACTAGCCTAGGACAGGTTTTCTTGGCGTCAAGCAAGATAACCAAGGCCTCTGGGCTGTATAATGAAGAGTGCTGGATGACATTAAGTAGTCTCCCTACGTTCTGCGAAGAGTATCTTCCTCGTATACACCCCGTCTGTTCATTAACAATCATCGAAGGGAGGACATTTTCGAAACGTAAAGCCAGGACTTTGGCGAGTAGCTTCAAGATCTAAATTTAGTACAGATATTGGCCTGTATGTCAAACACCAGAAGAGTGTTCGTCATACAGGCTGATATCTGTAATGGAGGGAGTGTTCCAGCCTCATATGAATATTGTAGCATTTCAAATGAAGGGTTGGCAAGGATGGTACTAAATTTTTTGAAAAATTCGGCACTGAAACGGTCAATCGTCCCTTTGCTGATTTGTAATTTGTGGTAACTTCACGTTTGTGAAGAAATTAATCATGTAGGGTTCTGCCGAGGATGCTCAGAGCACTGGATGGAAAATGTTTGTATGAATATATGTAATGTGAGCGCACGCAGAGCGCGAGCTGCAAAAATTTTTGCGACACTTTGAAAGCAAATATTGCCTCTGAGTCACCAGAGATTACTGTGTTTCTTTGATGTTCTCCAAGGTGCGTGCGAGATGCCTCTAATTTTCATAGATATGTAGATGGCATATTCATAAACTTGTTTTTCTATTTTGTACCCAAATACTTTCGATTAAATTTCTGAATACGACTTAACAACTGTCATTTATGTTTCAAACATTTCTTCAGTGGTGCCCGTTGGACAGATAACAAGGAGGGCGATAAACGTCTTTAAACTGCTTATTAGTCTTTATCCGTTTTCAGTCATTTTCTTTGATTAAGGATACTTTAACTCTCCTTTCTCAGGTGTCGCTAATTGTCTTCATTAAGATGAGAGATAAAACAGGTCAACTGAAGGCAAAAAAAACTGTGCATTTCAGTCTTTGTTTTCAATTAAACAGTTATGAAATGAGGGTTTGATGGCTTGCTCTGTAGGGTGTGGCAAAAGTTAATGCGGAAAATCCACAGAAGTTTTTTTTTTTTTTTTGTGAAGGGTTACCTATGAAGGCACGTGAATTAAATATTTTTATTGAACTTATTATTCACTCGCCTTGACAGTTTATTAAAAGGGGAACTGTGTACTTAACCGGCAATGGATTATTCATATTGTTGGAAAATGTGTTAACCAAGAACAATGATTAAAATCGGGTGAATAATCTCATCAGTTTCAAGGTATGTTTTCTGCCCCCACAATTTTCCGTCCACTGACCGCCACTGTTATTAAACACTGATACAGCGCCCTCCATAATTATTGGCACCCCTGGTTAAGATGTGTTAAAAGCCTTAAAATAAATTCAATTTTTATTGCAGAAGCATACTCTCACACTGAAAATTGTAGAAAAATGTAACCTTCAACTCAAGTGAATTTTAAGAGAAAAAAAAATCCCTGACTACGAAATAATTATTTTTCATAAAATCACCTGTTCCACAATTATTGACACCCCTAACAATTCCTAGGAAATAAATGTAATTGAAGTATTTGTCATTTCTACGGTAGTTTACAAAGTTGATCAGAGTATCTAGGAACATTTAATTAGTAATCCATCACTTCCTGTTTCCCTGGGGTATAAATATGACGTGACACAGAGGCCATTTCTCTTATCCACTCTTCAACATGGGAAAGACAAAGGAACACACCATTCAAGTAAGGCAGATGTGTGTCGACCTTCACAAGTCAGGCAATGGCTACAAGAAAATAGCCACTCGCCTGCACCTGCCCATATCTACTGTCAGAGGAATCATTAAGAAGTTTAAAACAACTGGGACAGTGGTAAACAAGCCTGGACGAGGACGCAAGGTTATTTTGCCTCCACGCACAGTGAGGAGGATGGTAAGAGAAATAAAAAGTTCTCCAAAGCTCACTGTTAAAGAATTGCAACAAATGGTAGCATCTTGGGGTCACAAAGTCTCCAAAACAACCATCAGGCGCTATCTACATGCCAACAAGCTGTTAGGGAGGCATGCACGGAAAAAACCTTTTCTCGCTCACAATCATAAACGCAAACATCTGGAGTTTGCTAAGCAGTACTGGGACTTCAACTGGGACCTTGTGCTTTGGTCAGATGAGACCAAGATAGAGCTTTTTGGCAACAAACACTCTAAGTGGGTCTGGCGGAACACAAAAGATGAGTATGCAGAAAAGCAGCTCATGCTCACTGTGAAGTATGGGGGAGGATCGGTGATGCTGTGGGCCTGTTTCTCTTCCAGAGGCCCTGGGAACCTTGTTAGGGTGCATGGCATCATGAACGCTTTAATATACCAGGACATTTTAAATCAAAATCTGGTGGCCTCTGCCCGAAAGCTGAAAGTGGGTCGTCACTGGGTCTTTCAGCAAGATAATGACCCTAAACATGTGGCCAAATCTACAAAGAAATGGTTCACCAGACACAGAATCAAGCTCCTCCCATGGCCATCTCAGTCCCCAGTCCTCAACCCCATTGAAAACCTGTGGAGTGAGCTGAAGAGGAGAGTGCAGAGGAGAGGACCCAAGTCGCTGCATGATTTAGAGAGATTGTGCAAAGAGGAATGATTGAAGATCCCTCTTTCTGTATTATCCCATCTTGTGAAACATTATAGAAGATTAAGTGCTGTTTTGTTGGCAAAAGGGGGTTGTACAAAGTATTAACATCAGGGGTGCTAATAATTGTGGCACACATGATTTGATGTATAAGAATTATTTCTTAATATGGGATTTTTTTCCCACTGAATAAATGCACTTGAATTAAAGGTTGGATTTTCCTCTTTTTTCATTGTGGTCCTACATTATTTAGAAAAAAACTTAATTTATTAGAAGCTAAAGAACACATCTTAACCAGGGGTGCCAATAATTATGGAGGGCACTGTACATTAACATGCAAAGAATGTTACTGTCCTTGACAGAGATTTATCTAGCTTTGCTGTTGTTTATATAACAAGAAAACTTTTCTCACGACATGCGAAGTACAACCCCAAATCAGAAGAAGTTGGGACGGTATGTTAAATTCAAATTAAAACTGAAATTAGTGATTTGTAAATTATCTTTGACTTGAAAGACATTGAAAACAATACAACAGCACATTATTTGATGTTTTAACTCAGGAATTTTATTGTTTTTTCAAAATAAAGACTTCACCTCTTGCAACACATTTCAAAAAAAGTTGGGACAGTACAGGATTTACCACTTTGTACTGTTCCCATTCCTTTTAACAACACTTAAAACATGTTTAGGGACTGAAGTAACCAAGTGACTAGTGTTGCAGGTGTTAGTTTGTCCCATTCTTCCCGCAAACAGCTTTTTAGGTGTGCAACAGAACGGGGTCTTCGTTGACGCATTTTGCGCTTCAAAATGCGCCAAACATTCTCTATAGGAGACAAATCAGGGCTGCAGGCAGGCCAGTCAAGCACCCGCACCCTCTTCTTATGCAGCCATGCCTTTGTTATGTGCGCAGTATGTGGTTTGGCATTGTCTTGCTGAAGTAAGCATGGGCGTCCCTGGAAAAGATGTCGCCTTGAAGGCAGCATTTGTTCCTCCAAAATCGAGATGTACTTCTCAGCATTAATGGTGCCATCGCAGAAGTGCAAGTTACCTTTCCCGAAGGCACTGACACAACCCCATACCATGACAGACCCTGGCTTTTGGACTTGTAGCTGGTAACAGTCTGGATGGTCCTTTTCCTCTTTGGTCTGCAGCTCACGGCGTCCATTTCTTCCAAAAAAAGACTTCAAAAACCGATTCAACTGACCACAATACGCGTTTCCACTGCGTGATGGACCATCCCAGATGCCTCCGAGCCCAGAGAACTCGACGGCGCTTCTCGACACGATTTATGTAGGGCTTCCTTTTGGCACAGTACAGTTTTAGCTGGCATGTCTTGATGTAACTACGTACTGTAGTGCTTGAGAGTGATTTCCCGAAGTAGTCCTGAGCCCATGCAGTTATGTCACTTATTGGCGAATGACGGTTTTTAATGCAGTGCCGTCTGAAGGCTCGGAGATCACGTCCATTCAATTTAGGCTTGCGCCCTTGCCCTTTGCGCACTGTAATTCCTCCGGACTCCCTGAATCTTTTCACTATGTTATGCACCGTAGAGGGAGAAATGCCCAAATCTCTTCCTATCTTTCTTTGAGAAACGTTTTTCTTCAGCATTTCAATGATTTTTTCACGCACTTGGTGGCAAACTGGCAATCCTCTGCCCATCTTTGCTCCTAAAGGACTAGGCCTTTCCTGGATGCTGCTTTTGTACCAAATCATGATTACAATCACCTGTTGACATCACTAGTTTCAAATCACATCATCATTTACTTATTATACCTCATTACTACCCCTAAATTGCTCCCCTCCTAACTTTTTTTGGAATGTGTTGCAAGCCTGAATGGCAAGAATGGATGTTTATTTACAAATCACATGATGTTGACCAGACAAAACATGAATTATCTTGTGTTCATACTGTCTGCAATGAAATACAAGTTAAAGGAAATTTATAAATTACTGCTTTCTTTTTTTATTCGCATTTTCCACACTGTCCCAACTTTTTCTGATTTGGGGTTGTACAGTGCTACAGAAATCAATCACCCTGCCCCGATTATAATTGCCTGTCTTTCATTAGATTGAGACAACCGCACTGATCATTTCCCCACAGCCTCAGATTCAATTCGCCCATGAATACCCAGCACACACAGGCTCGGATGGCACTCGGTGTTTCCATCACTGTTGGGCAGGTTTTTCAAAATCAGTGACGACCAGTGCAGACGGGGCGGGGGTCGAAAACGAATGTTCACTATTCTGACAGTAACAAGAAGGGGGGAGCATATTTAGAGGCATTTATGTTTTGTTTCTAGCGATTTTATTGGACACTGGGTGCATTCATTTTGACTGAGAAAAAATAGTGCCAGTCGGGAAAAGCACTATCTGGACTGAGAAAGGGCTGTACCTCCAGGGTCTATTCTGAGGGATAAAATTAGAGTTACTTAGAGCAATAAAAGTAGGGTCATAATCCGCTTTTGCAGTATCACCAATGTTACAATACTTTGTTATTTAGTGACATTTTTGGGGTCAGAAAGAAGTCTATTGTGCTGCTTGTTTTGTGCACAGGCGAGTAGAAAGTAAATTGCTTATCATTAGGATACAAAACACACCATGTATTGACTAGGCCAAGTTTGCTGCATGTATCAAGGTAGCTAAGGCTTTTTTGATATTGGACTTTGCACAGGTGGGGATCGATCAAATGCTGAAGAAAAATAGCAATTAACGTCCCAAGCTATCACAGTGAGCACGTTTACATGCACAGTTAAGTTGGGTTACGGTAATAGCTCGATTAAGCCATGCAATCGGACTACTGCCCTTGTTCCGGTATAGAACGAAATTCGATTTATTGACCCAAACATGCCTGTCTCCGCTCCGATAGGTGGTGATATGCCTTTCAGCTTGTTCATGTTGCATCTTTTGCTGATTGACCTATTACGTCACAGACCAAACATTTGACAAGCAAGTTAGCTGGCAGCTAGCTAGTAGCACGTCGAATGCACTGACTCTATAAGATCGAGTGGCGAGAACATGGATAACTTTACAGCTCTGTATGTTTAATATGGGTTGTTCGCGATTCTTTATGTATGCACAACTGAGATGCACCATGGAATCCATGGACTGTGGCCGCATCTCTGTCCTTGTCCTATTTGATCTTAGTGCTGCCTTCGACACCACAGACCACCATATTCTGCTTTACAGGCTAGAAAATCTGGTTGGTATTTCTGGACTCGCCCTTTCATGGTTTAAGTCTTATCTTTCTGATAGATGTCAGTTTGTTAGAGTAAATGGTAATTCCTCTGAGTATTCCAAGGTAAACTTTGGAATACCTCAAGGATCTGTTCTGGGCCCTCTGCTGTTTTCCTTATACATGCTTCCCCTTGGAAACATCATAAGTAGAGATGATGTGAAGTTCCACTGTTATGCAGATGACACACAGCTTTATATATCTTTTAAGCCAGGTGAAATTGATCCGCTAACTAGATTAGAGATGTGTCTTAAAGCTGTTAAAGCATGGATGACACAGAATTTTCTCTCTTTAAATCCAGATAAGACTGAAATATTGGTAATTGGTCCCAAATCGCTCAGAGACACATTCCTCAAGTTTTCACTCAACGTTGATGGACTCCCAGTTTCTGCCAAAGCAGTTGTCAAAAACCTTGGTGTCACCCTCGATTCAGAACTCTCTCTCTCCACTGTCATATTAATAACATTAAAAAAGTGGCTTTCTTCCACCTGAGAAACATATCTAAACTGAGAAAAATGTTGTCTCTTCAGGACGCCGAAAAGATGGTTCATGCATTTGTGTCCTCTCGGCTGGATTACAGTAACGTTTTACTGTCAGGCTGCACCAGTTCTACCCTGAATCGCCGTCAAATAGTGCAGAATGCTGCTGCTATGGTTCTGACCAGGACAAAGAAATCTGACCACATTAGCCCAGTACTCAAAAATCTTCACTGGCTGCCAGTCAAATTTAGAATTGAATATAAAATTCTACTGCTTACCTACAAAGCCTTAAATGTTTGGCCCCAGAATATCTTAGTGCACTTCTCGTTCCTTACTCCCCTCCAAGATTACTTCGTTCACAAGGTGCTGGATATTTGAAATTCCGAATATATTCAGAGTTACATTTGGAGGCAGAGCATTCTCTTACAAAGCCCCAATCTTGTGGAACAATCTCCCAACAAGCATTCGGGCCTCAGGCACACTCTCTGTCTTCAAGAGTAGGCTAAAAACTTACCTTTTTAGTCAAGCCTATGATTAGTTCATGATTGGTTATGTATAAACATTTATTTGGCTCTGGTGGGACTGATTACAACCTAGTTTTATGATGGGTTCACAAGATATTGGAAGCCAGAGTTAAGTAAATCCATGTGGAACCGGTGCCACTGAGCATGCATTAATGGTGCCAGTGGGGCTTGCTACAGCCTTAGTCACTGGGGAGGTCCATATGATACTGGTGGTAGTGTTAAGCAAATCCATGTGGAACCGGTGGCACTGAGCATGCATCATTGGAGCCAGTGGGGCTTGCTACAGCCTTATATAAGCCTTTATTTAAACAGGTAAATCACATTGAGTCCCAGGGACTCATTTGTACAAGTGCGACCTGTATCAAACAAGACAAACGAAAAAATAATAACAAGACAAACTCAAAATGGTAACACTAAAACGTAAAAACAGATACACAAATTTACAGTTAAGATACCTTATAAGGACATCAGGGTAAAATACTAAAAAGGGAGAGAGGGTCAACTTGGAGTACAGGAGCAGATCTTTGAAGTGATATCAATATTCCTCAGTAACAATTTAAAACTATTAATAGGGATCAAATCTGACAGCTTCAGGCTAAGCTGTAACGTGTTCCAGGAGGAAGGGGCCGCGTAGGAAAACGCCTTCTTGCCTTTCTCGGTACGGACTGAGGGGGTGGAGTATGTTATGAAGTCCTGTATACAAAGGTTGTAGCCGGTTTGTTTATGTGAAAAATAAGTAGTTAAATAGCAAGGCAACAAACCAAGGATGGATTTGTAAATTAAAATGTACCAATTAAAGGTTCGGCGCATGGAGAGAGATGACCAATTGACTAATGAATACAGAACACAATGGTGAGTGAGAGGTTTGCAGCCTGTAATAAATCGCAATGCGCCATGATAGGCAGCATCAAGAAGTTGGAGACAGCTAGCGGGGGCATACATATACAGGACATCGCCATAATCCAAGAGAGGCAAGAATGTGGCAGCAAACAGGCGTTTCCGTGCAGCAAATGAAAAACAGGATTTGTTCCGGAAAAAGAAACTCCATTTCATTTTAAGTTTCTTTAAAAGATTATCCACATGGATTTTAAAAGAAAGGCCGTCATCAATATGTATACCAAGGTATTTATAATTAGACACAAGTTCAATAGGTGTACCCTGAAGAGAAACAATGCTGTGAAGAGCATCTGGCACACACTTGCTGTTAGAGAAAAGCATGACCTTGGTTTTCTCTGCATTCAACACTAATTTAAGCTGACGCAATTGAGACTGGAGAACATCAGAAGCAGATTGCAGAGATTGAAAAGCATGAGAGACAGAGGATGCACAGCAATATAAAATTGTGTCATCTGCATATAAATGGACAGATGCATTTAAAATAGACCCAATATTGTTTATATAAATTGTAAAAAGAGTCGGCCCTAAAACTGAACCTTGGGGTACCCCATTTGAAACCTTCACCATGCTGGAAGAGTGTTCGCCAACGAGTACGGACTGTTTACGGTTAGACAGATAATTGGCAAACCAACCAACTGCATTAGAGGAAAACCCAATGGCAGACAGGCGCTGGCACAGGATACTGTGATCAACGGTGTCAAATGCTTTAGACAGGTCGACAAAAAGTGCAGCACAGTGGAACTTTTTATCTAAGGCCTCCAAGATGTCATTTACCACTTTAACTGCAGCAGACACTGTACTGTGCCGCTTCCTAAAGCCAGATTGCAGGGGCGATAGAATATTATGGGAGCCCAGGAAGTCTTTGATCTGGTCATTAACTAAGCGTTCAAGGACTTTGGCTAAGATAGAAAGCTTAGAAATCGGCCTATAATTATTCAGGTTCTTGGGGTCACCATCTTTCAGGAGTGGGAGCACAAAAGCAGTTTTCCAGACCTCCGGGATTTCATTATTTAAAGTAGATAAATTAAAAATGTGAGTCACAGGCTCTGCTATGATGTCTGCGGCTAGGCGCAGAAAGAGAGGTGGAAGATTATCAGGACCAGATGACTTCCTAGGGTCTAGCTCCCTAAGGGCTTTCCAGACATCACCAACAGCGAAGGGTGAAAACGAAGAAGGAGGACGCCCAGAGAGACTACATGAAGCATCCCTGGAGACATTGGATAGGGAAGGAGGAGAGGAGGGGGGAGGGGAAGAGCCCATTCCAGGTGAGGAGTCAAACAAGAAACCAGAAGCTATAAAATGTTCATTGAATTGATTTAGCATTTCAGACTTGTTATAAACTGGGACCGAGTCGACAATAACATAAGGAGGCAAATCGGCAAGGTGGTTCTGGTGGTTCATCTGGAGAGACTTTACATTATTCCAAAAACTCCTGGGGTTGTTTGGACTATCAAGAGACTGAGCTAGATAAAACTCACTTTTAGCCTTCTTAACAGAAGCTGTGAACCTATTTCTAGCCTGGCGAAAAGCGAGAACCAGACTTCCTAGCAGCAGCCCAAAACTGGTTTTGTATAAAAGGGAAGACAACTCACTGGAAAACCAGGGGCTATCACGCCCCTTTGCCCTGAAACGACGGAAAGGGGCATGTTTATTAATAAAATAACTAAAATTATCATAAAAATAATTCCAGGCCAGATCGACTTCAACAATCAAGAATACGCGATCCCATCTAAACTGATGCAGGTCATGGAGAAAAGCTTGCTCGCTAAAGTTTTTTAAATTTCTTTTCTGAGTGACACAGGGCTTGAAACTTGGAATTTTGCTATCCCTGATTGCTCCAATTACACAATGGTCACTAAGGTCATTAGCAAAGACACTAACCACTGAATATTTATGGGGCCTATTAGTAATAAATAGATCGAGAAGGGAAGATTTATCTGGTCTTTTGGGATTAGGACGAGTAGGACCCTCAATGATTTGAGTGAAATCAGAAGATAAACAATGGGCTTTAAAATCATCTGATGCAGAAGAAAGCCAATCCCAGTTCAGGTCCCCAATGAGGACTATTTCATTAAAACGAAGCTGGGACAAGTGCTGCATTAAGGCAGGCAGTGTATCTGAGGACGCTGATGGGGGCTACAGCCTTAGTCACCAGGGAGGTCCATATGGTACTGGTGGTAGTGTTAAGCAAACCCATGTGGAACCGGTGGCACTGAGCATAAATCAACGGTGCCAGTGGGGCTTGCTACAGCTTTAGTCACCGGGGAGGTCCATATGGTGCTCGTGTTTAGAAAATCAAAAGTGATCTTACAGCCTGGTGTAAGTGTAGGGCCTCTGAGCTGCAGGAAATGGATGGAGGGGTGTTTCCTGACCAGTCTGCTAATAATTTCTCACTTGGCACATGACACAGGGCGGTTTTTTTTATTAACATGCAGCAGTTTTATCCAGTGCCTCACCCCCCTTTTTTCTGTGTCTCTTTCCGAGGATTGTCAACATAACATAACATGAGTGGCGAGAACAGGTCGTTCAGCCCAACTAGGCTCGCCAGTTTCTTTTAACTATTATAAATATATCACTTCAGATACTCAATGTCTCAATGGTATCTAGCTTTAAGTCAAGCCTGCTCTTGAAAACTGCCAAGGTTTCTGCCTCAACAATATGGTCAGGCAAGCTGTTCCACATCGAAATTACTCTTTGGGTGAAAAAGTATTCCCTAATATCAGTGCTAAATTTCCCCTTGGTCAACTTCCATTTGTGACCCCGAGTTCTACTAACAACACTTGGTTGAAGGAATCCTACATAATTCACTTTGTTAATCCATTTAACATATTTAAAGAGCTCAATCAGATCACCCTTGAGTCTCCTTTCCTACGACTAAAGAGATTAAGGATCTTCAGCCTGTTCTCATAGCTTTCATCTTTTATACCCGGAATCAGCTAAGTTGCTCTTCACTCAAAAAAATGAAACCCTATGAAATGTTAGATTTACTTAATAATGTTATGTCAACTGGTTCCACGCAATAGCTTTGCGTAACCTTTATTTGACTTCTAACATTTTTTGGCCAGTTTAATTAATTTCATTGAGTGGAATGTACTTAACTCAGTTTTGTGGAACCAGTTGGCATAACATTATTAAGTAAATCTAACATTTCATAGGGTTTCATTTTTTTGAGTGTTCTCTGAACTTTTTCTAGAGCCTCTATATCTTTCTTAAAGTATGGTCCCCAGAACTGTACACAGTACTCCAGAGGAAGTCTTTCCCTCTACCACCCTGAGTCCTGGACCGTCCAAGCCCTGTCCCTCACCATGCGCGCTGGCTGCTGCTGTCCTGCTGTCCTGATCCGGTCCTGATCCAGTTCTGCACCATCCTCGAAATGCCACCTCCTCGTGCTACAGACACCACTGTTCAGATGGACTTAAATGGAACTCTCTTGCCATTTTACTCTATTTGACTTTATTTTGTTATTAATTAGCTAGATGGGCTTCCCCACTATAGTCAAGTTCCTCCTGAGGTTTCTTCCCACAGGGGAGTTTTTTCTCACCACTGTTTGAGGATTTTTCTCCCTACTGGGAGTTTTTTGCCTCATTTGCTGTAGTGGGGAATAGGCTGGGCACTGCCCTTTCATTTATACTAATCTCTCACTGTAAAGCGTCTTTGTGACAGTCTCTGTTAAAAGCGCTATACAAATAAATTGAATTGAATTGAATGCACGCTATCCCCGGTGGTGATGGCGTTAGCTGAAGCTTGGCTGAAACGTCGCTATGCTCTACTTTGTGCCCTTTCTACTGCCCCTGAGTGCGTTTCCCAGAAGCGTAGTTGCTAGCAACTAACATAGTTCAGGGCTCCAGACTACCACCATATTGGTCACATATGCGACGAGATTTAGGGCGGTGCGACTGATTTTGAAATGAAGGTCACACCGGGTGCGCCTAACAAAAATTTAAGGCCTGCGCCTAGATAATGGGCTGCAGAACAAAGCCATTGGCTGACATGAACGCTGAAAAAAAAAAAAAAAAAACAAGCTGCAACCAAGGAGATATACAGTGCTGCGAAAAAGTATTTGCCCCCCTCCTGATTTCTTATTTTTTTGCATATTTGTCAAACTTAAATGTTTCAGATCAAACAAATTTTAATATAAAACAAAGATAACCCGAGTAAATACAAAATGCAGTTTTTAAATGATGATTTCATTTATTAAGGGAAAAGAGCTATCCAAGCCTACCTGGCCTGATGTGAAAAAGTAATTGCCCCCCATTCTCAAATCATGAATTAACTGTGATTAACCACATTTTTTTAATCCAATTTCACTAGCCACACCTAGGCCTGATTACTGTCAGACCTGTTGAATCAAGAAATCACTTCAATAGAACCTGTTTGACAAAGTGAAATAGGCTAAAAGGTCTCAAAAAGAAACACGTCATGCCGCGAACTAAAGAAATACAAGAACAGATGAGAAACAAAGAAATTGACATCTATCAGTCTGGAAAGGGTTGCAAAGCCATTTCTAAGGCTTTGGAACTCCGGCGAATCACGGTGAGAGCCATTAACAAATGGAGAAAACTTGGAACAGTGATGAACCTTCCCAGGAGTGGCCGGCCAACCAAAATTACTCCAAGAGCACATTGACGACTCATCCAGGTCACAAAAGAACCCAGAACAACATCTAAAGAACTGCAGGCCTCACTTGCCTCAGTTAAAGTCAGTGTTCATGATTCAACAATAAGAAAGAGACTGGGCAAAAATGGCATCCATGGGAGAGTTCCAAGGCGAAAACCACGGCTGACCAAAAAGAACACAAAGGCTCGTCTAACATTTGCCAAAATGCATCTTGATGATCCCCAAGACTTTTGAGAAAATATTCCGTGGATTGACGAGACAAAAATTGAACTTTTTGGAAGGTGTGCATCCCGTTACATCAGGCGTAAAATTAACACAGCATTTCATTAAAAGAACATCATACCAAAAGTCAAACATAGTGGTGGTAGTGTGATGGTTTGGGGCTGCTTTGCTGTTTCAGGACCTGGACAACTTGTCAAAATTGATGGAACTATGAATTCTGCTCTCTACTGGAACATCCTGAAAGAGAATGTCCAACCATCAGTTTGTGAGCTCAAGCTCAAGCGCACTTGGGTTATGCAGCAGGACAATGATCCGAAACACACCAGCAAGTCCACCTCTGAATGGCATAAAAAATAGAAAATGAAGATTTTGGAGTGTCCTAGTCAAAGTCCGGACTTAAATCCGCTCGAGATGCAATTGCATGACCTTAAACAGGCTGATCAAAAACCCTCCAATGTAGCTGAATTAAAACAACTCTGCAAAGAAGAGTGGGCTAAAATTCTTCCACAGCGATGTGAAAGACTCATTGCTAGTTACCGCAAACGTTTGATTGCAGTTGTTGTCGCCGAGGGTAGCACAACCAGTTATTAAGATTTAGGGGGCAATTACTTTTTCACATAGGGCCAGGTAGGTTTGGATAGCTTTTCCCCCTTAAATCATCATAAAATCATCATTTAAAAACTGCATTTTGTATTTACTCGAGTTGTCTTTGTCCAATAATAAAATTTTTTTGATGATCTGAAACATTTAAGTGTGACAAATATGCAAAAAAATAAGAAATCAGGAAGGGGGCAAACACTTTTTCACGGCACTGTAAACTTCCTTGCTCCAACACCCCGCACGAAAACATACCCCCCGCCAGCAGAAACAAGCAATCAAGTAAACTCCCCTGCTGGCTGACATGAGCGATAAAATGATTACGCGGAACCCGGAAGCTGCGCTGCGCTGGTGCGATTAGCCCAGATGCTTACGCGGAACCTGGAAGCTGACCATAATTGGCGAATGAACGAGCAGATAAAGATAAATAACAAGCACAGTTAGCAAGCGTAGTTCAGCATGGTGCAAAATTAACATTTTCCCCTGGTCCAAATGACAATAAAATTTGATCCGGGATAATTCAATTTATGCTTTGGGACAATTTCGGCACAATGCGAAAATTAAGAGTCCGTTCGCAACGCGTTTAGCGAGGATTCCGATCCCATACATGCCAACTCTACCGCTTTTGAGGAATTTTATTTACCTACCGATTTGAAATCCACCGATTTTAATAAATTTCAATGAGTTAAAGTGTGTGCACACTTTATTTTTCACATTTTTGAATTTAGAGTTTATTTTTTACTGTTGACATAATATTTGTTTCATCAAATAATGACTAAAATCGCCAACACGGACCTTTGTAAGGATGTGTACGTATATACAACGTGCGTGTGCAAAGATGATGTCCTGTACATTACGCTCTTTGCTGTGTTAACAGCGAACTTTTGGCAGTGCAAACATTTCGATGCACGCTGTGTCAGGCTGCATTGAGATACATTGTTAACACTAGCAGGGAGAGACGGAACTTTCTTTGGAGTTTGTTTTTGGAATGAGGGAGATGGTGGGAAGTTCAGTTCTTTTAGATTTTTTAAAACCAGATTCCTAGAATTTCCTGCATAATGGCAGAGGAATGCACTGAAAGAAAACATAACGCGTTGTTGAATACCCCTCGGCCTGGACAAGATTTCCTGCCTCAAGGTCACAGCGCTAAGGTGAAAGGTGAAATCCAGCAAAAAACGTGACATTGCACATCTATGTGTCACAGTGAGTTAACATACCAAATTTGGTGTAGCTGCGATCAGTAGTTGCTGAGTACTGACCCGTAGAAGATGTCCTGCCTCAAGGCCACAGCGCTAAGGTTAAAGGTGAAATCCAGCAAAAAACATGACATTGCACATATATGTGTCACAGTGAGTTACCCTACCAAATTTGGTGAAGCTGCAATAAGTAGTTGCCGAGTACTGTCCCGGACAAAATTTCCAGGGTCAAGGTCACAGAGCTCAGGTCAAAGGTCAAATCCAGCAAAAAACCTGACTTTGCACATCGATGGGTCATAGTGAGTTACCATACCAAATTTGGTGAAGCTGTGATAAGTAGTTGCCGAGTACTGACCCGAACAAGATTTCCGGCGTCAAGGTCACAGCGCTAAGGTCAAAGGTCAAATCCAGCAAAAAACATGACATTCGCATCTGTGGTTCATAGTGAGGTACCATACCAAATTTGGTGAAGTTGTGAGAATTAGTTGCAGAGTATTGACCCGGACAAGATTTCCAGGGTCAAGGTCACAGCACTAAGGTCAAAGGTCGAATCCAGCAAGAAACCTGACAGTGCAAATCCAGGAGTCATAGTGAGCTACCACACCAAATTTGGTGAAGCTGCGATAATTAATTGCTGAGTGCTGACCCAGACAAGATTTCCAGGGTCAAGGTCACAGTGCTAAGGTCAAATGTCAAATCCAGCAAAAAACCTGTCGTTGCACATCTATGGGTCATAGTGAGTTACCATACCAAATTTGGTGAAGCTGCGATCATTAGTTGCTGAGTACTGGCCCGGACAATGTCACCCAGACAAGATTTCCAGGGTGAAGGTCACAGCGCTAAGGTCAAAGGTCAAATCCAGCAAAAAAAACCTGTCGTTGCACATCTATGGGTCATAGTGAGTTACCATACCAAATTTGGTAAAGCTGCGATCATTAGTTGCTGAGTACTGGCCCGGACAAAGTCATGGACGGACGACGGACGACAGACAGACACGCAGGTGACGACAATACCCCTCCGGCCGAAGTCGGCCGAGGGGTAAAAAGCAAGAAATGACAACTATACACGGAGTGAACAGTACGAGTGCATCTGCCAGTCAAGCCTTGGTCTGTCCCGTGCATTTTGTAAAGTGTGTACGTGCGACTATAAGATGAATCACGGCAGTAGTGCGGATGTTAAAAACATTGATGTACCGATAAACAGATAAAATGAGCAAAGTCAGCAGAGAAAACAAGTTACTTTTTTTGGTATGTTCAGACTATACAGCTCATGAAGATAGCGTTGCAATGGCAGAAGCGCTCATGCAGGGCTGTCATTACTTGTGGTGAGAATTATGTAGCTGAACTCTTTACCTAGGGTGATACTTGATGAGTCTTGATGAACCCGACGTTAGTCTAAACCAGGTTGAAATTGTTGCCGCAAAATTTATATACAACGTGTGTGTATATATCTGACTACTACTATTTTAGTAATGTGTCTGTCTCCCTCTGTCAGCAGTGCGTAGCGCACAACATACGTCACTCATCCTACGTCATTACGTTACTGTGAGATGAACGCTGGCCTTATCATTTCTCTCCGCTTCACTCAGGCTCGATTCAGCCTCGCTTCGTTTCACACAGCCGGACTCCAAGTTTGCAGTGCTGGCTTCAATCAGTCTGGAGCAAACTCAAAAGCCAAGGTGATCTTTCGGTACAAATCCGAGCACATTATGAGATTAACTATGAACACCCCGGCTAAATTCACCGCATTCGCTAGCGGAATGCTTGCATCGGCTAAAGTCAGATTATATAACACCACCGTTCATCTGTACATAACAATACGAATACATGCAGATGCCCAAGTATCATAGAACTAAAGCCAAGGTGATCTTTCGCTACAAATCCCAGCACATTATGAGATTAACTATGAACAACCCGGCTAAATTCACCGCATTCGCTTGCGAAATGCTTGCATCGGCTACACTCATATAAAGTAGCGCTGGTGAGATGAAGCTTCATGAGGCATTGAAGCTTTCCAGCCAGATGTGTTGAAGTGGGGTTCATTTCTTGAGGTTTCGAATGCTCTCTAGAGATCCCTTGGTCAATAAAAACATACGAATTGCGCTTCCTAAGAAATGACAGGCAACATATGTTATAATATGTTATATGTTATGTCATAACGAAACTAAAAGATACTTTCGGGGACTGGACAGAGGACAGTGAATGTGCTTGTGTATATTAGGGCTGGGACTTTAACGCGTTATTTCCGATGAATTATTACAAGAAAAATAACGCGCTAAAAAAACAACGCATTTAATCGCATCTTTCTCAGTTCCCTAATTTCTGGCACACCGCTAACACTGATGCTCACACTCTAGCCCGGTAGGTGGCGGTAATGCATCTAAAGTCTTAAAATGTTGAATATAATGGCTATAATTGCACTTTGAGTTAGCACTAATCAGTGAATGTAGGACACAGATGAAAAATGCACAGATAAATAAAGATGAAAAATAAAAACATTTTTGTTGTTTAAGTTTACATATATGGCTCTTTCCATTCTAAACTGTACAAATGTGTTACAATGGTGATGAAAATTCAAATACACCTTTTCCAGTTCTGCAACCACCGACGTCGCCATCTGCTGGCCATTAAATGGAATTCAATTTCCGCATTGGTCTCACTTTTCAGACCCGGGTGCTGCGTCCATCTTTTTATACAGTCTATGGTGATAGCGCACAGATTGTTTATGTTTTTATGGTCGTAACACAATATTAGGACACAGAAAAATTTTCATTATTATTAAAAGCATGGTAAATACGATTGTCTGACGCCTTGTGAAATTTTGATGCAGGAAGTGAGTACCTTATTTTGCCGAAGTCATCTTTACGCCATTTGCATATATTATGCAAATTAACCCACAGGGATGGACGTAACACGTGAGGACGCGACTGGTTACGCCCACAACGGTCATTTCAAATTGCATTTCTGATCAGACGAGTCCCGATAGTTTAGTGCAGACAACTGAAACCGTTATTATGGGTATTTCTCTGCAGTATTTCATTTCACTTTCTTTCGAAGTATCAACAGGCATGTCATGAGCATTTCATGAAGTTGGCTGCCAAATTTTGTAACAAAATATGTCCTTCACAATGCCTTGGCTGACATCAGGAAACCACTTTTTCTGTTGTGTTGTTGGACCGATGACTCATTTTTCTTACGTATATCTTCAATCCAAGAGTGAATAAATATGAACAATGTAAATCCTTTAATTCTCCTAGAAAAAATTTTATTGACCATTCTTATAGCTACAACACAGTGAATTGTACAGTTTAGTATGGGGTGACCCATATGTCTATTCATTCATCAACCAAAATTTATTTGAATTGAAAAACTTTGCTTATTGTGTCAAAAATTGGTATTTGATAAAAATGCGATTAATCGAGATTACAAAGCCTCTAATTAATTAGATTCATTTTTTTAATCGCATCCCACCACTAATATTATATATTTTTTTTAAATATTAGTTCCAAAAATGCCACACAAATTTGAAAATAACTGGGCACTAATATCTCAAGTGTTTTACATCCACGTTTGGTCTAAATTCCTGCGTAGTTGGGTATCGTATGCAAAGTTGCTTGGCAATAAGTGCTCACTACATTGATATGATTTTTATAAAATATTAGGATTTAACTTCTCTACCATAATTGCAGCCAACCATTTTCTGTCTGTAGAATAGGATGAAAAATCTTTCCCAGACCTTTTCTGGGCCTATTTGAACACAAAAGTTTGACAAGAGGGAAAGATTGTTTATGTCTACAGATACGCCACATTATGCAGGGGTTCCTTGAAATTTGGCAGTCCCCATGATAGCAGACGATAGCATCATACAGACTCTTTAAAAGTTTGTTGTTGGGAAATTAGTTTGCTGATTGTGATGAATTGGGTGTCAAATAAATGATGAATTGGTAAACCTAATGATGTCCCCAATAACTTGATATGATTGAGATTCTATACTTTTGGTTTCCATTAATGCATTCATGACTACTGGTACAGTGTAATGGTTTGTTTAAGGTTGTACACTCTGTATGTTCAGTGTTTAAAGTGCTTTACTCCATAAATGCAGTTATAATTCTGCCCAAAATCTCACCTCAGAATGTGCCTGAAAAGTGACCCCCAGGCAACCCTAACACGTTCCTTTTTAAGCAAAAAATTTTAAGTTTTCCTCTTAATAGGATTATGTATTTCTCTGACACTCCAGCTACAGATTTTTAATTTGGGTTTGTCACTTGCCAGATTGTATAAAAAGACAAAATATTAAGACTAGATATAAACAAGACAGTGGAGGGTATCCAGAACTCCCAAAAACTAAATTGACATAAACAAAAGATAGTAAGTATTGCTTCACAAACTTTTAGAACGCAACTATGTAGATGGAACAAAAGACAAAAAGGACAGGTCAAAATAGGGGTCAAACTTTGGTAAATAACACCCATAAGGGTGTGGACTATCTTCCTTACACAGGGGAAGACACTGGACCAGTTTTTGAACTCCAATACCAAACCAAACACTAAGGTAATTCAGTAACATAATCCAGCCGCCAGCCCGCAGCTCTGTAACAATATACAACTTTTATCGCTGACATAATGAAAATAAAATGTCCAAATGTAAACCAAGACAATACCCCATGAAGAGGGAGAGAAATAAGTGGATAAGGATAAAACAGAAATAAAAGCAGCAGGTCACAGAGGGATCCCGGACTTAAAACACGCAGAAAGAACAAGCAGGACATAAAGGGATCCCGGAATTCTCTCTCTCCAAAAAATACACAAAAACCATTCAAGTTCTTTTCTAAAGCTGCTGCGTATGACTCTTTAACAATATTAAGTCTCATAAAAAGTAGGAGACCGGAATAATACTAATAATAATAATAAAATTAACCAAAGAGGGTAGAGAGGCGGGAACAGTACTTTGTCAATGCATCGATGTTAACCAAGTTACATTACCGCACTTGTAACTACAGTTGGCCAAAAGGTGTCCTTAGTCAGTGGTAGCGTGAGGAGATGGTCCTCCAGACTGTGATACTTCATCCAAGAAGGCAGCAACATCCTTCGGTTGCTTGGAAAAACCTCGCGCGGCCGTCCTGTTGAATCCTGAGAATGGCAGGGCAAAGGCGATTCCCCTCTCCTTCAGCTGCTGTTTAACAGAGTAAAATTCTTGCCGCTTCCTTATAACAGCTGCAGAGAAATCCTCGAATATCATGATCGGAGCGCCGTCGTCGGACAGAGCCTCTGCTTTTCTTGTTGCTTGCATGATCCGAACTTTATGCTGAATGTTGTGGATCCTCTTGATAATGGCACGGGGCCGCCGTCCAGGGAGGGGGCGGCGGGTGAAAGCATGGTGGCAGCGATCCAATTTAACAGCTCCTCCTTTGAAGCTGCGCTGCAGTAGCTTCGGTAACAAGGTTTGGAAGAAGGATACCGGATTACTGCCCTCACTGCTTTCAGGCAGCCCGCTGATGAGGATATTACACCGCCATCCCCTTTTCTCCAGATAGTCCATTTTTTTCCGGAGCCGCCTCCAGTTTGCTTCTAACTTAAGTAAGCTTGGCAGAGTGTGTCGCCATGGAGTCTTCGGCGTCCGAAATGCGGTTCTCTGCTTCGGTAATCCGAGTGTCGAGAGTGGCGATTTTGAATGAAGAAGCCTCAAGTTTCTTGAGAACAGGATTAATCTTTTTGTCAAACCAGGCCTCCACGCCCTTAAGCACTTCAGAAGTTTTTCTGTCAACCAAGCTGTCGGTTTCTTCCTGGCTCAAGACCGAAAACCTGTCCACCATTTTAGCTTGGCTATGTCAAGGTGACTAAACTTCACCTGGTTTGGTGGACTTCCCTGTGAGGACAAGTTTCCTTTGAGTATTAGGCATTCTCAAACTTCTTGCCCAAATTCTCACTCCTTTTCACTAAGTTCTGTCAGCAATAGATCCTGAAAACAGTAGCGAGCCGCAGGAGGCGAAGCGTTGAGCTGCTACGCCGACATTTACGTCACGTGACCTCCAGTCCTGACGCTTTGACGTCTTCCGTAGTCGAACCGAACATTTTCCTTTTAAAGCCTTTTCATTTTGTTTATTCTTGCATAAAATTTTAGACACTGCCGACTGGTAACAATCAACATCGTTTACCACTTTCCCAGTTGAATTTCCTTCTTGATGCAGTTTTATAATCCTTTCCATTATTTCAATTGCCAGCTATCTTGTTGATGCCATGCTTCTCAATTAGCCAAGTCCAGCAGCTTGTTAAGGTCTCCAAGCACTCTCATATAACTGCAGACTAATTCACGTATTCAGATTAATTACAAGGTGATTCTACAATTTTTTCCTCAACATTGAGTGATTCCATGTTTTGTTCCTCTACTTGATATGGAAAAAAATATGCCATAAATTAAAATACATTAACCTAAAAAGTTTGAGGCGTTTCATGAAGCCTGAATGATAAGTCAACGGACAAAAATTGTTTTGAGTCATACCAGCAATTTGTTTATTTATGATAAAGTAAAAAAAACTGGATGCACATTGTCTATGTGTGGTGATTCCATAATTTTTGCCCTGGGTTGTAGACTGGTAGACTTACCCTCTTCCTTTCCATTCTCCCTCCCTCGTTCCTTCTTCTCTTTTTTGGGCTTCTTGGAGAGGCTTTCATCACCTCCAGACACAACATGGCCCGGATCGTGGTTCGCAGTAAGGACAGACTGAGCGCCCCCAGTTGAGCTGTAGGTGTAGCCTGCAGGAGTGTGTGAGCTGGTGCTGGGTACAGAGAACAGCTCCCCCTCAGCCAAGGACTGGGACTGCAGCAGAGTCTTCAATAGGAACCTACGATTACATAAAAGATGTTCCGCCTCAGAAAAATATACCCTTCTGTTATTCTGACATCACAAATGCAAAGGAATCATCCTTTTCAATGGTGTACTTTTAATGCAACATTTTCAGATTCAGACTGTTGAAACAGCGTCACAATTTTAAGGGTTCATCAAGAAACAAATCATAAATACAGCTGAAAGCAGCATTGAACGGGCCCTCACACTCTTGTGCACGTTGGGGGTGGTGCCCAGATCCTGACGGGCGAAGGTGTGCATTCGCAACCATTGGACAGTGGTAGTCTGTGTAAAAGGTTATTTCCTGAGTGGAGAGCAAACACCTTTATTGAAACATGACCCTGTGCATGGGGGCGCTCTAAAGAACACTGTCCACGCGGAAGCTCAGAGCGGCATGCTGACATCTTCCAAATGGGACCCTTATTATTCGTATGAGGTTTCGACCAGTTTTGCCAATGTTTGTTTCAGTAAGAACAACTTCCTGTTTCATGGCACCAAGACTTTTTTTTTTAGGTCTGGGCATGGTTCACGTGTCCACCGAATTTCATCCTTGTAGGTTAAACGGGCTGCGAGGGCTGCCTGGTTGAAATCTGAAATTTTCTAGGGGGCACTATGGAGCCACTTTGCCATGCCCATGTGCAAAGGCCATACTCTGGTAAAATATATTCTGGGCTGAGGCCCTCAAAAATGCAGTTGTTTATTAGGGGGTGCTTTAGAGCCAGTGTGTCGCGCCTAGGGCCAATTGGGATATCAAATTGTTTAAAATTGTAAGCAAAGTTTTGGGAGTTTTCGAGTATGCTCAAAAATGCGTTTGTAAAATTTGAAAAAAATGCAGGAAATGGCTTATAGCTCACTTCCTGTTAGGCAAAAAAATAATTCCAAATAACTTTATTATGAACCCCATCACCCCACAACATTTCATGTTTGGTGGCGCTACAGAGCCACCGAGGCATGCCCAAGCTCAACTGACATGCCAATTTTGTCAGTACTCAAGAGTGAACATACAGTGCTCTGAAAAAGTATTTCCCCCTTCCTAATTTCATATGTTTTTGCATATTTGTCACACTTCAAGGTTTCAGATCATCAAACTAATTCTAATATTAGACAAAGATAACCCGAGAAAATAGAAAATGCAGTTTTTAAATGAAGATCTCATTTATTAGGGGAAAAAAGCTATCCAAACCTACCTGGCCCGATGTGAAAAAGTAATTACCCCCCTTGTTAAAGAGCTTAGGACATGTACTGAGCAAGTTTATGAATATAGAAGGGTAATTAATTATTAAAAGAATTCCCATCGTCTGCCTAAAAAAATGTTGAAAATAGGCCTAATTTTTAACAAAAATCGCAATTTTTTGTTACTTGCCCCACCCCCCTCAGCAACAAACATACTGAGCAACACAGAAAAGCGATTCTGGCAGTCCCCCTGTGTGGTCACGTCATAAGTAGCACACGGTGGGCGATTGTGCGTCCAACAACGATGGCATCCCAGTCAGATTCCGATAGTTCCTCAGAATTTTCAATTGAATCTGGCCATTTTGATGAAGAAGAGTACTTTTTTATGGAAGATGAGGAAACAACAAAATAAAGCTGCTTTCATACCGACATTTAAACGAATTTTTTTCGCTGAAGATTACATTCAAAGTCAATGCAAAGACGCGAATACGTTTCGCGTGTATTCGCGGCTTTGCGTTGACTTTGAATGTAATCTGTCGTGCGAAAAAAAATAGTTTTGCGTCCGGTGTGAAAGCAGTTTAACACGGGATTCAGAACCATAGGACCATACAGATTCCAGCCTGAGTACTCGAGCAATGAAGACAGCTAATTGTCAGTGTCTCCGCCTGTCCCGAACTGTTCAACACTTACCAGCCAAGTGGCGGAATGATTCTTATTCTGGTTCTACAATTGTTTCTGTGCACTGCGTGTTGGATAACCAGCCTACTCACTTTTCAACCTTAAGTGAGTTCAATGGACCTGACGTTTGGTTACCTTACCTAACAAGACCATATATAATATAATAGCCTAAGAGTAGCGTTAGTGGTGGTTGAACTCACCCCTGATCTAGCCAGCAGTGAAATGATAATGTTTGCGGCTCTATTCATTTCTGTGCACTGTTTCATGAGCTCTCGAAACAATGCTTGTAAGCCGTACCTCGCAGCTTGCTATTATTAGCTAGTTAATGAGCGAACACGCAGTGCGCAGAAATATAGAGCCATGAATGATATCACATGTGTAAACCATATCTTGCAGCTTACTATTATTAGGTAGTAAGCTAGCAAACACACAGTGCACAGAAATAAATAGAGCGCCGTGAATAGTATCATTTCACAACTTAGCTGGCTAGATCACACTGAACAGCGAGTTGGCTGGCTACTGAACGGGCATTGCAGAGAAACGATTTGGGTTACGCAAATAATAATAATAATGATATGTAAAAGCATGAATACTCGAAATGTTGGCCACATATCGTAGGTTTCAGTGACTCGGGCTTGCCTGGGCCAGCAAAGTCGGCACTAGTACGTTGCACTTGTTTTGTCCATATTCTCGATATCTCTGCATCTTTCGGCCACAGAAGCATTTCATGGCCATATGCATGCGTTGCACTGCATCCCCACACTACACATCGTTTTCCGTTCACTCTCAGTGATTTTTGTTGGTCCATTCTTTAAGATATTATCTATCCAGACCAGAGTTGTAAACTACGGCTAACCACCTAAACACAATCCGTGTACAACTTATGACGTCACGTGGCTGAGCTGGCCCAGCGCAAATGTTCTCGATTGAGGCAAAGGGGGCTTTCCTCAAGTGGATAATTTAGCCGATAAAATGCGTTTTTTTTTTAAACATTGCGTTGAGTACACCATATCAGAACCATCACTAATTGTTCAAGATAGGTACTTTGTAGCATTTTATCACATAAAAAACAGCTGAATTTCATGCCCTAAGCTCTTTAAGTCATGAATTAACTGAGATTAACCACATTTTTTGAGTTGAATTTCACTAGCCAGACCCAGGCCTGATTACAGCCAGACCTGTTGAATCCAGAAATCACTTAAATAGAACCTGTCTGACAAAGTGAAGTAGGCTAAAAGATCTCAAAAAGCAACACATCATGCCGTGATTCAAGAACAGATGAGAAACAAAGTCATTGACATCTATTAGTCTGGAAGGGGTTAGAAAGCCATTTCTAAGGCTTTGGGACTCCAGAGAACCACAGTGAGAGTCATTATCCACAAATGGAGAAAACTTGGAACAGTGATGAACCTTTTCAGGAGTGGCCAGCCTACCAAAATTACTCCAAGAGCACATTGACGACTCATCCAGGTCACAAAAGAACCCAGAACAACATCTAAAGATCTGCAGGCCTGACTTTCCTCAGTTAAAATCAGTGCTCATGATTCAACAATAAGAAAGAGACTGGGCAAAAATATCATCCATGGGAGAGTACCAAGGCGAAAACCACTGCTGACCAAAAAGAACACAAAGACTCGTCTCACATTTGCCAAAAAAACATCTTGATGATCCCCAAGACTGTTGGGAAAATACTCTGTGGACTGACGAGACTAAAGTTGAACTTTTTGGAAGTTGTGCGTCCCATTACATCTGGCGTAAAAATAACACAGTATTTCATAAAAATAACATCAAACCAACAGTCAAACATGGTGGTGGTAGTGTGATGGTCGGGGGCTGCTTTGCTGCTTCAGGACCTGGACGACTTGCCGTAATTGATGGAACCATGAATTCTGCTCTTTACCAGAAAATCCTGAAGGAGAATGTCCGACCATCACTTTGTGACCTCAAGCTCAAGCGCACTTGAGTTATGCAGCAGGACAATGATCCGAAACACACCTGCAAGTCCACCTCTGTATTGCTTTAAGAAAACAAAATGAAGGTTTTGGAGTGGCCTAGTCGAAGTCTGGACTTAAATCCGCTCGAGATGCTGTGGCATGACCTTAAAAAGGCCGTTCATGCTCGAAAACCCTCTAGTGTGGCTGAATTAAAACAGTTCTGCAAAGAATAGTGGGCCAAAGTACCTCCACAGAGATGTCAAAGACTCATTGCCAGTTATCGTGAACGCTTGATTGCAGTTGCTGTTGCTGGTGGCACAACCAGCTATTAGGTTGAGGGGGCAATTACTTTTTCACATAGGGCCAGGTAGGTTTGGACAGCTTTTTCCCTCAATAAAGGAAATCATCATTTAAAAACTGCATTTTGTCGTTACTCGGAATTTCTTTGTCTAATATTAAAATTAGTTTGATGATCTGAAACATTAAAGTGTGACAAATATGCAAAAAAAATAAGAGAACAGGAAGGGAGCAAATACTTTTTAACAGCACTGTACATGATGACAACGCAAGACCTTCAGAGTCTATTAACTCTGTTTCCACAGTGCACACTCAGCCAGTTGGCTTCCCCTTTTTCGGAGCTGGGTTCTGCCCTAGTTTTCTTCCTACTAGGGGGCTTTTCCTTGCTACTGTCGCCTTTTGGCTTGTTTCCTGGGGGTTCTGGCCCTGTTTTGTGTAATTCTGGATAGAATTACTGGATAGCTGATGATGTCAGAATTTTGAAGTAACTGTGCCGCCATATTGGTACGCCCAACAATAGCCTCCAGGGACAGAGTATTGTTGCCTCAGGTATCACAATCTGGGGGGAAAACATCTCTTCTCCGACACAGGAAATATAAAACATAAAACAGGAAATATTAACCATTGTCTTTATTTTAGAAACATTGGGTGTAACATGCAATCATGTACAGCGTATACAAATCCCAAAGGATGTCTTGTGTTGAGTTTACGTTTCTGAGGTCCTAACTGTCACTGAATAGGGTTAGCTGGCAGGGTGACAGTCGTAGGATGCAAATGGGCTCAGTAAAGATAATGAAATGGGTAAGGTGGGGCAAGGTTAGTGGCAGCCCCATGCCGTGATGGGTGTTATGCAAGTTAATAGCTAGGTGCCTGAGCGAAAGATTTGTAAGCATGGTCTATTATAAACCAGTGTTGTATATTAACCCTATTCAGGACCTTCGAAAAAACCTACATTAACAGTCTTTTGGGGTCCAATGGACCCAAAGGTAACTTTCATTATTTTAGCTTAAAATAAACACTTCATACAGCTTAAAGTACCTGTTAATTTTCAGAGGACTGTATATTACTGCATAAAATACAGAGTTTAACTGTACATTAGCTAAAATCGACTATCAGATTTCTAATGCCACATATAGTGGCCAATTAAAAATTCAACAAAATGGCATTATAGCCAAAAATTACAATTTCTTTGAAAATTTGCAGCTCAACTACTAAGAACTACTGCATAGCATGCTGATAAATGTCAGTCTAGTACTGCCTTCCATAATGTCTTCATTTCTCGGCAGCAAATATGATATATCTCTAAGGTCCATTGGACCTCGCAAGTTCTACGTTACAATAGCTTCTGCCAAAGTGTCCCAGCACTAAAACTTGATCTGAGAAATTACTTCAGAGTTTACTGTCACTCTCTCGACAGTTCCGAGGCACTGACCACACAAAACACTATCTGTGCAATGCTCCTAACACGCATGGTTTCTGCAATCAATGCAACAGGTTCTTGTCTTCCGGTCTTGTTCACATGGGCACAGAAAGCATCTTCTTGTTGCAGCTGGCTGCATGTTTTGTGCTTTTTCTCTTAGATCAAAGTATCCAAGAGTGATCAAAGCAGCCCTGGTATATTTGCGAAGGGACAGTGGTCCCTGCGCTATACTGTTCCAATTCAGAACCGCTCTGACCATATAACTTTGTATGTAACACGTGTAATTAGAAGTTGTAAGCTATCAAAAGGGGGGTATATACTGTTAAAGCATGGGCTACATGGTTAAACATGGCTGTGGACAAGAAATAAATAATTTTTATGTTTGTGATAATTATGTAACTTACTTGGGATAAAGTCCTCCCAATCTCAAGAAATGATCCTGCTGCTGTAACAATATTCTAGCCAGGAAGTAACCAGAACTTTTCAAGGGGATAAAAATGGCACAGTGCCTTCTGCTTTGCTTAGAAGAATGTGATATCTTTTGTATCACTCTGTGGTCCAGTGGACCCCAGAGTATTATTGTCAATTTACTCAAAAAGTGCATACCCTAGCAATGCCATTCTTTTCTGTATTTTGTGTGACTAAACCATGGAGGATTACATGAAATCTCAGACACGCATCATTTAAAATGAAAAAGATAATAATAAATGAAAGTGTTTGGGGTCACTCCTAAGTAGGGTTAATGGTGCAGGGTTAAGAATGTTATGGTGTGTGACATGAATCTCATTGATAATGTCAGAAGCAGTCACGAGACCTGGAGTAATAATTAGGCTAATGTGAAGGGTTACCAATTTGAATTTTGCAATTCAAGATATGACCAACTTGTTGATGTTGGCTTATGTGTAATGTTTAGGTAGATCGATAATAGCCAGTAATAAGGAATATATACAGTATATCACAGTAATTATTTCCAATCTATAACAGGGCAACGTGCAATTGATATTATAGTATAACGGGCAATGTGCAACCTATTTTCGCATGTATAATATTGTCATGGGCAATGTGCTATCTAATTTTAGCAAATAATAATGGGCAATGTGCAAGTTTTTGTAATTGACTATGCGCAACTATTTGCACTGAGCACGTTCCATTTCTGTAAACAGTATTTTGAACATGCAGTACAGCATGTAGCACCTTAAATATGCACTCTGCACTTTATTTCTTTACGCATCATCTTCTGCTTGCATTAAACTGCCCCTGCATTGTAGCACTTAAATCATAATGGCCTTCGTTTGATTGTATAAACTCACCTGTTTTTATTTTGTCTTTTCCTCTTTTTTTGTTTTTGTTTCTCTTTCTAGTGTAGTATGTGTCTTGTATTGTGTGTTTTGCTCTTACTGAGTTGTTGCTTATATCAACCTGCCAAGGGACCATGGTTGGAAATTAGCAGATGGCTACAAACCGATATATAATGTTTATTAATATGCACTGTCCCTTTTAAATAAATACATATAATTTAAAGTAATTACAGTGTATCCCATCTTAACTACACCCTGTGAATGATCTTGCCAGATCCCTTGATAAATGTTTGCAGCAGTAAAGAGATAGACACGAGGTCAGTCCTGCCATAGAATTCAATGTAACAGTTGATTACTACCGGGCATTCCAGTGTAAACCTTCTAATGCAGTTTATATGTTATCCATGAATTCTATACAGATCAGTGGGTCAATCTCAAGTGTGAAAAGCCTTAAAAAAAAAAAAGAAAAGAAAAGAAATGAACTGAATTCGCTTTAAAGGACCAGTGTGTAATATTTGGCATGGTTTATTGGCAAAATCTGAATATACTTCCCATTAATATGTTTATATAAGTGTATAATCGCTATAAAATAAAATTTCGTTTGGTTTTCATAGCCTTATTTATTTACATATAGCAAGGGCCTTTGCTTTAGAGACGCCGCCATCTTGCACCGCCATGTTGGCACAGCAGCCTGACCGACAATCCAGCCAGCTACAGAACGCGCTTTCAAGTATAAAATCCCAGTCATGGAAGACGCCTTTCCGCAAAAGTGTTTTGGGCCTCGGAGGCCACCGTCTTTTTGCCGATGGGAGGGGTGAGCGTGAGTGAGTGAGTGAGTGCTGCAGTTTAGAATCTGAACGCTTGATGTCACTGTTTCCCCCTCATTTTACACACTAGTCCTTTAAGAGATTTTTCTCCATAAAAAGAGAAGTGTCTGCAGTAGCCAATGAGATTTGTTCTGTGGGCTCAATAAAGAGGCATTGTATACCAATTTTATTTCCCTTGTATAATGTTTCTTTTCCTTTTATGTTCCTGATTTTCTTTTCAGTCTTATAAACTGCATGGCAAAAGCTGCATTCGAGCCATGGACAAAGATGGATCAATATCCTCTTCTAATGTTTCGCATTGAATGTTACATAATTTGTTGGAATAACATTAGATGTTCAGTTAGCTAAATCAGTTCTGTTATCAGAGGTCTTTGCCAGCCCTTTGTTGAAATGATTGATAATTCAATTAATCATCAATGTTGAATCAGTCACCACTATTAATATTGTTTTTTGTCTTCACTTTCACATTCGACAATATGAATAAAACCATGTTTTTCAAGCCTACAGTATATTTAATGTCTTCATTTAATTTTTTCTCCAGTTCGTACCCAAGTGAGGCCATTTCTTAGCAAACCTCTTGTGTATTTTTAATGAATTAATAACAAAATAACAATGTTCTGACAAATTATGAGTTGCATTTCTCCTATGGACTATTAACTTATTATATTGAAGCATATTGGTTACGATCTCCCAGCCTTCCATTGCTAGTGCGATTCCTCAATGACTGAGTTCTGTGCGTTGCATGCTCTTACTTTTCCACTACAGTACCACTAGTGTTCGCATTGCGTTTTTCATTATTGTTCCTGCCCACCCGTGTGGGGTATATAAAGAACCAGCCTCAGTACCACGTTGTCAGTTCTGCTGAGCAGCTTGAAAGTCATGGAGGATGCAGAGATGGAGTGTGCGCTACAGCAACAGTATATTTTGGCAGTTCTACAGCATGATACGATCCAGAAAGAAATTGCCCTGCATGCCTATATACAAGCTAGAAGACAGAAGAGGACATCATGGTAGGAGGTTCTGGACCAGACTCTGGATCCAGAGATGTAGGAATATTGCGTCTATGACCACTTGATGGTCGAGCTCCGGAATGAAGACCAGACTGAATTTGTCAACTTTATGAGAATGCTATCTGAAATGTTTGTCGAGATACTTGAGAGGGTTGGCCCTAGGATCACCAAACAATGCAATTGGTACTGAGAGCCTCTTGAGCCAGGCCTGAGCCTGGCTTGGCCATCACTCTTCATCACCTCGCCTCCGGTAACAAGTCTGCCTCCTTGATTTGAATTCGTAGACCACACGGAGAGTATACACGCAGGTTCTTAATTGTTTGTTTGCAGATTGTTGATATTTGTTCAGCAATCGCTCTGGTTTGCAAGTATGGAAGTTAATGATAAGTTGTGAATTCATTTTGAAGTCGTTTTGAATTTGTTTCATTCATTGTCAGTTCGTATTGTCCAGCCCCAAGGAACCTATTCGTTGGGAATTTTGTGCGCATTCGGACTTTTCCAATTCATTCATATTTGTTTCTCCAATTCATTACAGAGTGAAAGGACCTTAAAACTCATTTTAATTAAAAAAAATTGGGAGAAAAAAAGTGTCTCAAACACCAGGAAACTTCATGAAAATTCAATGCTGAAGTTGTTCTGTAGTTCCTTAGAGAAAAAGAAACAAGAGCTTGAAGGTAAAACAATACATTTCCCGGACCATAAACTCATTGACCAGAAGTCAGCGATATCTGACAGAGGAACGGAAAGCGATTTTTATTTAATTTCACTCTTATTTTTTTTTTCCAGTTATCAGACTTTTTTAGCTCCCGCCGCCAAGCGGGCGCAGGAGCTATGGACTTGAACCGCAAACTAGTAGAAACAAACGCAAAGCAATGGTTACCGGTTCCTAGCAGGAGGACTGGAAACCGTGTTTGCCAATGAACGGAATCTGATCGATCGCGACGGGAGAAAGCTGTATTACATGTGTATAATGCCAAACATGTCTCACGGGTTGTATCACACCATTTTTTTATTTGAGGGGTAAAAATGAGAATCAGACAACCTATTTGGAAAACGTGACAGGGCACACGTGTGCAGTACATGTATGATTCAGAGCAGGAATATGATCAGAACATTCCTTTTCAAAATGGGCACAGCATAGGACTGAAAACTCGCTCGAAGACCAACTGGCCCTCGTTCTCCTGACTTGTTTCTCCCACTGATCACGCAAAATGGAATCCTTTGGACTAAAATCCCTTTGCCTTGTATACGAACAAAATCCAGCAACATGGCGAGATGGCATTTTCAAAGAAAAACTGATACGAGAACTCCACAAAAGTATTCTTCGGCCCCATTAGCTTGTCAACAACTCACGACCAGTTTTTGCGCTTGGGTCAATCCATGTCAAATCAACCAAGAATTTCCCTTGACCTCTCAGATTTTTTTCAAATTTGGGGGAATGATTGAGACCCAGGAGTAATGGTCAGAACTGGAAACATTTTTGCTCCAAGCCTCTTAATTAGGAAGATACCTGCTAACGAACTTTGAGCTAATTAGCGATACCTCGCGAATTTATACACCCATATCTCTGAAAGTATAGCACCTAGAGAACTGATTCTGGTGTCACATTTTGAAGCTTTTTTCAAGCCCTATAAACCCACAAGCTGTCTCTTGAGGCCTACTTAGAAAAAGTTATCACCAATTATAAAATTCAAAGATGCACCCCAAAAAATTGTATCTTTCAATTTCCCTGTATTCATGTCAGAGGTACTTTATGATGTAAAGAAGCTTTCCAGTAAATTTGGTGATGGGTACTCTGTTTCTGAGAAATTAGAAATTATATTTGCAGTGTGTGAAATTCATTATTGCATCCAGCGACAGTAATACCAAACTGTTTGAGTCCATCTCAATGCCCTGGTTACTGAAGGCCATGCAACAATAATCTTACTATCCGATACCAGTGTGCCAGTAAGAGGAGGGCCAACCGATTTCTCAACTGACCAAGAGAATAATATGCCATCAGTACAATGGAAGAAACATGACTGGTTTAATGTTGTCAGTATGGACATATCTCTGAGAAGAATGTAAGACTTTCTGATAATCATGAAATGAGAATGATTAAGCAATTCCAACCATGTGAAAATTTTGGAGGGTACGTGGTTGACCGCGGAGAGCTATGCGCACACTGTTTGATGGCGAAAATTGCGTCAATGCGCTCTAACGCCCAACTGCGCACACGAAAAGTATAACTCAGGCTTTAGTGGCACTCATGTTCCTGTGCCGTAGTCAGCAATTATTCAATCAACGCGCACTGAAGAAATTCACTCGCAGAATTTAAGTCATTGTGCATTAAGTTAATCAGTTTCACGTGCATTACGCTGGATTTCCCCACTAGTGACATGGAAATCGATTATGACCCGGGAATTCTCACGCTTGTCTTTACTGAGGGATTGAAAGCAATGGAATTGCATAAAGATGTTTCAAATGGTCTTATTTCATTTAAACAATTTAAATGATCATGAAACACAAGCATAGTTTCCAATCCCTGAGTAAAAAGAAGCAGGAGAAGTCCGGAGTCATAATCGCTTTCCATGTTACTTGTGGTGAGGTCCACCTTTACGCCAGTGAAACTGAAACTTCAATGCACAAGGATTTTAATTCAGCGTGAGAATCTCATTAATAAGCGTTCATTGAATAATTGCGGACTACGGTGAATAAGCCTAAAAAATGCGTGAGACCTACGCCGAATGCATGAGACTAGGCATCTCTGCAGTGACCAGAAGAAAACACTAAAATATTGTACTGAGCAGTATGTTAATGCGTAAGAGCCCTCAGTAAAAAGGAGAAACCGAAAAAGATTAAAACCCCGGTTAATGTTAATCTTTAATTAATTCAGATGGGCCTAGAGAATGACTCGCTTACTATCTGAGCTAAGCACTCAAGAAATGCAACTTGACTTTAATAAGCTGATCCGGGCACAGCGACCAGCAATGTTTATGCAGTAAAAAAAAAAAAAAAAAAATAAAAACCCTGGTAAATGTCAATATTTTATTTCAAGTGGTCAGAGTGAGCAACTCGCTTACTATGTGAGCTAACTTAACATGAAATCCCAGAGCAGGTCGTGGCTAAGCTCTCAAACACCACAACTTGACTCTGACAAGCCGATCAAGCAACAACGACCAGAAGGGAACGCTAAAAAAATTTGAGACTTAGGAGTATATTTACGTGCAAAAGCCCTCCAGCAAAATGTTAGTCCCCAATTAGGCTAGTACACTCCAAGAACAAGCAGCCTCGAATGAAACCAACCCAAATTGTAACTAGATAGCCAAGTAATTTGATAACGTTTCTTGGCGTTGAGAAGATAGCTGAAGTTTGTTTGCTAAATAGGCTACAGAAAACCAGGCGAGTAGCACAGCCCCTGGAAATAACTCCGTTTTATGTATTAACTTTGAATATAATACAATTTACTTGGCCAGCTAGTTATTAGCGTAGCCTATAAGTTAATTTCAGTTTGCTCCCAGGAGATGGGGAACCCCCCGAAAAAAAACCCCGTAGCTTTTATTTGACCAGATTAGCAACTTAATTCGGCCATTTGCTAACAGAGTCATTACTAGGGGAAAAAATGGGGGGGAAAGTATCTCCCCGCTGACAAGGCGGCAAAGGTTATACCTCAGGAGCAATTCATCTTACCTCTATAAATGTTCGAGCTTTAACACGCAAGTGATCAGCAAAAACTCTTGAAACAAGAGTGAATCTCTTGATTCAATCATAAATAATGCACTCTTATACTATCAACAAACTGTCTTCACGCCTAGTACAAACTCTGCATCAAATGCAAGTGAATTTTTTTTGAAAATGTTTTTAACAGTCAAAATTAGGGAGCCTCATAATACCTATTGCTCTCCAAACTAAACAGAAAACAAACTGAAAGGAATATGACAGGATACTTGATACAATCCTTGAATAGGATGTAATCTAGTCCCCCAAAAAGAAAAATAATGCAAACTTATACTCACCGTCTCTGTTTTAGCAATACATACCGACAATGTCATTCTCGGTTGTACATTAAGCAATACTCCAAAGTAGCTATATTATCATAATAGACCGATCCATAGCTCCGCCCACCCCCTAACTACGCATAGCAACGGCCGGACCTAGGTCAAGCTTTGCTGAAGATGGCGCCAACGTCCCTTATAACCTCATTGGAAGCGCTTCCTGAAAACATCAATCTTGAGTTTTTGAAAACGGATCGCATCGCAAAAAAAAAAAAAAAGCAAAAGACAAGGGTTATAATTATTTTTTATCTGGGTATATTCACAAAGTGTCATTTTCTATTATAAACACCCGTGAAGATGAAGCGAAATGCAAATACTATCACTCAATGCTAAAGTCCCAGAAGCCACACTCATTGATAACAACGATCGACAAGGAACAGAGAACCATTGTTCTCGGCCAGTGCTCTTGCAAAGCAGGGTACGTAGCATTCTATTTACATATGGTGTGATAAGATCATAAACCTTTTCCGGAGCACCCAAGTGTTATTGCCCAAGACAGTCTTTGATTGAAACGGAGCTCTGTGTGAAGCCTGCATTAATCGTATCAGGTGTGTTTCTGCTCTGTTGAATGAAAACCTGCAGCCTCTTGACCCTTTTACGGCCCACTGCAAAGCCAACAACGGTCGTAAACAACGCGAGTTGAGCTTTCAGAATAATGAGTAATTATTAGCAAGTAAATTGCCATATCCAGCCCTCTCCCTCCTGAAAGTAGTGTTTACGACCCTGTCTGGGAATCTCGTGTCCGATTTACACTCACCGTAATAACACCGCTTTGCCATTGTGAGATTTTATAATTACAAAAATACGAAAACAAAGCGCGAATGTACTCTTCCCAATAGAGAAAGCAGTTCGGATAGGTGTTTGTTTGTCCAAGGTTATGGCGAGCGCTAGCTGGGTGTGGTCACGTGACTGCAGCCCTGGCTCTCATTGGCTGGATAGGCCTGGGTGGGCTGTACTCTGGATCAGTCTATTCCGCTGTAGAGGCATGAAGTTTTACCATCGTCACCATTTTCAATCAATCCAAGAGCAAATTAACGCTAATTTCGGACATAACGTGCGTTCACGCTATTTCTCTGGGAATATCAGTGCATCCTGTGGTAGTGTTCGATACCAGAGAAAATGGACTATTCAGACAAAAGCCACAAATTCGTTCTCACAATTGTAGTTAACACACAAAAATGAAAAACAGTTATTTCATAAGATAATTTAAATCTAGCAAGCAGAACAACTTACCATTTGCCTCAGTCATATGCGTCTTATCCAGGCTGCATGATTCCTCCTGGATGTAGGCCTAAATGTCAATACTCAATGACATTGGGAAATTTGTCTTCCAACTCCATTGGTAGGTGGGGAATGGACAATGGGATAATATTTTGGCTCAATTATGTCTTTTGAAAACCATTATCCTGCGCGCACTAATGAGTTGAAATAAAACGCACAAAGTAAGGTCTCTTTATGAACGAGATTATAATTAAAGCGATACACCGTTCAAAAATGATCATTGTATCCATCAGATGAAACAGCTGTAGCTCTTAGCCGAGCTGTGATTAAGATTTTACTGTACAAGATGTGCAGAGATAGCCCATTTTCGGACATGGTTTTTTTTCCTGATTCATGATTGTTCCATATATCAGATGTTGAAACGGAGTTGATTTTTCGGAAAATGAATTTTGAATTTGATGACAACAACAAGTTTCAACATAGTTGGCACAGGGGTATGTTTACCACTGTGTTGCACCATGTCTTCTTCAGTCAACACTCTGTAAGCATTTGGGAACTAAGGAGAGCAACTGCTGTAGTTTTGAATGCAAAATGTTTTCCCATTCTTGCTTTAGGTAGGATTTCAGCTGCTTAATACTTTGCAGCCTCCTTTGTCATATTTTTCATTTCATAATACACCGAACATTGTCAGTGGTGACAGGTCTGGACTGCAGGCAGACCTTTAGCACCCAGACTTTTACTACAGACCCATGTTGTTGTAATGCGTGCAGAGAATGCTGTTACTGAAATGAGAAAGGCATCTTAAAAAAGGCATCTGGATGACAGTAAATGTTGCACCAAAACGTGCATATATCGTTCACCTTTGATGGTGTCCTCATGCACGCGTAAGTTACTCATTTCATGTGTACTAATGCCCCCCCGTACTATCATGGATGCTGGCTTTTAATAGTTTGTTGATAACAAATCGAATGGCCCCTCTCCTCTTTAGGAGGAGGGCTTTAGGACCGGGCTTCCTCACACTTTTCTAATGTGTCTCAAGCCGATTGCCTTGCTACCACCAGACCTAAGAGGTCTGTTAATCGAGTTGTATGTGCAATCCAATATTCACCTGTATCCAGAGATATTGAAAAGACTATCAAAAAACACTGGCATATTGTGGAAACGGACCCTGCTTTGGTGAACTGCCTTTCTCAACCTCCAGTTGTTTTTAAACGCCCTCCTAATCTGCGTAACATGCTGGTGAGAGCAGACTTGCCCCCCCAGTCACTCTCTCATTTTCTGAGTGATATCCCCTCCGGAAACTATCCATGTGGTCATCGTCAACAATGCAACTTTACTCATAAATCTAACTTTTTCTACCATCCTCATACAGGAAAGAAATTTAACATTAAAGGTATTATAACATGGTCTACTTCCAATGTTGTTTATATGTTGCAATGCCCATGTGGCTTAGCCTATATTGGTGAAACCAGTAGACCTCAAACTCGTATTAAAGAGCATCGCAGTAACATCAGGAATAATGTTGTATCTAGTCCCATGGCTTGACATTTCAATAAAGCAAAACATAATACTTCTACTCTCAGATACCTTGGCATTGAAATGTTCAAATAACCACGCAGAGGAGGGAACATCAACTCTATTTTTCTTAAAAGAGAGTTATTTTGGATATACACACGAGACACACTGGCTCCCAATTGTCTAAAAAAAGAATATGATATCAGACCTTTTCTGTGATTTCTTTAACTGTTTATTTTTTCTTTAAGTGCAAACGTATGGTGAATCTTCGCTATCCCTATTAGCTTTATCAAGACAAGAGGCGCCTCTTATTGCTAATAAAGCACGATGGCCTGAGTCCTTGTTTAGGAGTATTAACTCAGTTTTATTTAGAAGGGAGAAAAAAATAGTGTGTGTTTCTATATGTATGTACATAATATTGCACTTTGCAGTGCATCTTGTAGATAGTGAACTATTGTGTATGGAGGGGGGGGACACCTTTCATATATGTATTTTATGCGTTCCTCTACATACTTAATTCTGCACTATAATTTTTAGGGGTTCAAGCCCGTAGGGCTGAAACCCTATTGTTTTTGTGCTGGTTTATTATTATTATTATTATTTTTCTTCTTCAGAAATGTTTTCGCAAATTCCCGTGAGATGGTAAATGGTAGAGACCTGAAATTTTGCACATTGGTTGGAAGTTGTGTGTAAATTCTGACCAAGGCATTTTTAACTCAGTAGGCCTGATGGTGGCGCTATAATTCAAGAAAAACAGGTTTTCACTTTAAAGGTCATAACTCCTAGGCTGTAAGTCCGATTCACACGAAACTTGGTACCGACATTCTTTGGTCCATTCTCTACAACTTTCCTATAAGGACCTCTAAGATCCACTATATTTGATTTTCCGAAATTTTGAATTCTTTGGGAAACACATTTTTGACATCTCCTCCTAGGCCGTAGGTCCAATTCCTTCGAAATTTGCTGTGGATCACCAGTGGACCAAGCTTATCAAAGATTGCATAAAGCTTGTTGAAATCTCATTTCGTTTCCAAGATATTGACCAATGAACTTCACAGGGGCGTGGCTTTGCACAAAAATGGACAAAATTCAACAACCATTGGGCCAATCATCACAGAACTTGCAGAATATGTCCATATAAGTACCAGGAACATACCTTGACAGTTTATTGCAAATCGGCTCATAGGGGGCGCTATAACACAAATCAGACTATAAATCAGCAATTGTTTGTCCTATAGCCATAAAACTCACAGGATATATTCATATAAGTACCTGAAACATACCCAGCAAATTTCATTTAAATTGACTGATAGGGGGCGCTATAACTGCAAAACAAAGCAGCATGGTATAACACAAATCCGACTATAAATCAGCAATTGTTTGTCCTATAGCCATAAAACTCACAGGATATATTCATATAAGTACTTGAAACATACTCTGAAAATTTCATTCAAATTGATTGATAGGGGGCGCTATAAATGCAAAACAAAGCAGTGTGGTATAATACAAATCAGACTATAAATCAGCAATTGTTTGTCCTAAAGCCATAAAACTCACAGGATATATTCATAAAAGTACTTGAAACATACTCTGAAAATTTCATTCAAATTGTCCTATTGGGGGCGCTATAAATGCAAAACAAAAACAACGTGGTATAACACAAATCAGACTATAAATCATAAATAGTTTTTCCAATCATTACAAAACTCACAGGATATGTCCACATAAGAACCTGAAATATAGCCTGAAAGTTTCAATCAAATTGACCAGTAGGGGGTGCCATAAATGCACAAAATAGCCTAACATAACACAAATCAGACTATGCATCATTAGTTGTTAGTCCAATCATTACACTGGCAAAATAGGTCCACATAAAAACCTGCAACACACTCTTAAAGTGGTTTTTGTCCCCTGCCGCCACGATAGTGAGCGGAGCAGGGGACATTGTATTCAGCTCCGTCCGGCCGCCGTCATGTCCCGTTTGTTCTGAATGCAATATCTCAAGAACGGTTTGACCGATTCCATTCATCTTTGGAGTTAAAGTATCTTTGTGTGATACACCAACCCCAGTAGATTTCCGTGACCTTGGCATTATTCTCAAGGTCATTATGATCATTTGACCACTTACAAATTCCTTGTCAACATGATATCTCAAGAACGGTTTGACCAATTCCATTGATCTTTGGTGTCAAGGTGTATTAGCGGCGGGGGACATAGTATTCAGCTCCATCCATCCGCCCGGCCGTCTGTCCGTCCGTCCTGTCCCGTTTGTTGTAAATGTGATATCTCAAGAAGGGTTCGACCGATTCCATTCATCTTTGATGTCAAGGTGTATTAGGGGCGGGGACATTTTATTCAGCTCCGTCCGCCCGTCCGTCTGTCCGTCCTGTCCCGCTTTGTTGTAAAAGTGATATCTCAAGAAGGGTTCGACCGATTCCATTCATCTTTGGTGTCAAGGTGCATTAGGGGTGGGGGGCATAGTATTCAGCTCCATCCGTCCGCCCAGCCGTCCGTCCGTCTGTCCCCTCTCGTTTGTTGTGAACGTGATATCTCAAGAACGGTTCGACCGATTCCATTCATCTTTGGTGTCAAGGTGTATTAGGGGTGGGGGACATAGTATTCAGCTCCATCCGTTCGCCCGTCCGTCCGTCCGTCATGTCCCGTTTGTTGTGAACGCGATATCTCAAGGAAGGTTTGACCGATTCCATTCATCTTTGGTGTCAAGGTGTATTAGGGGAGGGGGACATAGTATTCAGCTCCGTCAATGTGTCCATCTGTCCGTCATGTCCCGTTTGTTGTGAACGTGATATCTCAAGAATGGTTTGACCGATTCCATTCGTCTTTGGTGTCAAGGTGTATTAGGGGGGTGCTCACAACTCATTCGATTTACGTGACCTTGCCATTATTCTCAAGGTCATTACGACCATTTGACCACTTACAAATACCTTGTCAACATGATATCTCAAGAACAGTTTGACCTGTTCCATTCATCTTTGGTGTCAAGGTGTATTAGGGGCGGAGGATATAGAATTCAGCTCCATCCGTCCGGCTGTCCGTCCGTCTCATCCCGTTTGTTGTGAACGCGATATCTCAAGAACGGTTTGACCGATTCCATTCATCCTTGGGGTCAAGGAGTATTAAGGCCGGGGGACATAGTATTCAGCTCCATCAGTCCATCCGTCCGGCCGTCCGTCCGTCACGTCCCATTTGTTGTGAACGCGAAATCTCGAGAACGCTTTGACCAATTTAATTCATCTTTGGCTTCAATGTGTAATTTTGTGATACGCTGACCCCAATCGATTTCAGTCACCTGGCGGGGGACATGGCCACGTTTAGTGGCAACACTTGTTAATTCAGCTGTTAGAGCTTTCAACTACTAATGGTCTTTCGTGGCTTGAACCCCGGAATTGCCGCTTGCGGCTATATTTATTATTTTTTTATATATATATATATATATATATATATATATATATATGATTGTTGTAATATTGTGATATCTTTTTGACTACTCTGTGCAGCTGCTGTTAATTGCACTGATGTGCTGTGGCACTGACTTGTGGGTATTTAAGAGGATGTCCTCACTTGTATTTTGTGAGTCTGAAGAAGAGCCAACAGGCTCGAAACGTTACCTTAATAAATGTCTTTTTGACGGGAGCTTTTTTGGTTTGCGGATCATTTTATCTTTTCGTATTTGCATTTCTCTTTTTGATCCAGCACCCAGTACTAGAGATTTTTGGGATGTGCATGTCATACAATTTTTCCCTCTCCTCTTTAGCCCAGAGGACTTGTCATCCATGATTTCCAAAAAGAATTTTATATTTTGATTCATCAAACCACTGGGCAGTTTTCCTCGTCACCACAGTACATTTTAAATGAACTCGGGCCCAGAGAAGAGGGCAGTGTTTCTTGTTTATACAGTGATGTGAAAAAGAATTTGCCCCCTTCCTGATTTCTTATTTTCTTGCATATTTGTCAAACTTAAATGTTTGACTTAAAATTTTTATATAAAACAAAAATAACCCGAGTAAACACAAAATGCAGTTTTTAAATGATGATTTCATTTATTAAGGGGGAAGAGCTATCCAAACCTACCTGGCCTGATGCGAAAAAGTAATTGCCCCCCATTCTCAAATCATGAATTAACTGTGATTAACCACATTTTTTGAGTCCAATTTCACTGGCCGCACCCAGGACTGATTACTGCCAGACCTGTTGAATCAAGAAATCGCTTCAATAGAACCTGTTTGACAAAGTGAAGCAGGCTAAAAGGTCTCAAAAAGCAACACGTCATGCCGCAAACTAAAGAAATTCAAGAACAGATGAGAAACAAAGAAATTGACATCTACCAGTCTGGAAAGGGTTGCAAAGCCATTTGTAAGGCTTTGGGACTCCGGCGAATCACAATGAGAGCCATTTGCCACAAATGGAGAAAACTTGGAACAGTGGTGAACCTTCCCAGGAGTGGCCGGCATACCAAAATTACTCCAAGAGCACATTGACGACTTATCCAGGAGGTCACAAAAGAACCCAAAACAACATCTAAAGAACTGCAGGCCTCACTTGCCTCAGTTAAAGTCAGTGCTCATGATTCAATACTAAGAAAGAGACTGGGCAAAAATGGCATCCATGGGAGAGTTCCAATGCGAAAACCACGGCTGACCAAAAAGAACAAAAAGGCTTGTCTCACATTTGCAAAATGCATCTTGATGATCCCCAAGACTTTTGAGAAAATATTCTGTGGACTGATGAGACGAAAGTTGAACTTTTTGGAAGGTGTGCGTCCCATTACATCAGGCGTAAAATTAACACAGCATTTCATAAAAAGAACATCATACCAAAAATCAAACATGGTGGTGGTAGTGTGATGGTTTGGGGCTGCATTGCTGCTTCAGAACCTGGACAACTTGTCAAAATTGATGGAACTACGAATTCCGCTCTCTACCGGAAAATCCTGAAGGAGAATGTCCAACCATCAGTTTGTGAGCTCAAGCTCAAGCGCACTTGGGTTATGCAGCAGGACAATGATCAGAAACACGCCAGCAAGTCCACCTCTGAATGGCTTAAAAAATAGAAAATGAAGATTTGGAGCGGCCTAGTCAAAGTCCGGACTTAAATCCACTCGAGATGAAGTTGCATGACCTTAAACAGGCCATTCAGGCTCAAAAACCCTCCAAAGTAGCTGAATTAAAACAATTCCGCATAGAGGAGTGGGCTAAAATTCTTCCATAGTGATGTGAAAGACTTATTGCTAGTTACCGCAAATGCTTGATTGCAGTTGTTGTCGCCGAGGGTAGCACAACCAGTTTTTAAAATTTAGGGGGCAATTACTTTTTCACATAGGGCCAGCTAGGTTTGGATTGCTTTTTCCCCTTAATAAATAAAATCATCATTTAAAAACTGCGTTTTGTATTTACTCGGGTTGTCTTTGTCTAATATTAAAATTTGTTTGATGATCTGAAACATTTAAGTGTGACAAATATGCAAAAAAATAAGAAATCAGGAAGGGGGCAAACACTTTTTCACGGCACTGTATATGGTTTAATCCCAGCATGGAAGAGTTTTAACTTGCATTTGTGGATTCAGTGACAAACTGATTACTGACAATGGTTTACAGAAGTGTTCCTGAGTCCATGCAGTGATTTCCACAACAGAATACTGTCTGTTTTTAATGGAGTGCTGCCTGAGGACCTGAAAATCACGGCCATTCAAAATAGATTTTTTGGCCTTATCCAATGCGCACAGATATTTTTCTGGATTCTTGGTATCTTTTAATGATACTATATGTCCTGGAGGATAAAACTGCAAAGAATTTGGAGAGTTTAAGCTGAAAACGTTATTCTAAAATTGTTGAACTACTTCCCCTAACAGTCTGTTAATAGAGTGGTAAAGACCTCAGCAAATTTACTTATGAAAGACTTTCTATAATCTACGTAGCTGTGAGATGTTCCACTAGTAGTCTTTTTTTTAGCATCATGCAACTTTTCCAGTCTTTTATAGTCCCATCCCAACTTTTTTAAAGCATGTTGCCATCATCAAAAAGGGCAGATACTCTTGGAAAAAAAAAAAAAAAACATTTATTAGTTTCAACATTTGATAAGTTGTCTCTGTACTATTTTCAATTACATATAGGGTTTTAATTAATTTGCAAATCATTGCATTCTGTTTTATCTACATTTAGCACAGTGTCTCAACTTCTTTAGAAATGGGGTTGTATAATGAAATAATACCTGGTAGCCACATATGCCAGGCTGGTAGCAAAAGAACCATAATGAGGAGACATGATTAATGCAACACTTATTTCACTATTTTTGACGTAAAACAGGGTTCCCACTCTCTTCTCGAGATCATTTTCCGGGACTTTTCCAGGACATTTTCAGTGATGATCCAGCCAGTACAATATAACAGACAGGGACTGTGCAATACACTAATCTGTGAAAATCTGATTTAAAAGACGTGAAATCTATAGCTGTAACTTTTGTGTTACATGCCTGTAAATGATTGTGAATTTATCGTAGAATAATGACAGCACACCTGCAGATGTACTACACTTCACTTTATCGTAACGTTGGAAACTGTACAATAATAGTTTGGCAACTCTGAACTCAGCTTTCTCCTATCTCGCTTTCTCTCCTATGTCTAAATAATAATAATAACAATAATCATAAAATAAAAATTCGGCAAAGAAAAAAATTATACCCAGCTAAAGTATCTTGCACCTGCCTTACTAAAAAGGAAAGACTAAAAGAAGAAAAGCTAAATAAAGAAGTAAATAAATGAATAAATAATAATAAAAACAGGAGGATCAGTGCATAGCCATAATAATATAACATAGCCATAATAACATCATTTTGGGCACTGGCGGCCCCAGAAGCTCCCGCCGTTAAGTTAAACAAAATGTCAAAGTTTTTGTTGACAGACGCACGCATGGACGGACGCACGCACGGATGGAGCCCGATACCATAGCTCCCGTGCCACTCAGGCGGAAGGAGCTAATTAGGAGCCTGTAACTGAAAATGTTGATAAGATAAAGCAAATTGTTTTTGGTGATATTTTTAGACCAGTGACCTTGAAAAAATAGGCCAAGGTCACCTTTAGGCACGTCATTTGTAGGACTTTATGAGATGCATGTCCAGTAAAAATGAGGAGCCTGTTACTGAAATAGTTGATGAGATAAAGCAAAATGTTGAAGTTTTTGGTGATATTTTGAGGCCAGTGACCTTGAAAAAATAGGCCAAGGTCACCTTTAGACACGTCATTTGTAGGACTTTATGAGATGCATGTCCAGTAAAAATGAGGAGCCTGTTACTGAAATAGTTGATGAGATAAAGCAAAATGTTGAAGTTTTTGGTGATATTTTGAGGCCAGTGACCTTGAAAAAATAGGCCAAGGTCACCTTTAGGCACGTCATTTGTAGGACTTTATGAGATGCATGTCCAGTAAAAATTAGGAGCCTATAACTGAAATCGTTGATGAGATAAAGCAAAATGTGTTGACGGACGCACGCACACACGCACACGCACACGCACACGCATACGCACGCACGGAGCCCGATACCATAGCTCCTGCACCGCGAGCGGGGGAGCAAAAAAAAAAAATGGCCTAAATAGATCTGAATAACATCCAATGTCTGTGGCCACATTCATTTATAAGTAACTCAGAATATAACTGCTGTATCATGAATATTCAGCCTGCAAAGTAAAGATGAAATAAATTTAAAGGGGTAAGCAGAATTGAAAGGGCCCTCGCACCCTTTTGCAAGGTGGGGGTGGTGGCGGCAAGATCCAGACGGGTGCTGGTGTGCATTCACAACCATTGGACTGTGCTATACTGTGCAAAATGTTATTTCCTCACTTGAGTGCAAACACCGTAACTGAAATCCATAGGAGTTTGTTAAAGTCTGAAGCCTGTTAATGAAAAAAAAAAGTTGCAATTTCAATTCAAAATGGTGGACTTCCTGTTGGGTTTGGGTCATGGCACCGAGTCTTGGCATGTTTCATCTCTCCACCAAGTTTTGTTCATGTTGGTGAAACGAACTGCAAGAACTGTTTTGGTGAAATTTTCTTGGGGGCACTATGGAGCCATTTTACCACAGCTGTGTGCAAACCCTGTACCGTAGTAAAAGTAACACTGGGCTCCATGAGTATGCAAAATTAAGCGCGTTTTTGAGCACGCTGATACCCTCAAAAAGGCAATGATTCGGGGGGGCGCTCCAGAGCCATTGCACCACACCAATTGCCAACTGGGGTATTAAATCGAAGAGCATAACACAGTTAACGCTTCTGCCAAGTTTTGGAATATCCTATGAGTTACAGCCTATTAACCATTGCTGCTTGAATACAAATAACTGAATAGCATGAAACCAATGACACAAATAGTAGCCTAAAGTTTTGCCCACTGACAAATATAGACTAACCTTTACAAAAATGTACAGTTCAAAGTAAGAATTTAGTTTGCTAAGATTATTTAACTTCCCCTGACTAATCACACCATACCTTTGTCTAGGAGCAGTGGGCTGCCACTCAGTGTGGCGCCCAGGGGCTTGTTATGTTACAGCATGGACTCTAACTGAATCCAGCTGCTTAAAATTCAGTCTTAAACAAGACATACCCACTGTTAGCTAATGTTACCGCTAGAAAAGTTTAATTTCATGCAAGCTATCCAGCACTGCGTTTGGAGTGACGATGTGAGCTAACTAAACAATGCTCCGCAGACCAGTATTTAGCCAGTATCTCGTTTTAACTAGTGACCCCGTAAACTGGCGACTTTCAGCCGAATGAGTGTGCAGTTGTCCTGATTCCTCTTTGAAACAACCACAGAGGCATTAGGCTGAAAGTCGCCATGCAGTTAACATGGTTAAACTGAAACATCAATGTCTGACTCACGTGACGTAACATTTGGCTCCCATTCATTCTTTTGACCCGGGTTCCCTATTCATTATTATCCAGCACTCTCAACAATGTCCAACATACATTTGAGACCATTGCTCCGGAGTTGAAACCTTTGCAGGCAAGACAAGCTAGCAAGCATGTCAACTTTAGCAACTGAGCAAAACATGCCAACAACCAATTTAAAATTATTCAACTGTTTAAAACAAAATGGGATGAAGGGAACATTAATCTACAAAGCTCATAAAAAACTACAACAGTTACCAGAACAACAGCAAACAGCGACTTAATATTTAAAGCAACACTAAGGAACTTTCATTTTTGGTTGAGTTTGGCGGTGCCTGTGGGCCAAAGCGGTAGTGTTTTGCCTGAAGACCCCATTCCCAATGAGCACCAGCGCGTAGCGTCGTAAACATCCTGATCTCCCGGTCGCGTGCAGTTGTTTTGGAAATTAACAGAAGATTGAGGGCTGTCGGAATGAGCCTAAAATGCCGTTCGAATGTTCGTGACAATTAAAACACATGATATCGATATAATATCGAATATTTTACTTTCTGTATTTCCCACACAAAATAACGACATACCATACTAACATAAGATACATCAACATATATTTGATAGATAATAAGCACAGATTAAGACCTAGAGTTTTCATTGATAAGGCATACCTGTCAACTCCTACGCATTCGGCATCAGTTTTCAGCAGCATATTTACTTCCTCTGCTGTAGTCAGCAATTATTCAATCAACGCATATGTAAAAGATTCTCGCGCGGAATTGAAGTGCATGAAGGTTTATCAGTTTCACCTGTGTTGCGGTGATTATGACTCCGGACTTCTTAGGCTTGTCTTTACTCAGGGGTTGGAAAAAACGGAATTGCATAACAACGTTTCAGATGATCTTATTTCATTTAAATAATTGAAACGATAATTAAACACATGCATTGCTTCCAAGCCCTGAGTAGTGAGAAGTCTGGAGTCATAATCACCGTAACGCATGTGAAACTGATAAACCTCCCCGCACAAGGACTTCAGTTCCGCGCGAGAATCTCTTACATATGCGTTGATTGAAGCAGGGGAACTTAGTTATGCCACTCAAAACTCACGGCGAACGCTGGCTGTCAAACCGGCATGCACTGCGCACTGGCAAACGCCACCATGTGATGTGACTTGCGTGTGCACACAGTTGCCACAACATAACCGAGCGCAGCCTATTCAAAATACTCCAGTGCATAAACTAAAATCTGAACTTTAATAATGATCCTGAATATTTGAGCTTTGATGGATAGCCCAGTAGTTCATTCTCAGCTGAAGCAAAAAAGGAGAATGTCAAACTAATTTTCCAGGACAACACACGATTTTTCAGGACATTTTACTTTTTCTCTCATTTACCACGTGTTTTCCAGGACTGGAAAACTACTTTCTAAATTTCCAGGTTTTCCAGGACGTGTTGGAACTCTGTAAAAACTCTTGCTTTTTGAATAGTTCTAAGGCACCATCTCCTCATGAATATTCAATCTACAGTTATATGCTCCAGGAGCAATTATAATTTCGGCAACATTTAGACGCATTTGTCTAATGCTCTGCGCAAAGGAGTTAACCCCATTGAGCAGATATACTATATTTGTAAATATGGTAAATGATTTACAAATCTCACAAAAGTCAATTACACAAATTTAATTCTATTTATGTAGACTTAGCATGTCTATTTGAAGCGTTTGAATAACTGGTCAATTTCTTTAGCCACACCAGATGGAACTACATATTGTCTACCAGTTGATGTGTGCAACTGCATTCTTTAGTTTTAGCCCTGCGTTTATGTGTAGCTGCTCCCCTGGTTTTTTAACTTGTGTTTATTTTGAATTTAAAAGTTTATTAAAATCCTTAAAGCTTTTTTCCAGCCTGTGCGTTTGGGTCCTTAACTTTATTTTAGGCCCATGGTCCTAGCTCCCGCCGGATTGCAGTATTCATCCGGTGGGAGCAAATCCATGACAATGTAACCTTGTGAATGGTATTTTTGCATGTCTACATAATAAGAATTAAATTTGTGTAATTGACTTTTGTGAGATTTGTAAATCATTTATCATATTTACAAAAATACTAAATATATGTATAGTCAAGAGAATTGAATTAATAATGATGTGGCATGTGTGATGTAACCTTGTGAATGGCATTTTCGCATATCATAAAACCTTCTATATTCAACAGCTAGAATAAAATAGTTTTCTTCACAGCACCAAGTTCATATTTGATACATATATCAATTAGACCTTGCTCTTTTCACTGAGCTAATTTGTTTTCTGGTGGACCTTGCAGATTTTTGCTATAAGCATTCAAAATACAGCCGCGACAAGCTTTTTTCCATTTTTAGGGGCCTATATATGAGAAAGTATAATTTTTGTTACAGATATAACATGTTTTCCTGATAGTACTATAACATGTCTCATATATTAAAAAGAATCAGACATCTGGTGTCATTAAATCTGGAGATATAGAGAGCCAAAAGTGCTACCATGGACAAACGTGCATTCCAGGAAGCCATATTTAGCATGCCATAAATCTGCAAGTATGTCACATACAAAGCTCTCCTTCTGTGTACAGAGCCTTATTATATCAAAGAATCATGTGTGAAAATTTGAACCAATTAGTGTGAACAGTTCAAAAGTTATTAGCCATCAAACTATGGATGTTTGATTGTAGTACTCGTTTTTATGCTAAATATGGGGCCACGTCCCCTTTTTGAAGGCTTAATATCTCCAAAACTAGTGCAGATATTGACCTAAAATTTTGCACAGCAGTTATTAGTAACATGGACATTAAAATAATAAAAAAAAAAACAAATCTGAGATGGTCAGTCGGGAACTTTCTCTGAAATCTGGTGATTTGGCACGGAATTACCCAAAGGGATTGGGTGGGTCAGGTTTACTTTTCTTCATATAAAACTCATAGTAGAGGAACAGCGATTCTGATTAAACAAAATATCCCATTTCATTTGGAAAAATCTGTCACTGATCCAAATGGTAGGTTTACTCTGATCTCCAGTTCAATCTATGGCACATCAATCACCTTTCTGAACATTTATGCTCCCAATACAGATGAGCCAACATTTATGACAGATACGGTGCTGCTCTTCAATGAAAACTGTAAGGGTTTTGGGGTGATGGGTAGAGATTTCAACTGTATATTGAATTCTTATTTAGATAAATCTAGACAGACAAAGAACCACAATGCTAAATCCTCAAAGGCACTCAAAGGGCTATGCTCAGAATGTGGTTAAATTGATGTTTGGCGTGAATTAAATCAGGTAGTTAAAGACTTCACTTTCTTCTCTAATGTTCATAATTCTTATTCCCGAATTGATTATTTTTTTTGCTCACTCTAAATATATGCGTATGGTAAAAGACTGTGAAATTAATCCAATTATTCTTTCAGATCATGCCAGAATTAATTTAACCATTCAGGTGGATAAGGCAAACTTCATTTCTAGGCGATGGAAATTTGATACCTCCTTGCTTAGGGATGAAGAATTTAAATCTGAAATGCGACTGTGGATCACAAATGATATTATGGAAAATAATGATCCCAATATAGACCCCAATATGATCTGGGAAGCTGCAAAAGCCACTTTAAGAGGACTAATCATTTCATATGCAGCATTTAAGAAACGTGAACATTTCAGAGAAAGACAAGATCTTTAGAGTGAGGTACAAAGGCGTGAAGTAATTCATAAAACTTTGTCCACAGAGAGTAACTGGAGGCTACTAACTGCAGCCAGAGCTAAACTAAATCTCAATATTTCAAATGAAATTACACAAAAAATGAACCACATGAGACAAAAACATTATGAATTTGGTAATAAACCAAATAAATTACTTGCCCATCAGTTAAAGAAATAGCACGCAGAAAGGGTTATAAAAGCAATTTGTTTCAAAGACAATAACATAACCTTCCCCCCAAAAGAGATTAATCACACTTTTTATGAGTTCTATAAGAAACTTTACACATCTCAAAATAGTAATTCACAACAAGAATTGGACAACTATCTCCAACCTATCAATTTACCCAAATTAAATGAATTGGACCAACAAAATTTTAATTCTCCCTTTACACAAGCTGAAGTTCTGGCTGTACTTGATGTAATGCCCACAAATAAAACCCCAGGTCCAGATGGCTTCCCAAGTGAATTTTAAAGAATTTTGGACTGATCTTCACCCTATCTTTATGTCAATAGTTAATAATTTCTCCAACAATAAAATACTCCCCCAATCGATGAATCTTGCACATATTATTGTTTTACACAAAAGTGGAAAAGATCCTTTTAACTGCTCTTTATTTAGACCTATAAGCCTCCTAGACCATGATTATAAGATCATTGCAAAGTTGTTAGCAAAGAGACTTGAATCTGTTTTGCCCAAACTAATTAATCCAGACCAGTCAGGCTTTATAAAAGGGAGACATTCCGCTGACAATGTAAGGAGGCTTATGAACGTGATAAATTATGTGGACTCCTGCCGGAGACCTTCTCTGCTTCTATCACTGGATGCAGAGAAGGCCTTTGACAGGGTTGAATGGAATTTTCTACAGAGATTTAACGTTGACTGTAATTTCATTGAATGGATCAAATCAATTTACAAAAATCCCAAAGCAGCAGTTATTACCAATGGTACCTCTTCTGACTTCTTTTCTCTCTCCAGAGGGACAAGACAGGGGTGCCCATTGTCACCTTTGCTTTCCGCAATGATAATTGAACCATTGGCGTCATGTGAACGAGACAATGCAGATATTAACTCCTTCAACCCCACAGCCCTCTACAGAGGGCTGACCAACATATTCCCTTCAACCCCAAATTCCTGTAGGGAAAATTCAAACAATCTGACTAATTGATTGGAACATATCAGGTTACATTTAATGGGATTCCAGAGATAACAGTAAGATACAATGTCCAGATAATGACCAGCCCTCTACAGAGGGCTGTGGGGTTGAAGGGTATAGTGATGCTAGAATATCTGGGGTTGAAAGAGTTAAGAAACTCAACATTAAAAATAAAGAACATAAAATATCGCTGTATGCTGATGATATAATTCTATACATAACAGACCCTGAGAGTTCAATGTCATATTTACTAAGAACAATAGAACAATTTGGTAAATATTCAGGATATAAAATCAACTCTAACAAATCTAATGCTTGTCTCTTACACATGAAAGGAACAGAAAAAATGTGCAAATCCTGTCCTTTTCATTGGACGCCAGGAGGTTTTAAATACTTGGGAATAAATATTACATCACATTTGAATGACCTTTTCCATGAAAATTATACTCCTCTTATAGAAAATATCAAAACAGATTTGTGCAAATGGTGTTCATTGCTATTATCTTTGTTACGGAGAATAAATCTTATAAGAATGAACGTCCTTCCAAGATGTAATTTTCTCTGTCATATGTTACCATGTTATTAATCTGGCTCTTTTTTTAAATCTTTGAACAAATCAATTTCTAGATTTATTTGGCGCAATAAAAATCCAAGAATTAATTTATTCACCCTCATGAAACCAGAACCCCTGGGGGGGCCTTGGTCTCCCCAATCTCCAGTACCATTTCTGTTCAGCACAGTTGTGTAATTTAGTGTCATGGAGGTTGGGGAGACAGGAATCATCGTGGGTCCAAATGGAAGCAAATTTTGTCAACCCTTTACCTTTGGACTCTCTTATGTTTATAAAATACTTTCATAAGATAAACTGAGTGCCAAGGGCCCTGAAGGTTACTGGCAGTTACAGCTCCAACAGGAGAAAAGTAACTAGCATCAGTCCGCGGATTCAACAGCAAGCCAACACGAATTCTTGCAAAAGCAACACGTTGTCTACACGATATTGGCGTTAAAAAGCTCCAGCTCGGACAATTTCGGTGGTGATGGCGAATGGTCCCGTACCACTGCGAATCAATTCACGGTTCTTCGAATCAATTCTTCTCTGCGATAGAAGAGAACTGTTTCATTCACACACTTCCGCGGGCCACCGCAGCTCAGTGAGAAAGGGGGTTTAGTTACCATTATCGGGCAACTCGACTGAGCAGTCACACTTCTTCAAGAGTGACAGACAGCAATATTTCTGCCATTTAGCAAAAATATAATCTTTAAGAAGTCTACATCATGAAATCTGATTAGATTTTTTTTCTAACCTGAACTTTCACTGTCGTCTGCTGTCAATTTGTGAAGTGCGCCATCTTCTCAATTCACTTCTGGTTCTTGCTCTGCTTTCAATGATTTTTTTTTACACAACACTGCCACCGAGTGGGACAGTGGGTCTAATTAGTATTATTCTTTCTATTCCATGATGCTAATAGGAACAAACATCCAAAAATGGGTTTTGACCAGTTTTTATTGCATAATTGATCGTGAAAAAAAGGTCGACCATGCGGTTACAATGCCTGAAAAAATTTTAATTATATATAGGTTAGTGCCTAATACACACTAATTTCTAAAGACATTATTAAATGAGGAAATAAATAGATTGATTTTGTCACATGACCTTGACCTTGAAGACCAAAGTCAAATTCAATATGGTGTGTTTGATCAGCATACATGATTTGTCATTAGTATACAATACATACCGAAGATCTAAAGCCAACATTAAAGGACTTTTAAGCTGTTTTGTCATTACCTGGACCTTGTTGCCCAAGGTCAAATCCAATATATCGAAAACAACCAGCATACATGATTTGCTATTAGGGCCCAATACATACCTAAGCTCTACAAACAATATTAAACAAATATGGGCCATTTTTGTCATATAACCTTCACCTTGAGGCCCAACATCAAATTTGACTGACTGCCTAAGAACGTTCAGCATACATGGTTTCCTACAGATGCCCCAAACATACCTGAGCTCTAATTGCCATATTCAGCAAGTTACAGCAATTTTTGCCATTTGCTCTTGACGCCTAATGTCATATTCAACTTGCCGAGAATGTTTGGCTTACATGATTCCCTATAGGTGCCTCACACATACCTAAGCTCTAAATGCCACATTAAGCTGTTATAACACATTTTTGCCATTTGACCTTCACCTTGAGGCTCAAGGTGAAATTCGAACAACCGAGAATGTTTGGCATACATGATTCCCTTTGGGTGCCTCAAACATATCTAAGCTCTAAATGTCATATTAAGTAAGTTATAGCACATTTTTGCCATTTGGCCTTGACCTTGAGGCCCAAGGTCAAATGTGACTGACTCACAATGTTTCGGCATACCTGATTCCCTATAGGTGCCTCATACATACCTAAGCTCTAAATGCTATATTAAGAGAGTAATACCACATTTTTGCCATTTGACCTTGACCTTGAGGCCCAAGGTCAAATGTGACTGACTCACAATGTTCGGCATACCTGATTCCCTAGAGGTGCCTCATACATACCTAAGCTCTAAATGCTACAGCGCCCTCCATAATTATTGGCACCTCTGGTTAAGATGTGTTCTTTAGCTTCTAATAAATTCAGTTTTCTAAATAATATAGGACCACAATGAAAAAAAAGAGGAAAATCCAACCTTTAATTCAAGTGCATTTATTCAATGGGAAAAAAATCCCACATTAAGAAATAATTCTTTTACATCAAATCATGTGTGCCACAATTATTAGCACCCCTGATGTTAATACTTTGTACAACCCCCTTTTGCCAACAAAACAGCACCTAATCTTCTCCTATAATGTTTCACAAGATGGGAGAATACAGAAAGAGGGATCTTCGACCATTCCTCTTTGCACAATCTCTCTAAATCAGCCAGCGACCTGGGTCCTCTCCTCTGCACTCTCCTCTTCAGCTCACTCCACAGGTTTTCAATGGGGTTGAGGTCTGGGGACTGAGCTGGCCATGGGAGGAACTTGATTCTGTGTCTGGTGAACCATTTCTGTGTAGATTTGGCCACATGTTTAGGGTCATTATCTTGCTGAAAGACTCAGTGATGACCCATCTTCAGCTTTCGGGCAGAGGCCACCAGATTTTGATTTAAAATGTCCTGGTATTTCAAAGCGTTCATGATGCCATGCACCCTAACAAGGTTCCCAGGGCCTTTGGAAGAGAAACAGGCCCACAGCATCACCGATCCTCCCCCATACTTCACAGTGGGCATGAGGTGCTTTTCTGCATACTCATCTTTTGCGTTCCGCCAGACCCACTTAGAGTGTTTGTTGCCAAAAAGCTCTATCTTGGTCCATCTGACCAAAGCACACGGTCCCAGTTGAAGTCCCAGTACCGCTTAGCGAACTCCAGACGTTTGCGTTTATGATTGTGAGTGAGAAAAGGTTTTTTCCGTGCATGCCTCCCAAACAGCTTGTTGGCATGTAGATAGCGTCTGACGGTTGTTTTGGAGACTTTGTGACCCCAAGATGCTACCATTTGTTGCAATCCTTTAACAGTGAGCTTTGGAGAACTTTTTATTTCTCTTACCATCCTCCTCACTGTGTGTGGTGGCAAAATAACCTTGCATCCTCGTCCAGGCTTGTTTACCACTGTTCCAGTTGTTTTAAACTTCTTAATGATTCCTCTGACAGTAGATAGGGGCAGGTGCAGGCGAGTGGCTATTTTCTTGTAGCCATTGCCTGACTTGTGAAGGTCGACACACATCTGCCTTACTTGAATGGTGTGTTCCTTTGTCTTTCCCATGTTGAAGAGTGGATAAGAGAAATGGCCTCTGTGTCACGTCATACTTATACCCCAGGGAAACAGGAAGTGATGAATTACTAATTAAATGTTCCTAGATACTCTGATCAACTTTGTAAACTACTGTAGAAATGACAGAAATACTTCAATTACATTTATTTCCGAGGAATTGTTAGGGGTGCCAATAATTGTTGAACAGGTGATTTTATGAAAAATAATTATTTCTAAGTCAGGGATTTTTTTTTTTTTAAAATTCACTTGAGTTGAAGGTTACATTTTTCTACAATTTTCAGTGTGAGAGTATGCTTCTGCAATAAAAATTGAATTTATTTTAAGGCTTTTAACACATCTTAACCAGGGGTGCCAATAATTATGGAGGGCGCTGTATATTAAGAGTGTTATAGCACATTTTTGCCATTTGACCTTGACCTGGAGGCCCAAGGTCAAATGTGACTGACTCACAATGTTTGGCATATCTGATTCCCTATAGGTGCCTCATACATACCTAAGCTCTAAATGCTATATTAAGAGAGTTACAGCACAAAACACCCCAAAAAATGATGAAGTCCAGACACGTTGCCTAGGTGGCGCTATGAAGGAGCAATTCACTCAAAACGCCGTTTACACTGTTGAAGCAGGTCATGATACTGATTCCATTGCTGCGATTAAAAAAAAAAATTCATCGGACAGTTTTTGAGAAAATTGCACCTAAGTGCCAAAAATGGCCATTTTGGACATAAAAATGGCCGCCAAGTCTAAACGAACGATTCCATCAAAAAAATTTTTGCTCTGGCATTAACTTGATGACCGATTTGATCACATCCCAAAATTAAAAAAAAATTATCAGACCGTTTTTGAGATATGGCTTTAAACGGACGATGCCGACGCCGATGACGCCGCCGGACGCAAAGTGACGACAATAGGTTACTGGCCTACGGCCGGCAACCTAAAAACATGGCTAAGTGCTTTACTGTCTTTAACACACATTTAGCTTGGCAGGACTGTAGGTACTACCAAGGACTTGGTACTACCAATTGTATTTCTATCTATTCCCCCATCTACCAGAATACCGATCTGATTAAACACCTAAAATCAATTCATATAAGTAATAGGAAAAATTTGGGTATAAAACAATTCAAAGATTTGTTTCATAAAAATATGTAGTTGAAATCTTTTATTGAATTGAGTATGGAATATGGCGTTCCCACTACAGACTTTTTAAAATATTTGCAAATTCGGAATGTCATTCGATCACTTGTCGAAGAAAGTAAACTAAGTTTTGAATTATCGGAACTACAGGATATATTAATATCCTCCTCTACAATTAAAGGCAAGATAAGTGAATTTTATAATATTATAGCCAAAGGAGTGAACTTGTCTTTTCCAACCCTGTTAAAGATCTGGGAAAAGGACCTGGAGATGGCTTTAGATGAAAATACTTGGTCAGACATCTGTGAAAGAATACATTTTCCATTTACAAGTAACCATATTAAGGAAACTAATTTTAAGTTCATTCATAGATGCTATTGCAGAACGACCCATTCAACATCGGCCATCGATGACGTCGTTTGTAGTTCAGGTGCGTATCCCCTCCCGTCTACCGGCATGTGCGATGGTCCACGAGATTGTTGTTTTACGCTTGCACTCACTGAGCAACTCACTTTGACAGACCGACAGCGCACTTGCACATTGCAGGCACAATGTCAAGACAGCTCTCTGAGTTCCTTTTTCTCGCAGTCTGCTTGGCCTAGTATGGGTCACAATGTTCCCCAGGTAACTACTAAAGCAGGCAAGGTTGCAGACAACAACCCAGACCCACTTTGGCAGTTTTTTATGTGACCATATTTTTTGGCTACTTTAAGGCCGTTAAGTGAACTGAGCATTCTGTTGCTTGCAGACGAGACTGACTGACGTGATGCATAAGATAGGTAGCAAGATAGCCAAGTTATTTTGTTATTATACTTTGACCACCAAGATTTTATCAAAATTAGATTTATAGAGCGTAATGCCATTAGCAATATAGGCATGTGGGTCAATGACAAGTAAGCCTTTTAAAAATGTTTTTTTTTAATAAATCTTTAAAAATGTACCAAATACATTTATTTGAAGTTGGAAGAGTGTATTTAAACAAGTCTTAATGGTTGCACAACATTTACAGGGTTTTAGTACAGTTTTAGACTGTATTTGCAATTTCATCAGCCAAAAAATGTCAGGTGGCGCAACTAAAAGTTTCTTTTTTTCAAAATCACGGAAAAAACATTTTTTTTTTTCGTGATTTTGAAGTACAATGGAGTATATATTACTTATGGCCAGCTAGCTAGCTAGCTGGTCAGCTGTTTTTTATTTTCAGTTTACCACAGCTATGATGATCACAGTGCTTGTTTGCTATGTTGGTTAAGAGTAACCGTTAGCCTTTGCTAATAATACTCCATGTGGTGGCATTTTTGCTCAATGTGGCGATTTATTTTTACATTTATACCATATTTGACATAACAGAATGCTTTGGTATTCACTCGTTTAAAATACGAACAGCTCAAAGACTTCAATAAATTCCCTGCTACGTTTGTTGCACAGATTCTGTTCAATCTCAGGTAGCATATTGCCTGCTTTTTCTTGATAGTGGAATGCCTGTATAGTTAAAATATGGTATATTTCAGATATTTCTGTTTTATTGAGTTATACTTGCTCCTTTCCACTTGGGCGTGGAAAGCGTTTATAGCTACAAGCTTACTTTTTGCTTCGGGTCCTCAGAGCTGCTAACTTTCCGTTGGAGGATGAACATTCTGACCGCAAAATAAGAAGTTCCTTTAATAAGCACGTGTGCCGGCTGATTGGGCTCTGAAGAAAAATGGACAAAATTCTAAACTTTATCGTGGAGACAAGGCATGTTTTTGGTTCAGAGAGGTTAAGGGTGACCACTGATGTCCAACTGCGCCTATATTGATAAGCTCATGTTAAATTTTGCTAGAAAATCATTCCTTCATATTGAACTTCATAAGTCAAAAGTTGATTTGTGTTAAAATTGCACACTGTAAAATCATAAAACAATCAATGTTCCAGGGGTCTGACAGCGTGGGGAGCCACCTGGAGAGCTCTCTTATTTGGCTCATAAACAGTAGATAATTTTGAACATCACTGTCAGATGAAGCACACTTGTGGTCAAGTGTTATGATCCCAGAAATGAATTGTTTTAACTCCAAACCATTTTGGCTAAAATGGCCTTCAGTAAGCTTCAGGCTTTACTGCCCTGCAAGAGCTCATAAGCTGCTTTTATTTAAGCTCGCCAGATTAACAATCAAACAATTTCTTGACGGAGCGACCAAGATCAATACATGACCGATAATTAGAAATGATAATAAAAAGGTGAATTCCCATTGCCTGCATTAACAACCTCAATTCCGAAATAGTTGGGACAAAGTGTAAATTGTGAATAAAATCAAAACGCAATGACTTTCAAATCACACCAGCCAATAGAGCAGAGATAACATAGCAAATGTTGAAACTGAGAAATTTTACAATTTTATCCACAAAATGAGCTCATTTCAAATTTTATGGCTGCTACAGGTCTCAAAAAAGTTGGGACAGGGGCCTGTTTACCATGGTGTAGCATCCCATACTGTCTCCATGGCAACCAAAATCGATAGGTGTCATAAGTGAAGTATAACACGTCCATATCAAATATTAAAGGAATCGGTCAAAAATTACAGCCTATAAAGCATTCACAAGGAAGTGTCTACGGATGCAGATGTGGCAGAGACAACAAGCGCGAATCCATAGTAACCACCCAACTTCATCCAGGGGCTACAACTACCTTTTTATTCAGTGCACAACTGCACAATCACATTGATCCATTTATCCAAGCTAGGAATGGTAAACACAATGCATTGTTTTATCATCTGTTCAAACCACAAAGCAACAAACTAAGTTAATTCAGGCCTCCTAAACAGGTTAGACAAAATGTAAGCAAGCTCAGCTGTAACGTTTAGGCTTGCTATGCTTTGTCAATGGTCGTCAATGCACACTGCTTAAAAACACCTCTGTATTCACCCATCCAGACTACAGTGTCACACTGAAGTTTCCAAACTAATACAGGGTCAGCTATTTTATCACAAACTTAAGTATACTACATTATGCATACAGGTGAAAACAAACAAAAAAAAAACACATCCCAATGTAGTGATCAATCTCTGTACAAGCATTTTTGGGGAAATTTATCTCATATTTATTCAATTTTTGCTGTTTTACATTTGTACTGATGTACATTAATAATTAAGACATAATAACACTTGTCAGTTAATCTATTGATATTTTTGCTGCTGTATTCTGCTATAATTGATTATGAGTGAAAGAATCAAATGACTAAATTTCAAGCTGATACTGCTTACATATTAGGCAATATGATAGAACTTAGATGTTCCAGAAAATTAATTTATTATTATTAATACTCATAATACAAAGCTCAAAATCAAACCAGTTCTGTCCTGATAGGATCTAAAGGCATAGAAAATATGAAAAGGATCTATAAAATAGTTTTTGAGTTATCATGTTCACGTGAAGGATTGGCGGCGGACGCAACTGCAATGATGATTATATGATATCGACTTGCATGGATGAAAGAATCAAATGGCAAAATTTCAAGGTGATATTGCTTATATATCTGGCTATGATACAAGTCAGGTGTTCCATAAAATTAACGAGTCAATGATTAATTTTTATTAATGAAATTCCTAGTTTACTGACCACTACGCTAGCCAACTGGCTGGGCTAATACATGTGAGGGCTGAGCAGGACAACACACCTTCGCTCCTCCTTGGCTCTGACAAACTTCTCCTCCAGGTGGGCCACCTCATCACAGAGAGCAGCATTCTCCTAGAGTCAACAGAAAACGGAGGTCACATGGGTCAAAGTTTATTCAGCAGGCATTTTTATCCAGAGGTGTGCACAATTAACAAAAAACCTGAAAATCCAACATCCAAGTGGATTCTGCAGTTTTTATTACAATACTTATATTGAGACATGCAAGACATTTTTTGAAAAATGGGCCCTTTGGCCCACATTTCTTAAAAAAGGACTAAGTGCGGAAAGTAGGTCAACTCTGATGAGCTAAGTATTGATAGTTTTGGTGGTTGAAATCACAGGTAACACTTTATAATAAGCATGAAATAATGCAGGATGTATCATGAATTTTATTTGGGGGGAGAGGGTGGGGGGAACCCAAATAGTAATAATAATAAAATAACAACAACAACAATGATAATAATAATAATCATAATCATCATCATCATCATAATTTCCGCTCACCCTGAAATATGTGATTGCTGGCATTTTGTTACTGTGCACAAAAAAATGAAGAGTTGATTTTTTTTTTTTTTTTACTCAACCATAAGGTTGCTTGAGTTGGGTTTTTATGGGTTGTTTTCTGAAATATTGGGTATTTTGGTCTACCCCTGCTGTTGTCATAGACAGAGGTATGTGCCTGTTCTTCGCGCGCTTCCCACTTGGAGCTCTCCCAATGAAGAAAAATCAGCAACAGGAAGTTAGCAGACAAATATTTAAGTATTTTATATTTTAATAGCCTACTTTACATCATTTTATGCAAAAGGGAACGCAAGGGTAAACATAGGTGGCATTATGTATCCGTCAGACCGAACTTGACAAAATCGTAGTTTGCCGTCATTTTTTTCCCTAGCTAACTTTGCATAGCATCAGCTACATGCCAGCTAAAATAATGGGTAGCGCTTACTGAACCTTCAAGTTAAAAACTGAGGGAAGAGTTGTAAGGGTATGTTAGCAAGTTAAATGCATATAATTTAAAGTGGGTTTATTTTTGCTGCGTAATGGAATAATCAAAATGAGATTTTTTAACAAGGTAGCTGGCCAGCTAGGTGCTTCAGTTTGCTCCTTCCCATCGATTAGAAGCATCGATGCTGCCACAGTTAGCTCACTCACGCTGTAGAGTAGGTAACGATAACCATAGCTTAGCTATCGTTGTCTTTTGACAGAGATGACGTTTGAAAATGTAAGATAAAATGGATCAGCGTGTCCTGACCTTAGCGTTAGTTACTGGTAATATCCTGGCTAAATTATGGCTAGCTGCCTTGATGTTATTGCTTGACCTTACTGCTGCTTGTATGAGGATGAATGGAAGCTAATGTTCGCCAACATTAAGGAAAATATAGCCAATGCAATAAGATCAGAAATCTCCTGTCAAGCTAACTGCATTTAGTGTATGTCAGACTAGTTAGCATAAATGTTACGTTACTGCCATAGGTTTGTTCAAACCGGGTGACTTTAACGTGGCTGGCCAGCTAAATTTGATATTTATATTGATGGAACAGTGTGTTATTGAGGGATTGTGTTAATGCGACGATTGTTTGAGTAAGTAGCTTGCTAAGTTAGCTAACTAGCCACGTTGCTCTGCTGCATTAAAGTCTTCAGTCGCCTGTGTGCTAATAGGTCCAGAATGTTAGTTTAGCCAACTTGGCAACTTCAGTTTTTTAAACTGTCAGTTAGCCCTTTATGATGAATGAGGTCAACGTTTTTGGCTGAGGGAACTAAGTTGAGATAGTGGGAAAAAAATAAGCGCTGCCACTTTGTTAAGCTTATTTACCCAAAATGCTGATGTACCGCTGAAACAAAGCTATTACTGTAAAATAAATTATGATTTATGAACAGAAAGTGGATTTACTGAAAAGAATTGAGAAGCTGTTAAGGTATTTTTTAAAGTCTTGTCAACTGAATTTGGCTGAATGGTGATATGGTGATGGATTGAGAAGTCATAATTTTTTTTAAAAGATTTATGAACAGAAATTGGGTGAATTGGCAGTTTGTATGTATGTGTGTGTGTATAAGTGTGTATATTTTCATTCTCAATGATAGTTAAATGCTTTCTCGATGAACTATGCTCTCTCTTCTTTTGTCTGTAGATATAGCGATAATGGAAAGTAAACATTTTCAGGGGGTGCAATTCATCAGTTTGGGCATAAATGGACTTTTGAAGTGTCTTTTCCAGTTTTCTCATGCCAGAAAAGGTTGGGTGAGGAGCTTTTGTTCAACATGGAAAGAGATTGCCTAGTGGAATGGTTTGGAATAACAATGCTAGTTTATCATAGCACAGCATTGCATAGTATATCATTAAATGATTAAAAAGATTTATCCCCCCAGATGTTGAGCTATCCCTTAATCATTTTTCCCCTTTTCCTACAGCTTTGCCAAAGCAACAAAGGGCTGTGGAAACACATCAGGTGTCTGAATACCAGTCCATACCCAACCACTCCTTCATCTGCAAACTGGTCAGAGGTCATCATCCACGATTCCATGGATGGTCAGGGAAAGTTCAGAGGGCATTACCATCTAACACCAGACCATCTTTGAACAGAGATGGGGGGGTCACCATCTACCCTGTATAAAATCGGCTGTTATCACATGAGAAAATTTGATCTCATGATAACAAAACTGTCTCCTCAAGAAATGAGCCACTCCATCCGCTGAGGAATGCCGCAAGATGTGGCTGAAATCTTCAGAAGCAATTTACACTCTGTCTTAAGATTTTTTTGTTTGCTCAGATCTATTTGTCTAATGTTCAATATTGTGGTTCTTTATAATCTTGATTTCTCTTCCCTTTCTTCCTCGGCTTCAAAGACCACAACCAATGCGCTCAAGTATTTTTACAAGATGGGCACTTACGCAAACCCACTCTCCTTGATACTGTGGCCTCACTGTGTGAAGTTTTTAATGTACTGGACATTGTTTCCGCAAACGTTTGTGTGAGATCTTGAGGCTGTTCATTTGTCAGCCTGAGCAGTATTTTAACCACGTTATACTATTTTGGCCGTCTTGACCTAAATGTAACATGAACTGCCACGTGTACTGTTTACAACTTAAACTGTGTAAGGTTTTAAGACTTCTGATCAGAAAATTGAATGGAGATTGCTTACATGGATAATGCTGTACTGTAACGGCCGGTAGAATTGGGAGGCCAAGCGCAACAACCAGAGAGAAAGTGAGCAGCACGGACACGGTACAAACAGAGAGAATAATACAGACCAACGAAAGTATTCGCGCTTCCAAAGGACGTATAATAATCCGAAACACGGAAGCAAAGCGAGATAGAAAAAAGGGAGAAGAAACTCCAATAATCAGAAGATAGAAAGTCATACAAAACCTGACTACAGATATCTTCGACTATAGTGCGAAGCTAAAAACAGACACTCCAGTGAAGGAGGCGTGCCGGCCTTCCTGCGTATATAGAGTCCGGTAAGGCGCCTCCCCAGCTCAATCAGCCAGCTGGGTAAAGAATCTGAAAGCCAAGGAATTCGATATCGTCCCGGAACGAGAGCCGCAAAGAAAAGTCCAAACCACACGCACACCTCAAAAACCATGACAGAAACCCCCCCACTAAGGAACGGCTCCAGAAGTTCCAAGAAAACCCCGTGCACGGAACTCTGAGATAAGGCTGGGATCCAGGATATCCCAAGAAGGAACCCAGCACCGCTCCTCAGGACCATAACCCTCCCAGTCGACTAAAAACTGAGCCCCACGACCCACACGCCTCTCGGCTAAAATAGGACGCACAGTGTAAACAGGCCTCCCTACAATCATCTGCGGCAGCGGCGGGGGTTTGTCGACCGGAGCCAGGACGCAAGTGCTAACAAGTTTGAGCCTGGAGACATGAAAAGAGGGGTGGATCCATAAGGATCTAGGGAGCTTCAACCGGACAGAGAAAGGATTGATCCTTCGCACAATCTTAAAAGGACCAATGAAGCGGGGAGCCAACTTCCCTGACTCCACTCTCAAGGGCAGGTCCCGCGTGGAAAGTCAGACCTTTTGGCCAACCCGATAAGATGGGGCCGAACGGCGCCCTCTATCTGCGGGGGTCTTTTGTTTCCGTCCAGAGCGCGACAAAGAGGAATGGACCCTGGCCCAAACTGACCGACAACGCCGAACAAAGTGATTGACTGAAGGAACCTCTGAATCCCTGTCAGTCTCAGGAAACAGCGGAGGCTGATAACCCAACTGAGCAGGAAAGGCCTGTGGAGGAGTTACCCAGTGAATTGTGGGAATATTCGGCCCATGCTTAAAATCGACTCCACGAAGATGGGTTGTCAGCCGCTAAACATCGAAGAGTATTCTCCAGCGACTGGTTGGTTCGCTCTGTCTGCTGTCAGACCAGAGCGGTCATGAATCCGCGACAAAGCGTCAGGCTTGATGTTTTTAGAACCTGGGCGATAGGGTAACGTAAAGTTAAAGTGGTTGAAAAACAATGACCACCGCTCCTGCCGAGAATTACGTTGTTTTGTCTGTTGGATGAATTGGAGATTATTATGATCCATCCAAACCACAAACGGATGTTCAGCCCCCTCCAACCAATGGCGCCACTCTTCTAACGCCAACTTGACAGCCAACAACTCCTGGTCACCAATGCTGTAATTCCGTTCGGCCGCCGACAACGATCGGGAGAAGTAGGCGCATGGGTGTAAATTATTGTCCCGAAGGGGGCGCTGGGACAAAATGGCACCCACCACGACTTCCAACGCATCCACCTCCACAACAAATGGGAGGGAGGGGTCGGGCAAAATGAGAATGGGCTCTTCGCTAAATCGTTTCTTTAACTCCTGAAAAGCAGCTTCAGCTGCCGGAGACCAAGCAAACGACGAGGAGGCATTTTTCTTAGCGAACGCGATAATGAGGGCAGCTACCACGCTAAAATTACGGATAAACCTCCTATAAAAATGAGCAAACCCCAAAAACCGTTGCAACTCCTTGACGTTTTGAGGGGCAGGCTAATCCCTAACCTCTGCCACCTTGTCGGGATCCATGCGGACCGACCCTTCCGAGACAATGAAGCCAAGAAACGAAACTGTCTTGGCATGAAAAATGCATTTTTCAGCCTTGACAAAAAGTGTGGCTTTAAGGAGGGCCTCAAGCACTTGTCTGACGTGTTGTTTATGCTCCGAGAGAGTTGAAGAAAAAATCAGAATATCGTCAAGGTAGACAAAGACGAATCTCTCCAACATCTCTCGGAGGACGTCATTGACGAGTGCCTGGAACACAGAAGGGGCGTTAACCAATCCAAATGGCATGACCAAATATTCGTAATACCCGTCATGCGTATTAAATGCCATTTTCCACTCGTCCCCCTCACGGATCCGAACCAAGTTATAAGCATTCCGGAGGTCTAGCTTAGTAAAAAACGATGCCTCCTGCAGACGTTCAAACGCGGAATTCATCAACGGAAGGGGGTATCGGTTTTGAATGGTGATATTATTTAAGCCCCTGTAATCCATACAGGGTCTCAGGCTGCCATCTTTTTTGCCCACAAAAAAGAACCCCGCTCCAGCAGGAGACGTGGAGGGCTGAATAAATCCATTAGCCAGAGCCTCCTGAATATATTTTCGCATGGCCCTTCACTCAGGCCCTGACAGCGAGTATAATGAACGCTTGGGGGGAGTGGTACCCGGGTAGAGATTGATCTCGCAATCGTACATGCAATGAGGAGGTTAAGTTGAGGCCCGCTGCTTGCTACCAACCTCCGCGAGATCCGCATTATCGTTAGGAACATTATGAGGCAGACAACAGTTCAGAGAAGCCCCCACATTCTCACCATGTTCAGAACCAGCCATGTCTATGTCTGATTACGAGTCAGAAAAATCCTCTGAATAGCAATCCTCCTCTGGCTGCCGCCAGTCAAATTGAGGATCCCACTCCATCCCCTCCTCCGCCCCTTTCTCAAGATTAGGAGGGTTGTGTGAGATGAACTCCTCAGAATCACTCTAGGTGTCAGCCTCCCCCATAGGTTGATGCCCGGGATGACACGTTAAACGCTCCTTACAGTGGGACTTACAATCAGTGCCCCACTGGACGATCGGGTTATTCTGACTCCCCCAAATGATGTGAGGCCTATGTTCCCGTAGCCAAGAGTGTCCTAAAACGACAGGGAAAACAGGTGAACTGATAATAAAAAACCGGACCTCCTCAGAATGACCACCAAAAGAGATGAACATAGTCATGATTCAGAGACTTCGGTTATAAATCCAGTTCCCAGCGGGCGACCATCCAAAGATCTTACAGTGCGTGAATGTAAAAGAGGGCGGATGGGAATGGGATGTCTCCTAGCCCACTCCGCATCCATAAAACAGTCCACGGCACCAGAGTCCACAAAAGCTTCGATAAATATTCTCTGTCTCCCCACAGTCGATTCTACAGGAATTAAACCAATTCTTACCTTTCTGGCTTGTGGCACAGCACTTGGTAAAAATTTGAACATGAAAAACTACACCTCCCTCCAAAGTCCCACCCTCTTCTAGAGATCGACCGATATGGGTTTTTCAGTGGCCGATGCCGATATTTAGATAACAGGGCAGCCGATGGCCGATATATAATGCTGATTTTTTAAATTTTTTTTTAAATGATAAATTACAGGGCGGTCTTATTAACCCCCAGAACTCCGCTGGGGTGCTGGTGATCCCGGCAGCAGTGTTAATATTTTGTCTCATATCTCTGTCTGTAACCACGCAGTGGAACTTAATGGGGAAAACTGTGATCACAAGCTTACTCTTTTGGCGATCTACGGTGGGCTCCAGGCAATTATATCCTTTCCAGAAGATTTTCAGTCCAGCTGTTAGTGTTCCTTTTTTTTTCCCTCCTTATAGCAGAGGCCTGAGAGACCCATATTCAAAAATTAACAAGCTTGTTCATTGTTGATCTGTTTTTTTTAATAAATTCTATGAAATTCAATGTCTGTTTTGTTTTTCTTTTGTCTTCATAGTCATATGAATATTATTACGTTCATGTGACATCATTTCGAATACATATTTGTGATAGCCAAGGTTGTCAAAAACAAACCAAAAAACACGTTTATTACTTGATTGTGCTTGATTGGGTTGAAATTATTCATGCTTCATTGCAAAGAAAGACCAGTCAGACGAAAAATAGAAAAAAATGGAAGTAATGGCTTGTTTAACATCAGTGTATCATTTATTTGAACACAGAAAAACTTGAAAATATAGCCATAAATTAACATTGTCCCCTTGTCCAAATGACAATAAAATTGATCCGGGACAATATTATTTACGCTTTGGGACAATTTCGGCACAATGCGAAAATTCAGTCCGTTCACAACGCGTTTAGTGAGGAACCCGATCCCATGCATGCCAACTCTACGGCTTTTAGGGAATTTTATTCACCTGCCGATTTTGAAATCGCCCTCCATTGAAATCTACCGCTTTTAATAAATTTCAATGAGTTATTAATTTGTGTGTGCACACTTAATTTTTCACATTTTTTAATCGAGATTTTTTTTTTTTTTTTTGACATAATATTTGTTTCATCAAATAATGACTAAAATCGCCAACACGGACGTTTGTAACTAAGGATGTGTACACGCTCTTTGCTGTGTTAACAGAGAACTTTTGGCAGTGTACGCATTTCGATGCCCGCCGTGTCAGGCTGCATTGTGATACGTTGTTAACGTATGGACAGTAAACTCTCTGTATGATAAACACTGTCTAGTCAAAACAATGAACAAACTGAAGCAAAACAAAGAGAGAAGGCCTTGGGTTTCGAAAGCACTGGCGAATGCGTGTAAGAAAAAAAATACACTATATAAGCAGTTTCTGAGGAAAAGAACTGAGAAAGCAGAAATTAGGTACAAAAAATACAGAAACAAAGTGACATATTTACTAAGGAAAAGAGAGTATTATGAAAAGCTTTTATTAGAAAATAAACATTATACCAGAAATCTCAGGAATATAATCAAGAACGTCTCTGGGAGGACTATGAAGAGGGAGTACCCTGCCTTCTTTAACATAAATGGCAAAAAGGTGGAGAACATGGAATTGGTCGTGGAGAATTTTAACAGTTATTTTGTGAATGTTGTGCCAGAACTAGCGAAGGGTATTAAATCCTCACACCTGAGATGGGACTACCTTAATAAGGATGAGGAAATCCAAGACATAATGACATTAACTCCTGTTACCGTATCTGAAATCAGATCAATTCTGAAAAATTGTACAGATAAGACATCAGTTGATGCAAACCAATTAGACATGAAATTACTGAAAGCACTAACTAACGAATTGTAACTCCACTTACGCATATATGCAATCTATCCTTCTCCTATGGAGTGTTTCCAGATAAAATGAAGATAGCGAAGTTATCCCTCTCTACAAAAGTGGGGATAAATATGATTTCTCCAACTATCGTCCTGTCTCGATTTTACCTCAATGCTCAAAGGTCCTAGAAAAGCTCTTCAATGACAGATTGGACAAGCACATTGATAAACACAAAATACTGTGTGACAGTCAGTATGGGTTCAGGAAAAAACATTCGACAGCACTAGCCCTAACGGAATTTATTGAAATGATTAAAGATTCACTAGATTCAAACTTATATTCTATGGGCATATTTATTGATCTGAAGAAAGCATTCGACACTATAAATCACGATATACTGATTGAAAAACTTTACAAATATGGAATAAGAGGGACCGCATTAAAATGGATCAAAAATTACTTAACAAGTAGGACGCAATTTGTGCAGATGGGCAATAGCAAATCGAATTGCTTGGACATTACCTGTGGAATTCCTCAGGGCTCAGTCATAGGTCCTAAGTTGTTCATAATTTACATAAATGACATTGTTAAGGTGTCCGATATCCTAAAACTAATTTTATTCGCAGATGACACGACTATTTTTTGCTCAGGTGTCGATCTTAAACAATTGGTAAAATTGGCTAATAACGAAATGTCTAAACTTCACACGTGGTTTAATGTAAACAAATTATCACTAAATCTTATAAAGACCAAATTTATGATGTTTGGGAAAAAAAGCCTGAAGGATGACATAGACTTAAAGGTCAATGGTACCAGCATTGAAAGGGTAAACGAATATAAACTCATGGGAGTTATGTTAGATAATCTCTTGAGCTGGAAACCGCATGTAAACTTGGTTCAAAGAAAGTTAGCTAAAAGCGTGTCTATTCTTTGGAAAATGCAGAAATTATTAAAACACAAGTCTCTTAAAATAATCTATTCAGCACTCATAGCACCCCACTTACATTACTGCGCTGAAGTATGGGGACACACTTATAATAATACAATAGAACCATTGTTTAAACTCCAAAAAAAAGCCCTTAGAATTATTCATTACGTTCCTTATGGAACACATACAAACGACTTGTTTATTAAGGCAAGGTTTCTTGAATTACAGGATATAATAAAATTCAACTCCTTGCAAATTGTATATTTAGGATACCACAAAGAATTGCCTAGAAATATACAATGCCTATTTTTGGAACGTGAATGTACCCATGATCTAAGAGGCAGAATGTTGTTGCAGAAGAGAAGGGTCAAGTCGACTCGGAGTGAGCACTCCTTATCTGTGGCTGGAGTCAGTGCATGGAATATACTTGAAGACGGTATTAGAAAGGCAGACAATTTGAAGGTCTTTAAGTATCTTTTGAAATGTGCATGTTTGAACAACTATAAACTTATCCAACAAAATGACATTGGATAAACTAAACGGAACCATAGCGGGCAAAAAACAATAGGAGTTGTTTAGACTAAATATGTGGACTGCCATTGTTAAATCTGTTCCATTGCATCTGCTGAACACACCAGGCCACCTGTCTAAAGAAACCGTCACAGCACATTACCACAGACAGCTGTAACCAACATGGACCTTATAAACTGGTCGTTAAATGCAATTGACAAAATTATTTCCACGAGGCGGACAGGTTCTGGAGAACCGAAATGCCGGATGGGACATTCCCGGCTGGTTACACCATGGATGCATGGGGAAAGTGGCGTTAAGCACAGTTTGGCAGTCCTGGACATCGAGGATGTAGAGGACGCCTATCTAGTTGGATTTATGATAGCGGGCCTGCTATCATTGGGGCTCGGCCTGTTTTTGATCGACCACAGGATAAAGAAAACTTTGAAAAGCATGGTTATCCTCGACATAAAGCTCAATAAAATTGGATTTGACGTCAAGGAAGCCAAGGACGGACTAAATATACTGCGAGGGGTCATTAAATCCGACAAGGCAAGGGTGAACCAAGTCGACGGAGATGATGACTAACTAAGAGATCCATGCAAAGATCCGGTATTATTGCACCTTCCACCTATTCCAAATCACTAGGAACAAACCAACTGATGAAGAAAGGAGTTCAGGTTTCTCTGGACCAAGTCTAATGGATTAAATCAAGAGTGACTCTCAAATCTAAACTTGCATAGACACAGCTATATTGTGATTAAAATTCTTCATGATGTTCACAACTCTTTATTATCTTACGCCAGGCGCTTAAATCGTAGTGTAAATGAGCGCTCAGCTCTGTTGTGATATATGAATCTCTATGATATCTTAACCATAATCAAACTGTTTTTCTGGAAGTTGGGGGCGGGACTTTGACAAGCGATCTCGCTTCTCCCGCGACCCTTTCGGTTATGATACATGTTGTACTGAAATTGTCATGAAATGAGTATACAATCATGCCGAAATAAGAACAAAATCAAATCAAATCAAACACTAGCAGGGAGAGACGGTGATATTTTGAACTTTCTTTGGAGTTTTTGGAACGAGGGAGATGGTGGGAAGTTAAGTTCTTTTGGATTTTTTAAAACCAGTTTCCTAGAATTTCCTGCATAATGGCGGAGAAATGCACTGGAAAGAAAAAAGCAAGAAATGACCAGCTCTTTCAGTAGCGCATCAGCAAACGCAGATATGTATTTAGTTTGTTAATTTAATCAAATGAATACTTAAACAAAAAAAAAATCAAGTTGCCTATCGTACCGTCGACAATTTACGAAGAATGAATGAGTGAACGAACACATAAACTGAAGTCATTCTATTTGCATCAAGAAAACTTACAAAGTCATGTGGAATCACAATGAAATACAAAAGAAATTATACTTGTACAGTTTCTCGATTTTAGTGGTTACTGGTTTAAAAGATGGTTTTCATGGTGCGAGGTCGTACGTGCGTATGGGCTTTTTTTTTTTTTTTTTTTAAACGTTCGTTTCGATCCATAACCTGTGTGCGCAGATGTTGATTCCAGCGGACATGGAGCTGCTCCATTTATGTACGCAGTTACACTATTCTCTCACTAGATGGCACACCGGGATCAGTTATTGAATATTCACCAGCAAGCCGATGTGTCTGCACTTAGAATTTTTTTGTTGCAGTCATTTTATATCGGCCTTGTGAGGGCTGGCATCGGCCGATGCCGATTAAGTCAAAATGCCTAATAATCGGCCTAATTAATCGGCCGGCCGATTGATCGGTCGACCCCTACCCTCTTCCCCCCGATTGCCAGACTTCTACGAAAAAAAATATAACTAATAGTTTGTCAGACTACAAAGGTAACAAAACGTTACAAGGCCATTTTATTTTATACCACACATAGAATTGAATATTATTTAATGACTGTTGGTTAGTTTTCACTTACTGCCCTCTGAATCTGACTCCATTGACCCATTTCACTCGCGCTGCTCACTTCCTTGCGCCGCACGCAATTTTTTTTTTCGTAGGAGAGTGAAACGGGTCAATGGAGTCAGATTCAGAGGCACCGGTAAGTGAAAACTAACCAACAGTAATGACATAATATTCCATTCTATATGTGGTATAAAATAAAATGCCCTCGAAACGTTTAGTTACCTCTGTAGTCTGACGGACTACCATTAACGTTATTATCGTAATGATAGCATTTCAGCACCCGTTTGTTTCCAGTCAAATGAGGCGTTTTTTTTTCTGCCAGAGAGGCGTGTGACTCGCAAGCGGTGACAACAGTAGACAACTGGAAGGGGTGCTGCGACAGATGACAGGAAGCTCAGCAAATCATTTTATTCGGACCTAAGAAAATGATTGGTCAAACTTTTATCAGAAATATATGAGAGTTGAATATTGAAGAGTTTCAACACCTGGTGGATTTTTTACATTTTAGTGTGCCATACGCTTATTAGGAGCATTTTAAGATGACAAAAGAAAAGTGTAAAAATGCCAGAAAGCTAAGACTTGCTTTAAAGTTTGGAAGGGAAATTGGGTCTGTCCCTCTAGCGCCCCCTATACTGCTAGAGGGACTTCCCGTTTCCCTGAAGCTCAGGGCAGCGTGGACGGATACGTCCCGGTTTGTTACAATTATAGCAAATTATACGTCTGTGAACGGGCTTACGAGCCTGGCTCTCATATGAGCAATCAACCTGCATAGGCTCGCCCAGAGTGGAAATCTCAGTGGGCGGAATGGGAGCTGTATGCACGCTGCAAGGAACATTAGCCCTGTTGCCAGCAAGAGTCAATGCAGTACGTTTCTCCCTGTTACGTTCGCGGATGCGATTATCAATTCGCACCGCAGTTCAAACCAACAAATCCAGGGAAAGACAAGGCTCCAAAGTAGCCAGAGCGTCCTTAACCTCCTCAGCCAAAGTGTGAACAAAAACTGTCATAAGAGGCGCTTCTGGCCAGCCTGTCTCTGTCGCCAAGGAGCAAAATGAGATTGAAAACTCAGCGACACTCTCAGAGCCCTGCCTCAGATGCATTAAGCGCGTAGCCGAGTCCTGACCACAAACATCCTGATCAAACACCGATACCATTTCTCTAACGAGAGTCTCCACAGTATTCACGACCGGTGAATTAGATTGAATAAGTGGGCCAACCCAAGTAAGTGCTGTGTCGGTCAACAGGGATAAAACAAATGAAACCAGAGACTCTTCATTCACAAACCGTGAAGGCTGCGCTTTAAAAAATATTTCACATTGGGCAATGAAATCTTTGCATCTTCCTGCCTCGCCTCCATATGTTGGGGGTAACTGGAGTTTTGGCTCTCTGGGAAGGTGTACGGATTGTGCTTGTGCAACATTTTGTGTGATCTGAGTGGACAAGGCTCTAATACTCTCAGTGAGAGTTAACAGAACATTTTCCTATCTCTCCATGGCATTCGCCTGAAGGCGGACTCTCTCCGCCAACTCTGCCTGCTGATCGTTCAGGCTAGAAAGACCCTTGCCATATCCAGAGAGAACAGCTTGTTGATTAGCCACAACTGTCTCTAACGCAGCCGTTGCTGACGACTCCATGCTGGCTAGAGTGTTCTGTAATGGCTGGTAGAATTAGGAGGCCAAGCGCAACGACCAGAGAGAAAGTGAGCAGCACGGACACAGTACAAACACAGAGAATAATACAGACCAAACAAAAGTACTCGCGCTTCCAAAGGATGTATAATAGTCCAAAACATGGAAGCAAAGCAAGATAGAAAAAAGGGTGAAGAAACTCCAATAATCAGAAGATAGAAAGTCACACAAAACCTGACTACAGATATCTTTGGCTATAGTGCGAAGCTAAAAACAGACACTCTAGCGAAGGAGGCGAGCCGGACTTCCTGCTTATATAGAGTCCGGGAAGGCGCCACCCCAGCTCAATCAGCCAGCTGGGTAAAGAATCCGATGGCCAAGGAATTTGATATCGTCCCGGGACGAGAGCCGCAAAGAAAAGTCCAAACCATACGCACACCTAACAAACCATAACACTGTACCGTGGGAAGTCGGAAAAGAAAATACATTGATCATTTGAAAAGATGCTTCAACTTGTCTGCATTAATGATTGCATTTAACTCAAGTATGTTTAGAAGTTTTTCAAGTTGACCATTATGCTGCATGAATGGTAAACAACTGTTGCCTATGAAGGAGAAAAAGAGGTCAGAGTATGCAAGACACTGCGTTACTTGGTCAGTAGTAATGTATATGAGTCATAATAGGGGAGGAAAAATTCTTAAACACCAGTATTGTATTTTAAAACACAAAACTTAAAATATGGGTTATCTTAACCCAGTGTAGAGTTATAACTTCCCACAAGTTGGGCTGTACAATCAACCCATGCGGTTGGGTTGATTGTACAACCCATTTTGCAAGGTCAAAGTAACCTAGCACTGGGTTTGTCCATATTTGTCCTTGTACTTGGTTGCAGAAACAACCCAATTTGGGTTATATTTTTTAATGTGTGGCCTCCCCATGTAGTAGTGCAAGTGATTATTTTTTAATGTTCCATTTTAGTTGGGCAAGACGTGAACTTATTTGTGTTGATAAATGCCACAGGCCACAAGCTATTTAGTAATAAAGTTTGTATCATTTTGGAAAAAAGTGTTTTATTTGGATTTCAGTCGATTGCTTTCGTAGAATTTTCAGTATTCAAGGGGATACAAATTAGTGATTAGATAGTGAAGTAATAATGACTTGATAATGAATCACATAGTACTTTGTGAAGAATTTAAAGTAGCAAATACTTCCTTTTTGTGAATGTTCGTTCAGTAACCATTTACAAATGATTATCATGACGTGACTTTACTTGGGGGGACACAAATTAGGTAAGTTATGTGTAAAGTAGTGATTAAGTAATGATGAATACTTTTTGACCGTTGGTTGTCTAATTAATTGGGTATGCGTATGGCACATTTGTTCAGCTGAAATATGTCTGATTATTCTCTTATAAATTGGTTCCTGCCACATGGTTTTGGGTTTGGTGCATCTTTCTTGGCTGTGCTATACTCCACTGCTGTTCACAACAAAGATACAAAAAAAGTGCCAGAAATACCAATGGGTCTATAATAGAAATATTAACTAAAAATATAAATATTAAAAAAATATTGTCCTGAAATACATTTTCAAGTCAGAGGAATCTGGTTAATTTTGTTGCATATCTATGAATATATGAAGTAACTGAATGAACATTCTGGAACTCATGATATATTTACTGTGAATTAATCACACTGAGTCAGTGACTCAGCCATTTGTTAACGAAAAGCAACAGGTAATCCTTTAAGTGAATATTAAGTAACCATTTGCAAATGAGTATGATGATGTGACTTTCCTTGGGGGGACACAAAAGGAGTAAGTAATGTGTGAAGTAATGATTAAGTAATGATGGAAACTTCATGTGTCATTTACATTTAAGTTTTCCGCAGACCCATGGCTTTCCTGCGGAGCTGAAACATTTCTAATCATTCTTCTGTACTTTCTAAATTGATACCTGCTAAATGGGTTTGGCTTCAGCGCATCTTGCTCTGCCGTGCCACACTCCACTACGTTCAACAACACAAATACAAATATGGATTAACTGTTTTGAAGCCTTGAACAAATTCATAACTGCACTCGAAATAATACTGGCTGATACACTGTAAAACCATATGTTTCAGGTCTAAAAACTTTTTTGTAAAACTCTTTAAACATGTCACAGTGTTTAGATTCAGTTTTAAAGTGTATTCAACAAATCTGAAAAACCTTGATCGCAACATTCAATAAACATCAGTGTTTTAAATGAGAACAGCTACAAGTAAAAATAATCACCTGCCATTTAGCTTTTACTCACTGGTGTTTAGATTATAAACATGTCACATGTTCCACAGTTTTACAGTGTAAACTGAGCTAATCAATAAACTTTAAGAGGAATCCAGCTAATTTGGTTGCAAAAGTAATTAATGTATGAAGTAACAGTGAATTAACATCCCTTAACTGATGATCTATTAAGCGCAAACTTATTACAAAAAGGCATAGTGACTTCATCATTTGCTAATGATGAGCAACAGGAATTCATGATACATCCTGCATTAATTCATGCTTTAAGTCATCATGAGTCATACATTAGTTCAGCATTACTTAAGCATATTATTTGTACATTACTTGTTAAGTTTTTGCCAGGAATCCAGCTAATTGTGCTGCATGTTAATTAATATATGAAGTGATGATATATTAACACTCCTTACTTAATGATATATTGAGTGTGAACTAATCACACAAAGTCATGGTGACTTCATAATTTGCTAAGAGTGAGCAACAGGAATTCATGATGCATCCTACATTACTTCATGCATTAAATCATCATGAGGCATGCATTAGTTCGGCATTACTTGTGCATACATGATGTACCCTTTTTGTAAAGTGTGACCAAATCACACTCAAATACCAAATAATGATAATAGAATAACTTATTAATCATATCAGGGTGGAATTTCATCAAAATGATCATGACTTAGCTTGTTAACCCTTTCAAGGTCATACTGGTGTCCAAAAACTGGGTAAACTTCTGACGAGCTCTGTGTTTAGTTCTTGAGGTTGGAATTATTACACTCTAGCTTCAAATGATACACAGAATAACTGTTGTATCAAGGTGAAAATCCTTTACAAATATTCAATTCAATTCAATTCAATTCAATACAACTTCATTTATCCCGAAGGCAATTCAGTTTGACAGCAACACACAGTGCACATGCAGCAGCCAACACACAACACTCAACAATACACTCAATCAATAACACTGTCAGAGATAACACGCAGTTATTCTCTATGTCTCCGAAGGATGCACTAGTACAACTGCCATACATAAAGAAAATGGACATAATGCAACTGTTAAAATATACTTGTAAATTTAAAAAAAAAAAAAAAAAACATTCCCACAGTGACTGATCTAAATTCAAAAGTCTAATGGCCGAGGGGATAAAAGATCTGGAATAACGATTTGTTTTCCAAAGTAGAGCTTTAAAACGCCTTCCTGAAGGCATAAGCTGAAAGTTCACAGCTAGGACATGTAGGACATGGTCATGTTGCTCCATGATGACCCTAGCTTTCTTGACCACTCTTTTGTACCAAAGGGAGGGCAAGTCCTCTAGCTGCACCCCAATAATTTTGGAGTACACCCTCACAATGTTGTTCAGTGAGTTTTTGTCCTTTACACACATGCCACTGAAGCAACAAATAAATGAGAAAGTTAAAAGACTTTCAATAAAAGACTAATAAAACAAGCACTGTATTCTCCTGCTTAAATTAAAAGAGTTCAGCTTCCTAAGAAGATGGATCCTTTGTTGTCCTTTCTTGGCAATCACCTCTGCATTGACATCAAATTTTAGTTGTGACTCAAAAACAGTTCCCAAGTATTTGTAGGATTCTACAATATCCACCTCCATGCCATGAATAAAGTTAGCAGCAGGTTTGCTTAGATTCTTTCTAAAATTTACTACCAGTTCTTTAGTCTTAGACACGTTCAAGTCAAGACCATATCTGTCACACCAGGTGACAAAGGCAGAGACAGCATCGCTACTACTTGAGCTTGAACCCTCCAGAAGGGACAGAAGAGCCGTATCGTCAGAGAACTTTATTAGATTGTTTGCTATAACAGACCTGCAGCTGTCTGTGTATAAGATGAAGAGCAGGGGTGAAAGAACGCATCCTTGAGGTGTGCCCGTATTGGATGTCGGAACCTCTGACATTGTTCCGTTGACCAGGACTCTGTTAAGAAGTTAACAATCAGCAAACATAACTGATGAGGTAGATTAAAAAAAACCATTAAGATGGTTAATTAAAATATGCGGTTGCATCTTATTGAAGGCGGATGAGAAATCAGCAAACAAGATTCTTGCATGGGAGTTTGGTTTCTCAAGATGCCTGTAGATCTTCTCTAAAATAAAAAGTTTGGCATCATCCACTCCCCTCCCAGCCTGATACGCAAATTGCAGAGGGTCCAGTTTGTCAGCAACCAAAGACACAATTTCCTCCTTCAAGATCCTCTCAAAATGTTTCATTACCAGTGACGTCAGAGCAACTGGTCTGAAGTCCTTCAATTCTGCGACCTGCTTAGATTTAGGTACAGGAATTATAGTGGAGGTTTTCCAAGATGTGGGCAGCTTACAAATGTCAATATATATCTGGAACAGCCTAGAGAAGACCCCACCTAGCTGGTCTGCACAGTGCCATAGGGTGCGACCACAGATTGCATCCGGGCCTGCAGCTTTCCTGACCTTAGTGGCCCTGAATAAGGCTGCGACCTTATTGTGACCTGAGCAAATAGTCATAGATTTAGCTTGTCATAGAATAGTCATAAATTTTTGTGATTTCATTCGCTGTCAGTTGTTATCATCAAAATTAAAAGAAATAAACACTTGAAATATATCAGTCTGTGTGTAATGAATCTATGTAAGTTTTGCTTTTTGAATTGAATAACTGAAATAAATCAACCTTTTGATGATATTCTAATTTATTGAGATGCACCTGTATATACAGCCCAAAAAAGAGCTTATGTGATCATCACATCGAGGTAAAAAATATTCAAATAAATATGGCCTTGAAGGATTAACAAGCTAAATCATGATTATTTTGATGAACTTACACCCTGATATGATGAATAAGTTATTCTGTGCATCATTATTTGGTATTAGTGTGAGATTTCAACCACCAAAATCATCAATACTAAGCGCATCAGAGTTCACCTACTTTCAGGACTTGGTTATTTTTCTAAGAAATGTGGACCAAAGGGTCCATTTTTCAAAAAAATCAGTTCACACAGAAGGAGCTGGGTAAGTAAACCTTTTATTGGATTAGGTGTGCAAGTTGGTCACAGTATAAGCAAACTGTCTATCTCAAGGGGAGAAATGGTGAAATCATGCCCTAAAATGAAGGTTCTGAAGGGTCCATTTGTCCTGTGACCATTTCTGGGACCCCCCTGCAACCCCACTATTGATCTGGTGTCCCTGAAAATCGTCTGAGTTACAGTAATGTTATCATATTTGGTGAAGTCCTCAAAAAGCCTTCAAACACACAAATCTCAAAAATTCAGTCTTAAAGGGTTAATATTGCATACAATGGAACCAATATCCCATTTATAAGCATTGGTTCCAATAGAGGAGGCAATCAATGACCCCTTTATCAATTTTTCGCCCTGTAGCTCATATGAAAGGGAAGTTAGGGGTCTCTAGATATGGTTACAAATTAAGTGCAGGAAAAAAGTGGGCGTGGCACCCAAATTTCCCAGGGCCATAATGACTAAACGTATTAAGATGAAATTTGGGATTCCTTTCCTTTTTTTTGTGTGTGACGTTTGGATTGTCTGAGGTGGCGCGCTCCCCAGTTCTGTTCTTTTCTGTCATTGTTCCCAACTGAATTAATTAGTAGTCCGTAAAAGAAAACACCAGAAGGGCAGTATGGACAAAATCATTCGAACTTATTACATCCATCCATTACTGTGTCCTTGAATGATTACGGCTGTAATTAATGCATTTGATGGAAATTCTAAATAAATTTATGCCTTTCTAAATAAAAAGAGAATATAAAAAAAAAGAAATTTGGGATTCCTTCATTTGGGGTCAAAAACTAATTTTAGATTTTTTTTTCAGTCATCTCAGAGATGTCACTGGGGACATCTTATTGTCCCCAGGCTGCTGGGGCTTGTGGAACACCCTGACTTCGCTTTGTGGCTCGCTTTCAATCGGATTCTTTACCCAGCTGGCTGGTTGAACCAGGGCGGCGCTTCCCCGGACTCTATATAAGCCGGAAGTCCGTCACGCCTCCTTTGCTGGAGTGTCTTTTTGTAGTTATGCACTATAGCCGAAGATATCTGTAGTCAGGATTTATTTGACGTTATATCTTCTCGTTATTTGTGGAGTTTCTATTTCTCTAGGGTTATTCCCTTTCCCTCTCTAATGTTTGTATTGCCCCATTTGAGGAGCTTTATTTATCTCAGTTCCGAGATACTTCTTTCTCTCTCTCGCTTTGCTTCTGTGTTGTTGGATGGTTGGACGTCCTTTTGGAAGCGCGAGAACTGTTCCTGTCATGTGGTCTGTATCATTCTCTGTGTTTGTATCGAGTCTGTGCTGCTCTGTTTCCCTCTTGCTGCTGCACTTGGCCTCTCAATTCAATCGGCCATTACAGAACACTCTAGCCAGCTATGGAGTCGCCAGCAACGGCTACGCTGGAGGGAATTGTTGCTCATCAACAATCAGTCCTTGCTGGTTATGGCGTGGGCTTCACTTGCTTAAATAATCGGCAGGCGGAGCTGACAGAGAGAATTTACCTTCAGGAAGAAGCTATGCAGAGACAGGAAAGCCTTCTAATAAGTCTCTCCGAGAGTATTAAAGCATTGTCTGCTCAGATTACACAAAGTGTTTCACAAGCACAATCAGTACACCTTCGCCGAGAGCCTAAACTCCAGTTACCCCCAAGATATGGAGGCGAGGCCGGAAAATGTAAAGATATCATTGCTCAATGTGAAATTTTTTTTAAAGCGCAACCCTCACAGTTCTCAAATGAGGAATCACGGGTTTTGTTTATTTTATCACTGTTGACCTGCACAGCTCTCACTTGGGTGGGGCCACTCATTCGAGCTAGATTGCCGGTCGTAAATTCAGTGGAGACTCTCGTGAGAGAAATGATTAATGTTTTTGATCAGGATGTTTGTGGTCAGGACACAGCTATGCGTCTAATGCATTTGAAGCAGGGTTCTGAGAGCGTCATTGATTTTTCTATCTTGTTTCGCTCCTTAGCCACAGAGACAGGGTAGCCAGAAGCACCACTTACGACAATTTTTGTTCACGCTTTAGCTGAGGAGGTTAAGGACACTCTGGCTACATTAGAGCCTTGCGTTTCTTTAGATTTGTTGGTTTGTACTGCGGTGCGAGTTGATAATCGTATCCGCAAACGAAACAAGGAGAAATGTACTGCATTGGCTCTTGATAGCAACGGCGTTAATGTTCCTTGCAACACGCATGCAGCCCCAACTCCGCCCACTGAAATTTCCACTTCTAGAGAGCCCATGCAGATTGATGGCTCATATGAGAGCCGGGCTCGTAACCCTGTTCACAGACAAATAATTTGTCATCATTGTAGCAAACCGGGACATATTCGTCCATGTTGCCCCGAGCTTAAAGGGAGATGGGAAGTCCCTCTGGCGATAGGGGGGGGCGCTAGAGGGACAGACCCAATCTCCCGCTCGAACTTTTATTATAGTAAAGTTGACTATGGGGAAAAAGAAAATATTGGTTAAGGCCTTTTTGGGCTCGGGGGCTGTTGATTGTTTTATGGATGCGGAGTGGGATAGAAAACATTCCATTGCCATCCGCTCTCTCTCATATTCACACTCGATCAAAGCTTTGGATGGTCGACTGTTGGGAGATGGGTTTATAACCGAGGTCTCTGATTTTTTGACTATGTTTATCCCTTTTGGCAGTCATTCAGAGAAGATTAATTTTTTCTTAATCAATGCCCCGGTTTGACCTGTGGTTTTAGGTCATTCGTGGTTGCTTAAACATAGGCCACAGATCTTTTGGGGCAGTCAAAATAACCCAATCGTCCAGTGGGGCTCTGACTGTAGGTCTCACTATAGTGAGATTCTGGCAAGTCGCCCCGAATATCAACCCATAGGGGAGGCGTCGGGTTCTGAACAAGATTGGTGTGTAGGAGCCGCGCTGTACCTTGGTTTACCTCCCAATGTTCCAGATGATTATGTTGATCTCACAGAGGAATTTGGCAAACAACGAGCTTCGTTTTTGCCTCCGCATCGTGATTACGATTGTGAGATCAAACTATTCCCTGACAAGGTGGCAGCGGTTAGGAATTGGCCTGCCCCTCAGAATGTTAAGGAGGTTCAACTATTTTTGGGCTTTGCTAATTTTTATAGGAGGTTTATTCGCAATTTTAGCGCTGTGGCTGCCCCCATCATTGCGCTTTCTAAGAGGAATTCCTCCTCGTCATTTGCTTGTTCTCCAGCAGCTTTTCAGGAGTTGAAGAAACTTTTTAGCTCTGACCCTATTTTCGTTTTGCCCGACGCCTCCCTCCCATTTGTGGTGAAGGCTGACGCTTCGGAGGTCGGGGTGGGTGCCATTTTGTCCCAGCGCCCCCTTCAGGACAATAAGTTGCACCCATGCGCCTACTTTTCCCGGTCGTTGTCGCCAGCTGAATGGAATTACAGTATTGGTGACCGGGAGTTGTTAGCTGTTAAGTTGACGTTAGAAGAATGGCGCCATTGGTTGGAGGGGGCTGAACATCCGTTTGTGGTTTGGACGGATCACAGGAATCTCCAGTGTGTCCAGCAGACTAGGCTACATGATTCCCGGCAGGCGCGGTGGGCATTGTTTTTCAATCGCTTTGACTTTACGTTAACTTATCGCCCCGGCTCCAAAAACATCAAGCCTGGCGCCTTGTCACGGATTTATGCCCGCTCGGGCCCTGATCCCATTTCTGAGCCGGTTATTCCGGCGGCTGGGATTGTGGCTCCCATGCAGTGGGATACTGAGTCTGTTGTGCGGGAGGCCTTGCGGCCCGACCCTGGTTCTGGTGGGGAGCAGTCTGGCTATTTGTCTGTCCCCATGGTGGTGCATAAATGGAAGGCTGCCGCTGATAGGAGGCGCCATTTTGCACCTGCTTATCGGGTTGGCCAGAGGGTTGGGTTTTCTGCTAAGAACCTTCCGTTGAGAGTGGAGTCACGAAGGTTGGCCCCGCGTTTCATTGGCCCATTTGAGACCGTGCGTCGCATGTTGGTTGCGGGGTCCAGTTTTTTTAATTTGGAGTGATGTGGTCCTGAGGAGCGGTGCTGGGTCCCTTCTCGGGATATCTTGGGTCCCACCCTTATTTCGGAGTTCTGTGCACGGGGTTCTTTGGGAATGTCTGGGGCCGTCCCTTGGGGGGAGGGGGGGTCCCGTCATGGTTCTGGATGTTTGTGTGGTTAAGGACTTCGCTTTGTGGCTCGTCCCAGGACGATATCGAATTCCCTTTCAATCGGATTCTTTACCCAGCTGGCTGGTTGAACAGGGGCGGCGCTTCCTCGGACTCTATATAAGCCGGAAGTCCGCCACGCCGCCTTTGCTAGAGTGTCTGTTTGCAGTTATAACATAACATAACATAACATAATTATGCTCTGTTTCCCTCTTGCTGCTGCACTTGGCCTCTCAATTCAATCGGCCATTACAAATATACCATGAGTATAAGTACAATGGGAGAGGCATGAGTAGCTGGGTTTACATGGAGCCTAATATTCCGTTTAGAATCGGTTTAGAAGCACAAACCGAATAAAACTGCTCCAAATAAACATCTCAATCAGAATAAACAGGCCTAAGCCGAATGAAATTTTCATGCAGTTTCAGAGGGGTAGAATATTCCTTTGCCCAAACCGATCAAAAGTAAAATTCTATCATGGAAACGGTGAAACGGAAAGTTGTCTGGCTGCGTTCTGTCTGTGCATGCTCTGTCTTGACGTAAATGCACAGCAACATTTCTTCACTTGCAAATATGATGGCTTCCAAGCACAGCACACAGAACTGGTCTGTGGCGGAGTGTTTGTTTTTAATACAAACTCTCCAAGAACTGAAAATTATCGCACGCTTAGACATTAGGAGAACAAGAAACTGAAAGGTTTAAAAAAAAGAAGTCCACGAAAAACTCAATGAAGCCAGAATAGACCAATACGTCAAACAAATCAGAACCACTGGAAAACTCTGAAGGACTGGCCACTACAGTTGCAATCAAAATTATTCAACCCCTGTTGCAAATTAGGTTTACTGGAAAAATTTACAACTTTAAGCTGTTTGCAATGAACAAATCAAACATGAACAATTTAAATGAAATGGCTCAACACAACAAGTATTTCAAGTAGCTTCTCCAAATTCAACACAAAATGCCACTTTTAATGACTACTACAAGCTCAAAATTATTCAACCCCTTCATGACAAGCATCTTTTGTACTTAGTCCAGCACCCTTTTGTTGCTATGACCTGCTGGAAATGTGATGCATAGGCAGATGTCAGCTTTTGGCAGCATTCCCAAGGAATCTTAGCCCAGTCCTCATGGACAATGGCCTCCAGTTCACTAATATTCTACGGTTTGCATGCTGCTGCTGTGTTCCTCAAATCCTACCACAGATTTTGTATGGGGTTCAAGTGAGGCGACGGTGATGGGTACTCTAGAATATTCCCAGACGACTTCTGAAACCAAGCCTTGGTGGATGTTGAGGTATGCTTTGGATTATTGTCCTTTTGTAAGGTCCAATGATGACCAAGCGTCAGCTTCCAAACAGACGGCATGACATTTTCTCCTTGAATATCCTGGTACTTGACTGAATCCATCTTGCCCTCCACACTTTGCAGGTATCCAGTGCCAGAGAAAGCAAGGCAGCCGCAGAGCGTCAAAAAGCTCCCACAATTCTTCAATGTAGGCAAGGTGTACTTTTCAGCATATGCTTCTCCATTCCTCCTGCAGACATACCACTGATTCATAAGCCCAAAATATTCCAGTTTTGTTTCATCACTCAACAGAGCAGTTTCCCAAAACGTCTGTGGCTAATTAATTTGGTTGGAGCATACTGGAGCTTGTGCTTTTGGATCAGTTGTGGGGTATGTCTTGGAGACCTTCAGCGTTTAGTATGCGCTCTACTGTGCAAACTGAAACCTCAGTGCCTCCTGCCTCCAAGTCTTGCTGCAGGTCTCCTGCAGTCACTCAAGGGTTTTTGACCACCCGTCTCCCCAGGAATCTGGTGACAGCCATTGATAGCTTCCTTTTGCTGCCACATCCTGGTACCATAGCCACTCTTTCTTTAACTCTGAACTTGCGAACTATGCTTCCAACTGTATCTCTACAAAAATTCAGTTCCTGTGCTACCTTTTTGTATCCTTTTCCTTGTTTGTGCCAGGCAATTATCTCCTCTATTAGCTTTTTGGACAATTCTTTTGACAGCCATATTTCTAATATGCAAACAAACCCCTCGCGAGTGCAAGTATTTGATGTGTTCTATCTCAAGCAAACCTGATGCAACTAATTACGACTAGAACGGCCAACAATGCAGTACCTCCTAGAGCGACCGTGAGGTCATTTTGACCTCCCACCGCTGCGGGCTTTATGATTGCAAATTAGAAGTCTGTTACTGGAACAGTTGTAAATTCTTTTAAAATACCAGGTAAAAATAAATGAAAAAACCTCTTATTTTATTAATTTTGCCACATTAGGCTTTATTTATTTATTATTTCATATATAAAACATAGCCTAATGTAAATTGAAATGTAATGTAATGTAAAATTTAAATTCATTTCTGGTCGTGTTTAATGAGTGTATCATTAAACAATGGAAAAAAATACAATTTGATGAAGCTGTCAAACAGATAACATTGAACATGAAATAACACACCTCTGCTCTCATAAAAAATTAACCTGAGCACAGAGCACATGAGAGAGAGCCTTGCTCAAAAAGTTTGGGAAGCACAAATTTGAAATGTTTCATAGCCTTTGGACTTGAAATTATGCTATGAAACCTGAGCATTATGAGGTGAATAAATATCAAGTTTAGGTGACCTCCCTGGCATCAGAGGCTTGGTTTGCCTAGCAGGGGAGTTTCTTTTACGGGGTGACTCATGATGACATTCAGGTTCCAAATCAGAGTCAGATTCACTGGACCAAGACACATCACTGAGCCCTGATATTTCTTCTCGATCTGACTCACCAGATCTCATGTCCTGAAGGTCTGCCAAAGCCTGACTTACATTCATCCGTTTTCTCTGATCCATTTCCTTTTCTGGTAGCCTACCCGGCTAACAAAATCACTAAGAGAACAGCCCTGTGACAATCACAATTTCTATACGCAAAATGGGAGAGCAAACTGATTCTCACCTCATGACAACAACTGGTTTATATACGCATCTGCACACAATTCAAAAAGTAACAAAATGCGTTGCTAGGCAACCAAGATGCAGTTGACTGCTTTGCATAGCTGTCAGTGCATGAATGTGTTGTATAAATGGGCGTATGTGATGTTTTAGGCTACTGTCAAGTGCTTTGAGCTGTCTGTCTGACTAGCTATATAGTCAGCCTAGCCAGGCTACAGCCGGGCTATATGGTCTATTCAGATTTTTGCATCAGCAGTAATGGAGGGCAAAATGACCTTGTGGCTGTTCTAGCTATAATCAGAGATTTTTTCTTTCTCTTTTATTCCAGAATCCCCACAACTCATAAGTTGATGAATAACACCATTTTAGGAAAAGTCACTGACTGGGAGACATAGAGTTGTTATTCAAACAGAGTTATATGCAGTTTAATAGGCGGGAGAGGTCAGAATGACCTCACGGCCGTTCTAGTGTTAAGCTCTTGATTAGCTGCATTAGGTGTGCTTGAGACAACACCTGATTTGCAAATATGCTCTTATGAGGGATTCTATTCGGGGGGTTGAATAATTTTGAGACTGCAGTAGTCATTAAAAATGGCATTTTTGTTAAAATGTGGAGAAACCACTCGTAATATTAGTTGTGTTGAGCCAATTAAAATGTTCTTGTTTAATCTGTTTATCACAAACAGCTGAAAGTTTGTATTTTGCTATTAAACCCAATTTGCAATGAATAATTTTGATTGCAACTGTATAAGCCTAAACAGCGCAACAACAAAAGTGAATACTTTTTTCATCAATCTGTGCATGTCACACAGCTGTAAAACGTCTGTTCTGATAAAATGCCGTGGTGCAAATAAACACCAGATCGGAATAACATAACGTAACATAACATGAATGGTGAGAACAGGCCGTTCAGCCCAACTGGGCTCACCAGTTTCTTTTTATTATTATGAATATATCACTTCAGATACTCAATGACTCAATGGTATCTAGCTTTAAGTCAAGCCTGCTCTGGAAAATTCCCAAGGTTTCTGCTTCAGCAATATGGTCAGGCAAGCTATTCCACATCAAAATTACTCTTTGGGTGAAAAAATATTTCCTACTATCAGTGCTAAATTTGCCTTTGGTCAACTTCCATTTGTGACCCCGAGTTCTACTAACAAAACCTGGCCAAAGGAATCCTACAAAATTCACTTTTTTAATCCCTTTAACATATTTAAAGACTTCAATCAGATCACCCCTAAGTCTCCTTTTCCTAAGACTAAAGAGATTAAGGATCTTCAGCATCTTCTCATAGCGTTCATCTTTTATACCTGGAATTAGCTTAGTGGCCCTTCTCTGAACTTTTTCTAGAGCCTCTATATCTATCTTAAAGTATGGTCCCCAGAACTGTACACAATACTCCAGATGTGGTCTGACGAATGTGTTGTACATGAGAAGTATCATCTCCTTGGATTTGTACTCAATACTTTTGGCAATGTATCCCAGCATCTGATTGGCTTTTTTAACTGCTACCACAGTGGTTAAAACCTGTGAGGATTTGGTCAACAATCACTCCCAGATCTTTTTCCTGTGGAGTAGAGGCTGACACAGAAGTTTTTTTTCAATCCTGTCCCGTCCCGCTCCCGCAAAAAAATTCCCGTCCTGGTCCCGTAACGAAGTCAAAAAAATAATCCCGTCCCGTCCCAGTCCCAAATAAATCACTCCCGATCCTGTCCTGTTACCGTTTTTTCTATTTTAGAAAATTTATTTTCTATTTTCATGTAAACGATTGTGATGACAGACGGATCCTGTCTGCCCCGCGCGCATTGCAGGCTGAATGACAGCTCCACAGAGTCGAACTTCATAATGTCACAACGTGTACTCAGGTCTACTTTGCAAAGTGAATCAGAATTTGGAACAAGCGACATAACGTAGGCTACTGTAATAGGCTAGGACAACCTTCAGCCCCCTTGTGATTACTCAAAGAAATACAAAACCACTGAATAATTAAGGCTGAAGTTTTGTACAATTATAAATAAAATAGTACACAAATGTGTTAACATTTTAAGTGTGTCACAAGTAGAATTAATTAATTAATTAGGCCCTGGGTCATCTTGATTATTGCAGTCTGCATTCAATGTAGTTTACAGTGTCATGGCCAACTAATAGGAAAATGAAAGCACTGAAGGTGCCGATGCCTCGGTGCTTACAGCAGTGACAAGTTTGTCCCTTAATGAAGCGATAAAATTCTGTGTAGACATGTCAGAGTGCCCTAGCTGTGCATCTATGCTTGACATAAGCTATCTTTCCATCCACTTGTCAATTGAATTACCTGAAGTTCGCCAAAAATATTCATGCGAATAAAGGCGGTGAAAATGCATTTCCACCTAACAGCGTTAAAGCGAATAAAAACTTGTGCGTAATGATGTTACTTGCTGCTATGCGATCAACTCGGTGTATCGAATAGATTTCTGATATTTTAAGCTGTTTCCATTCATTTTCGCACTGAATCGCAGAACCTTCGAGTGAACAGAAGTAGTGTGGTAGGCAACAAAATTAACTAGTTAGCAATAATGGATCACGTCTCCCAACAAATGATGATAATTGCACAAGTTGTAATAGTGCTTATGTGCCAGCTATTAGCAACATGCAAACCATTATCAGAAGGCAACGACGGCATCGAAACTCTGTCACGATGCAGTCGCAGATTTATTCGGCAAATAACGTTTCCATTAGCAGTTATCGCATTTTTACCGATCAAGAAGAAAATCCGATGAGATCAACCGTATAAACTTAATGTCGATATCTTGAAAATCAAGTCAAATTTCACCGTTTCCATAAGGCATTTTTTATTTGATATTACTTAATTCGCATAAGAACATGTGGATGGAAACATGGCTATTCTCAAGTATTTACCCACCAGTGGCCGGTTGACAAAACGAGTTGATAAGCAGCTTCGTAGGACCGCTTAGCGAGACTGCGGTTGTTAAGCTTAGTGAAGCCCAGCAATAACTGAAAGCGTTGTTCATTTGCACAAAGTTACTGTGCGGGGGGGAGAAATCATTTGCGATGTTTTATTAAGTTCATACATTGGGTGGTAGTTGACTGCATCAAAGAACGTACATTTTTCGGTTAGAAAATGTTTATTTATCATTAAAAACACGCATTTTTGTTTGATTAAAGATAGAAAAAAGAAAGTAAAGAAGACCTGTTAATTCTGACTCCCGCTCCCGTTCACTCCCGTTTACATTTTTCCTGTCACGTCCCAATCACGTGCCTAATAGGTAAATTGACTCCCGAATCACGGGAATCCCGCGGGAATCCCGTATCCCGTGGGAATCCCGAGAAAATGTCAGCCTCTACTGTGGAGCACATTCCAGTTTTAAACTTCCCATTGAGTAATCCTGTCTAATGTTTTCATTATCTACATGTACAACTTTACATTTCGCTACATTAAATATAATTTGCCACATTTCTGCCAAATTCTGGATTCTATTCAAATCATCCTGAATCACTTTAGTGGACTCTAAACTATTTGCCAAACCTCCCAATTTAGTATCATCTGCAAATTTAACTAATTTGCTTTCAATATTCCCATCAAGGTCATTAATGTCAATGAGGAACAGCAGGGGTCCCAACATCGATCCCTGAGGGACGCCACTCCCCACCATACCTAGCTCAGATGAGATTCCACTGGCCACCACTTTTTGTGGTCTGTCCTGTAACCAGTTTTGAATCCACTCCAGAATACCTCCGGTAACTCCAATGGAGCTCATTTTAAAAATTAGTCTCTTATGCGGTACTTTAACAAATGCTTTGTGAAAATCCAAGTATATGATGTCATAAGCCCTGCTCTGATCATAAGTGTTGGTGGCCTCTTCAAAAAATTCCAGAGGGTTTGTCAGGCATGACCTTCCCTTACGGAAACCATGTTGGCTATCCCTCAAGATATAATTACGTTCAGGAAATAATTCCAGCTCGCCTTTTGTGATAGATTCCAGTATTTTACATACAATGCAAGTTAAACTGACTGGCCTGTAATTTCCTGGCTCAGTACGGTCCCCTTTCTTATATATTGGTATTATATTGCCCTGTTTCCAATCATTTGGTATTTCTCCAGTTTCTAAAGACCATCTGAGGATAAGGGAGAGCAGTTTAAAGATTATCTTACTAACTTCCTTGAGCACTCTAGGATATAAGCCATCAGGACCCGTCGCCTTATCTGCCTTCAGTTTATGCAACTTGTCTAATACTTCATTATCCCTAATCTCAATTTCCGCTAAATAATCTTGAGCATTGGACATGCCCTCTGGCCGAATAAAAACCCGCTTCGAGGTAAAATTCTCAACAAAGTAACTGTAAAAGGTATCCGCAATATCCTTGTTATCATATAGCAGCAATCCACATTTATTCTTTATGTACTTAACCTCCTCTTTGATTTTCCATTTTCTGCTACAGTACTGAAAGAAGCGCTTAGGATTAGTTTTTGCCTCTTCTGCAATATGCCTTTCATCCAGTCCTCTAGCATTCCTCAGCTCTTTTTTTGACCATAGCCTGCATTTTACAGTTTTCAGCCTTAGTATTCTCATTGTTATCCTTTATGTACATCTTATAAAAATTCCTCTTATCTATCAAACTCCTACGAATAGCTGTGGTCATTCACTGAGGATTCTGCTTTTTCAGCTTACTTTTGGACACCTTTGGAATGAATTTGCGTTGTGAATCAAGTAAAAACCCCTTAAATCTTTCCCACATCTCATTTACAGACTCACAGTCCAGGAGTGTCTCCCACTTTATTTCGCTTAGATATGAGCGTATCCTGTCAAAGTTTACTCACCTAAAATTGAACATTTTGGATTTCGAAGACACCTTTTTAACTTCCCATGAAACGTCAAAATTAACAGTAGAGTGATCACTTGTCCCAAGTGGCTCCAGTACATCAACATTGCGAATTCTATCAGGGTCATTACAGAGCACTAAATCTAAAATTGCTTTCTCTCTTGTAGGTTTATTAACATACTGCACCAAAAAATTGTCATTTATAACATCTAGAAATTCTTCCTCCCCTTTACCCTGTCCTTTCACCATTTCCCAATCAATAAATAATTAATTGAAGTCTTCCATAATAATGGTCCTTCCTCCTCTACAAGCTTGCCTAATCCTCTTAAAGAGCATTTCATTGACAATACTGTCCAAAGCTGGCGGTCGATAGCATACTCCTATTTTAAAACCTGTCTCATGTTTGCCAATGAGCCTGACCAAGATATCTTCACACGTCAAGGAATGTTCAATTTCAGGAATTTCCTGCACATTTATGTTTTCGTTCACATAAGTGCTACGCCCCCTCCTCGCCTATTACATCTATCCTTCCTAAAGAGCTCATAACCTTCTATGTTATATTCACCCCCATCCTCTTCACTAAGCCATGTCTCTCTAATCCCAACTATGTCATAGTCCTCACTAATCATAACAGCCTCAAATTCTGGAAATTTAAATTTTATACTTCTTACATTTAAAGAAAAACATGTCAGGTTATTATGAATGCTCTTTCCCTTCGATTTCCCATGTGCCTGCTGCTCCAAGCCCCCCACTACGCTTTGTTGCTTTAAAAATATATCATCAATAGTGCATGTAGCGCTGTCAGCTTCCATCAGGGCAGTCTGCATTTCCCTGTGTATAACACTCTTTAACCTCCCTGCCCCCCAAGTCCCTAGTTTAAATAACCCTGTGCTACCCTCAACATACGCTGACCCAGTGCAAAGGTACCCCTCCGGTTCAGGTGTAGCCCGTCCAGCTTGAACAGGTCACCCCTATCCCAGAAGTAGTTCCAGGGCCCCATAAACCTGTACCTCTCTTTCCTACACCTGCTTCGTAGCTAAGCGTTAAACCTCCAGATAAAATTTTGCTTCCCTCTGCTTGCACGTGGTACCGGTAGAATCCCAGAGATAACTTCCGCGAAGGATCTGCTCTTAAGCTTTTCAGCTAATTCCACAAATTTGTCTTGCAGAACCTCAAACTTACCCTTACCTATGTAATAGAATCATGTCACATGTATATAGATGTAAATAGATCACGTCACATGTAAACAGTTGACCAGAAATCTTCAATCAGAATGATTTCAATCAGAATAAAAAACCGTCTGCATATAAACCTTGGTAGTTTGGACATATCTCTGAAAAGAATGCAAGACCTCCAAGTAATTATAAAATGAGAATGGTTAAGCAAATCTATTTATATGATTGTAGATTAAGCTCCTATGAAAGTGATTTCAACAAAAGCCTTAAAAGTCAAATACAGCGACTATTACAGCATAAAAAGGAATCAGTTGTGCCCAGGACAAAGAGGGAGCCAGCCTCCGAAATATTGAAATAACTTATCCGAAAACTATGATCCAACAGAGGACAAGTAAAATGTGGCAGCCCTTTGTTTTGAAGAATAAGTGCATTTCTTTAGTAGTTTTTTCCCCCCCTTACACCATAATTCTATCAAGCAGATTACCAATAAAACATTCCTTAAGAATTCAATCTCTCCAAATGTGATGATTCCCAAGCGTGGATTTTCTTTTCCAAGGAGATAGAGCAACCATAATTTCTTTCATTATGATGGAGTATGTTCTTCCTGTTGCTGTGGTTGGCTGTACAGTGGTTAGAACATCCTGGTGGTCAATGATGAGAGAGTCTTGTGGGTCTGGAAATGTATATGATGGGGGCGGTCCATGTGGGTGAAGAAAGCTAACGTCAACTTCATGCCTCTCTGGATTGTATTGCTTGATGCAAGCTACCGACCACTCGAAATCATACGCCACTGTCACGTAAACACGCAAGGCTGAACCACTGTGATCACTCATCTCAACAATAAAATTTACATGTTCCTGCCTTTTCTCAGGTGACAATGAAAAAGATCAATCAGTGACCACTTCCTCAGACTGGAATGAAAAGGGGGGACGATTTGGTCGAGAATATCTTGTAGCACATATCATTAGCCTCAAATCATAATTTCCCATCTCATTTTTAAGTTTTTTAAAAATTATTTAACCCCTCTGCACAGAAGCCAAATCTGGCAATTTATGTGTCACCCTATTTAAAGCTTCATAATTCAACACTTGAGCTTCATAGAGAGGGGGATTTAGTATTTACAGTTCCATAGTATTTCAGTTTATTTTCATGATTTTGGTAGAGAGAAAGGGCTGCAAACATAAAAAAATCCATGAAAATTCAACAATGAAATTGTGAAAAAAAATATATATATACTGAGAATTGAATCAGTCACACTATCGTCTACTCCTGGATAAGCAGTTTCTGAATTAGGGACCGGACATCCAGGCCAAGATCATGTTTTTCTTACCGTCCTGCTAGCGATAAATTGATTGATTGATTGCTTGCTTGATTAGTGAGTGTTGCTCCAGTCTCATCACAACACTCCTTCCTAAGCTTCGCTTATCCAGGAGTAAAAATGACTGGGAGTTAAAACAATAAATTTCTGGGATCATGAACTCCTTGACCACAAGTGTACTTTATCTGAGTGTGAAACTCAAAATTATCTACTCTTTATGAGCCAAATAAGACAGCTCTGCAAGTGGCTCCCCAAATTCTCAGAGCACTCAAAATCCCACTATCAAATCATAAAATAGTCATATTTTCAGCACAAATCAACTGTTGACCCATGAAATTTAATATGAATTAATGATTTTCCAGTTGAATTTAGCATGAGTTTATCAATATAGGAGCAGTTGGACATCAATGGTCACCAGTAACCTCTCCAAACCCAAAACATGCCTTTTATCCATGATAAAGTTTAGAATTTTGTCAATTTTTCCCACAAGCCAGCACACATACTCATTAAAGGAACTGCTTATTTGATGGTCAGAACATTCATCCTGCAATTAAAAGCTAGCAGTTCTGACATCCGAGCATTCAAGCTTACATGAACGCTTTCCACGCCTTATAACGAACAAGTGCAAACCCCAATTCCAATGAAGTTGGGACGTGGTGTAAAACGCGAATAAAAATAGAACAACAATGATTTGCAAATCCTTTTCAACCTATATTCAATTGAGTACACTACAAAGACAAGATATTTCATGTTCAAACTGATAAACTTTATTATTTTTTTGGAAATATTCACTCATTTGATTTTCATGCCTGCAACACGTTCCAAAAAAGCAGGGACAGGGGCAACAAAAGACTGGGAAATGCTCAAAAAACACCTGTTTGGAACATTCCACAGGTAAACAGGTTAATTGCAAACAGGTGAGTGTCATGATTAGGTATAAGAGGAGCATCCCCGAAAGGCTCAGTCCTTCACAAGCCAGGATGGGGCAAAATTCACCACTTTGTGAACAACTGCGTGAGCAAATAGTCCAACAGTTTAAAAACAGTGTTTTTCAACGTGCAATTGCAAGGAATTTAGGGGTTTCATTATCTGTTGTCAATACTATCATCAAAAGATTCAGAGAATCCAGAGAAATCTCTACACGTAAGCAGTGTACTCAATTGAATATATGTAGGTCGAAAAGGATTTGCAAATCATTGCATTCCGTTTTTATTCATGTTTTACACAATGCCCCAACTTCATTGGAATTGGGGTTTGCATAACTCCCTAACACAGTAATATCTGAAATATAGTTTATTTTAAGAAAAAAGACATTCCACTATCAAGAAAAAGCAGGCAATATGCTTGAACCGATTGAACAGAATCGGAGCAACAAACGTAGCAGCGGGTCTACCGAAGTGTTTGAGCTGTTCGCATTTTAAACCAGCCAAAACCTTGGAATTCTATTTAGTTGAATGTGGTATAAATTCTACAACAAAAAGCCACACTGAGCAAAATGCCACCACATGCACCATTATTAGCAAAGACTACCGGATACTCTTACGAGCCAATGTGGCAAACAAGCTCTGTGATCATCATGGCTATGGTAAACAGAATAAAAAAAACAGTGAGCCAGCTAGCCAAAAGTAAAAAAAAATATATATATAAATATATATATAAGGTTGTACTCAAACATAAAATGAAGAAAAACTTTTTCATTGAACTCCTCCTCCACGGACACAGATCTATCCATCAGAAGGAACCCCAGCCCACCTTCATTCAGAATAATTCCCATTGACGATGTCTATATCACGTTTCAATCTCGTACATGTAACCTGAGCACTTCAGGCTGACTTTGGAAGTCTTTTTTTTCTATGCAATCACGTTATTTTCAACTGCGCAAAGTTGAGAGAATACAACCTAACTTCCTGTTACGCAAGCCGCAAGGGTTTAAATACTTTTTTGATGGTCCAATCAATGTCTCTCAATTACTGTGGAAAGTTTATACTCTCTGGAATTGGATAAGAAATGTGTCAATGATTAGATAATTACCGTGAAAGTTCCATGTGGGCGTGAGCTACAACTGTGGTTTAAGCAGATGAGCCTGAGCAAGCATTAGAGTGACTGGATACTAAAGGACTACTGGGTACTCTTACAAGCTAATGTGACAAACAAGCTCTGTGATCATTACGGCTATGGTAAACTGAGAGTTCTTATGAGGATGTAAGTGAGCACTGAATTCTTCAATGCAGGAAGCTACGCATAAATTCATGATAGAGAATAATGCATTTTTTTTTTCCACTTTAATTTTTATTGAAGTTTCATGTTGTAACATAGTGAAAACAGTTCACATTTAGGCCATGTATTTTCCACATTAAGAGTAAATGTGTTAAACAGAAAACAAGTACAAAAAAAAAAAAAAAACAGTCCTGGTTACCGACATCCATAGTCAAAGCAGTATACATATCAGTGATTCCTTAGGTATCTTTCATTGTATCATAAATTGTCCATTTTTCCCACTTTTTCACAAAAACATCCCCCTTCAGTCTTAAATGGTAGGTCATTCTTTCCATAGTATAGATCTCTCTTATGATTTCTAGCCACTGGTTTACAGTAGGGGGTTCAATCTTGCACCAATTTTGTGTTATTGCCTTCTTGCATGTGATCAATAATATTTTAGTTAAGTATCTATCCCTGTCTAGAACACAATCATTTAAGTTTCCCAGATACATGACTTTACATTCTTTGGGAATTATATATCCCAAAATATTTTTAATCATGCTATGTACCTTTTCCCAAAATCTGTTAAGTTTATTACATTCCCAGAAGATGTGTGTATGATGTGCTTCCCTGTTTCCACACAGCCGCCAGCATGATTGTTGTGATCCAGTCTGTTTACTCTTCACTTTAGGTGTGATGAAATAACAAGTCAAGTTTTTCCACGCAAATTCTCTCCATGTCCTTGAATTTGTAGTTGTCTGTTGTGTTTCACACATATTGTGCCATTCTTCCGGTGTAATGTCAATATGCAGTTCCCTCTCCCATTTCTACTTAATGTATAAAGTGGAGATAGTTTCTGAGTCTCTTAGGTCTCGGTATAGTGCCGAGACTGCCTTGAATTTTGTCCCGTTGTATGTCCGGATCATCACATCAAGTACCCCATTCAAGGTGTTCACACTCTGTATGTTCTTAATTAAATAATCCCTCAGTTGGAGGTATCTGAACAGATCTTTATTTTATAGTCCACATTTTGATTTCAGCTGTTGGAAACTCATTATATTTCCATTATCGATTTATGTACACGTTGCAGTGATGCCTTTATTCCCCCAATTTCTGAAATTGTGGTCACTTAAACTCGGCTTAAATCTGTCATCATAGGCAAACCAGCTTAGCAGCTTTACTTCTTTTTCTAATTTATATTTTTTAATAAAGTCAGACCAAATACTCAAAGTGTGAAATGTTATTGGATCTGTTGATCCTTGCAGTGAGTTAATTGGTCTAGCGCTACCAATTAGGGATTGGGTTGGGATATCTGTCACAGACATCTCTATATCTTTCCACTTTGCACTATATTCTTTGTCACACCATTTAATTATTGGTCTGAGTTGTGCTGCATGGTAATAGTCTTTTAAATTTGGGAGCGCCAAACCACCTTTGTCTTTTGACAATTGTAATGTACGATATTTAATTCGTGGTCTTTTACCATTCCATATAAATCTGGAAATCATTTTATCCCAAGTTTTGAATTTTTCTTGTGGAATTTTGACAGGGAGGGACTGAAAAAAATATAACAGCCTTGGCAAAATGTTCATTTTTGTGACTTCAGTTCTTGAACTAAGATCTAATGGTAAGGTTGACCATCTTTCTATGTCTCTGCAAACCTGGAAATGGATCTGGTCATAATTTGTTTTGTAGAGATGAGTTATTTGTTTGGTTAAAATGACACCAAGGTATTTCATAGTTTTTGATTGCCATTTCAGTTGATAAATTTTCTTAATTTCTTGAGATGGGGTATAGTTGAATGCCAAAATCTGTGTTTTATTTACATTTATTTTATATCCTGAGTGACTGCTATATATGTTTATAAGCTGCATCAACTGGGTAAAACTTGTGTTGGGGTTGTGTAAATATATCAATATATCGTCCGCAAATAGACTAATTACATGCTCCTGTCCTTTGATGTTGATTCCCTTAATCTCCTCATTCTGCCGAATAGCCTGCGCCAAAGGCTCAATGTATAGAGCAAAAAGGAGTGGGGACAGGCAGCATCCTTGACGGTACCTCTCTTTTAGCTCTATTCTTTCTGTAAGACTACCGCTCATTTTTATTCTGGCAGTAGGATTTTGGTAGATAGTTTTAATACAATTAATTGAATCTTTATTGAATCCAAATCGTTCTAATACTAAGTACAGGAAGTTCCAATTTACGCTATCAAAAGCCTTTTCGGCATCAAGACTTATCAAAATAGCACTGTTTTTCTGGGTTTGTATTGTATTAATAATCTGTATAGTCCTTCTGATGCTATCCTGTGTTTGACGCCCTACAATGAAACCAGTTTGGTCTTCATCAATTAGATCACTTATAAATTTTTCATATCTTTGTGCTATGATAGACGTATATACTTTGTAGTCCACATTAAGAATTGATATGGGTCTAAAATTACTGCAATATTCTGTGTCCTTTCCCTCTTTGGGAATTACAGAGATTATAGCATCTTTCCAAGAGGGTGGTAAGTGGCCTTCTTTAAGAGTGTAGTTGAAGGAAGATGTAAGGAGAGGTGTTAATTCATCTTTAAAGGTTCGATACCACTCCGATGGGAAGCCATCGCTTCCAGGGGTCTTATTAGCCTTAAGTTTTGATATGGCTTTGGATATTTCCATGGGAGTTATCGGGGCTGTAAGGATACTATTTTGTTGGTCTCCAATAGATGGTAGATCAAGGAATTAAGAAACTTTCTTTTTGCATCTTCATTAGATGAAGGTGGTTGTGTGTAAAGATTTTTGTAGTAATCTTTAAATATATTTTCTATTTCTGTAGCGTAATGTTTTACTTGGTTTTGAATGGACATCTCTAATCTTATGTATTGTATTTAAAGCCTGTTGCTTCCTAATTCGCCGTGCCAGTAGTCTAGTTGCTTTTTAATTTAAATAATATTGTTGCTTCACAAATCTGTTTTTTTTTTCTCAATCTCTCCTCTTAAGATATTGTCTAATTCCTCCTTTTTGGATTTTATTTCTTGTGAAATTTGAGTATTTTGGTTATTTTGGTATTTTAATTCTAAATTTTTTAATTCTTTAGTTAGATTAAGAAAGGCAGCCTGTTTACATTTCTTTTGTTGTGAGGTTGTAGCTATTAATTTCCCCCGTATAACAGCCTTTAAAGTGTCCCATAGAATTGTAGGGCTAATCTCTTCTGTTTTGTTTTCTTCAATACATCTCTTTATCTCCATTTTAATTTGTTCAATTATTACTTTATTATTCATTATGCCTATATTCAGTCTCCAGGTTGTATTCTTAAGTCTGTTATTTAAATGTACAGTTAAGTGAACTGCATTATGGTCAGAGATATCAGCCACTCCGATTTTACATTCTATCACCTTATGCAGGTCCCAGCTGTTCATAAATATATAATCAATTCTAGAATGGATATTATGTGTGCTGGAGTAATGTGTGTATTCTTTTTCTATTGGATTAAGCTCTCTCCATATGTCTAGCATCCCCTGCTCCTTCAATAGTGTGTTCATGAGTTTAGTTAGGTGAGTTTTATTTCTCTGTGTGCTTGTTGTGTCTATCTTATGGTCTAGAATTACATTAAAATCCCCTGCACACATCATCATGCCCTCTGATTCTGATGCTATAGTTGTGAATAAAGTTTTAAAAAATGTTTGTCGCTTTCTGGTGGGGGGCATAGACATTGATTAATGTGACCATCTTATCCTCTAGTTTTCCTTTAACAATAATATATCGTCCTTCTTTATCACCAGTTTCTTTCAAGCATTCAAAATTGATAGAGTTTTGAATCAATATTGCCACCCCTCTTTTGCGGCTCTGCTTGCATGTACTGTAGAAAGTGTTTCTATAACCAAATTTCTTTAGTTTCTCATGTTCTTCCTTAGATAAATGTGCTTCCTGAATGAAAATAATTTGGGCTTTAATTTTTTTCATTTTCAAAATGAACTTGCTTCTTTTGATTGGATTGTTCAATCCATTAACATTTACTGACACCAGTGAGATATTGTTCATATTTGCTCTAGTAAGGTAATACACTTTTCATATAACCATCTTGTAACCATGAAGACTAACAACGGCCCTGTAGGAACAGAGGGCAACTTACGACATAAGAAACAAAACAAGGAACAGTTGAACCTCCAAGGGTAGGCGCGTGCCCATGTTTGCGCCTCCCACGTTACCTTCGTGGGTTGAGGGGAATATCTCATAACATATGAGGGCCCCTCTCTAGGTAGGTCTAGTCTCATTGTCCAGTAATGCTCGTGCATAGACCTCCTAGTAGGAAATACGTGCATAGCTACCGATCAGTTGTAACAAAAGAAGACCATCAAATACAGTGACCAGTTTAAGGAATTTGATCAATATTTAGCATATTATTCATCTTTGTGTCTTTAGCTAGGTTACTTAAATGCACTCACGTACTTAGTTTGTCCATTATTTCCACTGAAATTCCTGTAGTCTCTGTTTGGCTCGCACAGCAGCGTTCTCTGTGTTTCCAACCCGCTGCCACGGCATTGCTCGCTGGAGCCGCTCCTCCGTCCCCGTCCTAGCTGTGTCCTTCCCGGGTATCTCCGCTGCGAGTCCCCGCCTGGTCAGCTCCTTTGCCGCCTCTTGCGCACTCTCGTATGTCCGCAGGCCGGTTTCCCAATGAATCTTGATTTTTGTCATGGGTGTCTGGAAACGTATTCCTTTATCTCTCAGGACCCTTTTGATGTTATTGTACTCCTTTCTCTTCCGGATTACTTCCGTGGCATAGTCATGGTCGAAAAAGAGTGCCCTGTTTTGATAGTGAATTTTTTTCTTCCATGCCTCCTTCAGTACAGTCTCCTTCACCGTATATTGGAGAAAGTTTACCACGAACGATCTTGGAGGTTTGTCGGCGTCCGGTCTCGGCATTAAGGCTCTGTGTGCCCGCTGTATCTGCAAGTCCATGTCTGACGGCAAAGGGAGCTCCTTTTTCAGGAGCTGTTCGATGAATCGTGCGGCGGAGCTGCCTTCCGCTCCCTCGGTCAAGCCAAATATACGGATATTATTCCGTCGATTTCTTCCCTCTTGGTCTGTCAGTCTTTCTTGCAATATTTTTTGTTGTTGCAACGAGTGGAGAAGGGCGTCTTTCACTTCGGTGTTCCAACTTTCTACCTCTTCAATTCTCTGTTCGGCTCCCTCAATCCTCGTAGCCTGTGTTGCTAGCTCTTTCGTTGTTTCTGTGAGCCTCTGGTTAATGCCCTTCTTGAAATCCTCTAGTTCTTCTTTCATTTCTTTTTGATTTCCTCTGTGAACGTCAATAACTTCGGCTTTCAGCTTAGTTTTAAAGTCCTGAATTTCTTTCACTATTTCTTTGAGTCCCGAACGTATCACTTCCGCCGCTTCAGCTTCCCTGTCCTCTCCTTCTCCCTCTGTATCCGCCATGTTAGCCATTGTGTCGCCTCGGTCTCCGCTGGTCAGGTCGGACCGTTTTCCCAGATTTTTCAAATTCTCGTGTCTTCTTGATTTCCTCCCCCCTTCCATCTTGCATCTGACGTGTCTAAATCTTTCTTAATTATTCGAGTTTGGGGATTTTTTCGACTATTGATAGGGAGCTCCCCACCTATGCTGCCATCTTGAACGAGGTCAATCCGGAAGTCCGGGAATAATGCATTTTTAATATTTGAAGACTATAATTGATAGTAGAACGAGGTGGAATCATACCATGTTAATTTTTTGAATCAGAAAACTGATTCTTTTAAATACTTATTTGGGATACTATTACCTCATACAACCCTCCAGACTAACTTTTGGACCTAGGAGCGCATGCACTCCCAACCTGAAAAAGTTGTGCTCACAGGCCAAAATTCAGGCACGCAGGCCATAACTGTGGTCACGCAAAGTACCATGATACTTTTCTGAATATTTACAAGCCCAAATAAAGATAGCTGAACAGACTATCAGTTGTTGCTGCATTTATTAAAGAAACATTATCAGAAAACACTTTGTGAACTGAAAAGTAGATATTGATGTTCACAAGAATGTTTGAAAAATGTATAAATGCAGTTATCATTTTGGAGAGTTATCACACAAGTCTAAATGTATGTACAAGTCTCCATTTCCCCAAGGGACAACTTTTCATCAAATCCTCCCCTGTACATAAACTGAATCATTCATAGAAAAATTATATGGCAAAATTTAGGTGAGTACCCCCCTAAAACCAACATATGGGGATAAATAAATGAATAACTCCCAATTATCACATTGCTAGTTCTAAAATTTATAACTGTTATTGTTGCCGCCATCCCAAGAAACAATTTGACACCAAACATCGCTTAATTGCTTTGAAAATATGAAACCCAGGAGGAATTGAAGCTGTAAAAAGCATAATTTGGCTACATTTTTTCATCACAAATTGAAAGTTTAACATTAAAATTAATATAGTTCCCAAAGTGATCCACCCTAAATATTTGGTAAAAAGTAGGTGCAGTATGCCAAGTTAAACTTGCACAAAGTTTCAAGAAATTCTTTCACCGGTAACAGTACAGTAGGACGGCTTATTATAATAATAATTATTAAATTAACCAGTTTTTTTTTATCTCGCTATTTAGATTTTGCACATTTCGAAGGGTAGTGGAAACGCACACAGAGAGTGAGGACGATGTCCGACGTTATTAGCCCCAAAAAACAGTCTGCTTCGTGACCATACACTGTTCGTGACACAGACTCATATTTGAGGCATTGCGCTGATAAGCCTATATGGTCGCCGCTGAGTATATTGGGCAAGCGCCACCAGTTAGTTTTTGAATCAGTTTTGAACATTTGCTGCAATCGACAAAATACTATTCTTCTGACAGCTGGCCAATTATCGGAACCCCAAATTAACGGACTATAAATCTATAAGAACCGCAGCTTTTCTCATCTTTATCATACTCCAATGAAAATAAATAATCTTGCACTTGGACCAACCAGTCACCGATTTCATACTGCATGAATAATCATATACGTGCGGAACTTCAGATCAGAGTGGAAGTGCGCATCCAACCTGATCCATCAGGATAGAAGGTTAGCGACTGATACTGAAACGCTAAATAAAACCATTCGCCACTGGACGCAAGCACCCATAGCTGGTATCAACAAGACTCAAAACTGTGTCACGAACAGTCTACGGTCACGAAGTAAACTGTGTTTTTGGGCTAATAACGTCGGACATCCTTCTCACTTTCCAGGTGCGTTTCCATTACCCTTAGAAATGCGCAAAATCTAAATAGCGAAATTAAAAACCGGTAATGAAAGCACTTCCTGATATCATGAAATTTGCTCTCCGATCTGCAGTACTAGTCACCGAAGCCAAGGCCTAATACGTAGACTATTGGACTTCTGCAGCAGACCAGCTAGTGTACTTGTAATTTCGCGTAGTGTGGAGCACTTACATCGTTATTGTCATCCAAGGTTTTACAAATTTGCCGCGCGCACAACTCAGCTGACAGTGACATGGTCGAATGCTTTGCCATTCTCATCGATGCATGAATACAGCCGAGCTGTGATTGGCTGATGTACGTAATGGTACCAACCGACCTGCAGAAAAAAAATTTGCGGCCAGCGGCCGATAATGAGGGAGTGAATCGCTGCCTAGAATAGGCGCACAGTGCATGAAGTGTTGGTCGCGCAGTGTGCAACTGATCTGAGAATGTCAGTCGCAAAACGTAAATCTTGGTCGCAAATGCGACCATTCTGGTCGCAGAATGGAGCGCTGTTGTGGTACTGCAAAGCACCACAATGTATTCGGATAACAAAAAGAAAGAACATTTGAATGCACCATTTCAAAGTTGTTTAACTTCACAGGTTTTAAATACCACATACGCACTACAAAAAAAGACAACTAAAATTTTATGAAAGTCATACAAAATACTAATATGCATTATTTAAAAAATTGTCATACTGTGATACATGCCATTACCACAAAAAAACTACGTCCACTGTGATATTAGATTTTGGCGATATCGACCAGCCCTAACATAAGGTTATTTTTTAAAAAAATTTATCTTTTTATTTTTACATTTTTTTTAAATCAGTGAATACCAGTGACATAGTTTCCATCTCACTAGATATCATACCATTTTCACTTTTGTAAGTGTGCAAGTGAACTCAAATTATAATAGAGGCACAGACCAGATGCCAAATGACTGACACCATGCAAACAACACTGTTTAGATCACTAAGGTCCAAAAACAGATTTGAAATTACCACTAATCACCATTTGTGGTATTTAAGAGAATAAAATGGATATCTTCTTACTTTAAGGTCAGAAGTCGCCATTTAGATCAGAAACAAATAAGACCCCCATTTCCCACCCCAGGTTTGGTAGGATAAAACTTGATAGACTCACAAATATCATGGCCTGCGCGGCCTTATGGAGCCGGAGGTACTTGAGCCGGTACTTCTCGCTCTGGTTCTTACGTGAGGCTCTCCTGAATTTGGGCCGGGACTCTGCCAGGCCCAGCGGGGAGGGTAAGGGGGGCAAAGACACCCCAGAGCTTGAGCTGGAGAAGGCTGTCTGGCCAGGGGACCCCAGGAAAGAAGAGGCCATGAACCCCCTGATCACCTGTTGTCTCTCCTCATGAGACTGCGTACAAATGAGGAAAAATGCTTGAGTCCCGTGGACACTCCTCACCAACCAATCACAAGGCAAAAGAATATCATTGATAAAAATATATACAAATACATTATACAAATATATTAAAAAGACCATTTAACTAAAGCACTAGGATAAGACACAGAAAGTAAGTTTTGGGACAGTTTTGCTTTTTTGGTTTTTATTCCACAACTTGAAAACTAGTACTATGATTATAAATAGCCTGTCATCCTTAATTTGTAAGCATTCACATTTAATGTACAGTACCAGTCAAAAGTTTTCTTGCAATACATGTTAAATAAAGAAATAAGCACCCTTTATTTTGGAAAAATATCTAACTCTCATATCCATCAAACGAACCAGCACTTGTCATATCTGCTGAGCATACTCAAATTTTTTTTTTTTTTTTATAAGGGCAGTCTTATGGCTATAATGAGGCCCTGTCTAAGTTCCCTCAGATGTACTGCACTTGCGGTTTGATTTTCAACAACCTTTTTTCCCCAATAAGTCCCATAACAGCTTGACTTTAATTCGCCCGTTGGAAAATGGAAAGAGAGCTTGTCTGTTTGTTTACTTTGCAAAATATGGCTTCTTTGAGAATTCCAAAACTTTGAACTCTATTAAAACAAGTAAATTATTCTCTTTTAATATCTAACTTTTTACCTCTCACAAGATTCTATTTTAGATTATACAGAGAAGTTAAGCCATTTAAATTTCTCAAAAAACAGAGTGCTGTAACATTAGCAAAGTGTGTCCAAACTTTGGACCGGTACTGTATATAATGCAAACTACATAAGAATTACAACCCCATTCATTCAGTGCCACAGTCCAAACACGAGCATACTACACTGTAAGCAAAATCCATGACAGGCAGCAATAAATAATGATCTGTAAACATGGGAAAGTGTGGCATGCAATAATAAATTAGTGGTATCTAAATAAATTGAACAAACATAAGAATAAAAATTGTGAAAAAAAAAATTAAATAAAATCACACCTTCTGGAGCCTGCTTAAAATTAAAAGCCTCTTCCAAACAATATTCAAGTACTTTTATGAAGGTCCCGAAAAGATTTAATGTACCATCATTCTAAATCAAAGTCTATCGCATTTTTACATAACTGCCATTCTGCTAAATGGTACATATGGGTTTCCCAACAGCACTGTCTTTCACAATGGTGACTTACCAAGAGTGCAAAGACGCCATTTCTGTTCTCAATCCTCTTGAAGCGCTTGCTTCCTTTTTGAGTCTGTAAAATAGTGAGAGACTTAGACTGGGAGGCCATGCACACTGACCTCTGTCCCTCAGCACCAGGGCCAATCCTCACAGCCAATTCAGAAAGTACTGAATGAGATTTTTCATTTTATTCCCCACTCTTTCTTTGCCAACTGTTCTCCATTTAAGTCATTCAAGGGAAAGTAATACTCAACTGCTATCTGGGTAAGTGCTGCTAATATGACAAGTGTTTGTAACAAATGTGACTATGTCCCCCGCTGCAAAGACAAAATGCAAATTCCCGCAAAATGCAAATTCTACACGTTCTATCACTGCCTGGTTCAGTACTTACAAAAATGGTGTTCCTCAAATTATTGAAACTTTTTAAAAGCATCATAGGTTTATACAATCTGTTAAAACTCATGAATTTACCGGCATTGTGCATCATCATACTCAATAAAGTTACAAAGTCACCAAAAAATGGAAGGAATCCATCAATGGTGCTTGAGATATCACAGCAAAAGCCTTGTTACAAATGCATGCCACTGGGCTCCAATGGGGGCTGCGCATCCCCAATACAAACCTTGGTGGCAAATATGAATGAAACCTGCGACAGTTCTTGAGGTATGTTCATTAACAACAGAATGATCATTTAGCCCATCATGACCTCAGCAAGTAAGTCAAGGTCAACGTAATTTATTGGCATCTGCACATCATCAGTGTAGACCATGTTCTAAAAAAAACGAGTGAAATGCATTGAAATGTTCCTGATATACTGCACCATAAGTCTGGTTAGAAATGGTCAATCGCCTGTAGAGACCATGAAAAGGAGGTGAAAGTAGGGTCCGCACATTACCCCAAAACATATTGCAGGCAAAGTTCAAGAAATTCCATCAACTGGTTCTTGGGATATTGCGCTAACAGGAGTGGGACAGACAGACAGAGCACAAAGTTGAATACTAATTCCATAATTTATAGGCATCTGCATATCACTAATGGAGACCATGTAGTAAAAAAAATGAGAGGAATGCATAAAAATGTTCTTGCAATACTGTATCATAAGTCTGGTTAGAAGCGGTCAATCACCTGTAGGGACCTTGAAAATTAGGTCAAGGTCACAAAAATTGACTGGCATTCCCCTGACGCACCTTCCGTGCAAATATGAAGAAATTCCATCAACCGGGTCTTAACATATCGCTACAAGAGTGGTACACACTCTATTGTGCAGCGGCGGGGCTTTCAGAAGTTTTTTTGAGTAGGCAGCCGGCAGAATAGAGTAGGCGGCTATGGCTGGTGGCGAGTATGAGTACTGATGATGTGAGGCCCTACAGGGGGGGTTTGGGGAGGATTCATCCCAAGAAAATTTTGAAAATTTGAAGCTCTGTGGTGCATTCTGATGGCCTCCAGTCTACTTTCCTTGTCCATTGGGGATTGCGAATTTTACATTTTTTTGGTCTTAACTTGTATATTTTTTGCGCATACTTGTCATAATATGCTAATGTAGAGTCACTGTACAGTTGTAAGCAAAAGTTTGGGCACCCCAGATCAAAATATCTGTTACTGTGAATAGCTAAGCAAGTAAAAGATGACTGTCCTCCAAAAGGCATAAAGTTAAAGAGTACCCATTTCCTTTATATTTTAAGCAAGCTTAGTTTTTAATTTCCATCCTTTTACAGTTTCAAAATAACACAAAAGGAAAAGGGTCCGAAGCAGAAGTTTGGACACCCTGTATGGTAAGTTCTTAGGAACATTCCCTTTGGCAAGGATCACAACTTATAAACACTTTTTGGTGCCAGCTAAGAGTTTTTTTTTTTATAGTTTTTAAATTCTAGTTTTGGGGATTTTGCCCATTATTCTTTGCCAAAGGCTTCTAGTTCTGTGAGACTGTTTGGCTGCCTTGCATGCACTGCTCTTTTGACGTCCATTCACAGATTTTCAATGATACTGAGGTAGGAGACCTTGAGAGCTACGGTGAAACCTTCAACTTGCACCTCTTGAGGTAGTCAGTTGTGGAAGACTATACAATAACTATAATATAATATAAAAATGTCAAATAACAAACAAGTTAAATGAACATGCTTACATTCTGAGATCTGCTTAGCCCCCTCCCCCCCAACTGGCTGATGACACCAATAACACAAGAAAGCACTGTACCCAGTTTTAGAATAGACCCTTTCGGTTTAAGGACGTGAAAAAGCGAGATTTGGAGTCCGCATGCTCTTTGCAGACTATGGGGGCAGAAAATGCACAAATCCTATTTAAGTATGTGTCCATGAGAAAACCATTCAAAATCTGCAAAAAGTGACAAGGTTGGGGGTCGACAGATCGAGCTCAAATTTCTACCATAAACTGGTCTTATGGTAGGATGATGGCAGGTAAAACCTTTTGACAAATGATCGCACGGCTAAGAAGTAGCAGGGGGAAACCTATTTTAATTCATTTTCTTTAAGATTATTAGCCTGATTTTCATTGAAAATTGACATATTTGAAGGCGGTTTTCACATTTACTGGAAATATGAACACATATTACTATTATGAAAATACAAGTTGATATCATATGTAATGTTTCCAAGATCAAGCGGTGTCCCAGTCTTGCTCCAGTTAAACGCACCATGCCCCACAAATTTGCATTATCCTCAAAATATATGAAACTGGGCCCTACCTAAAGGTCAATATCTGAAATGCTGCAGAGAGTTTGCTAATATCCTCTTCACAGTATGAAGGAGAGGAACCTCTCTTTCAGTTAAAAAAATTAAATCTTTGGGCACCCCTTCAGATATGTTGGTAGAGCACTCCCCCTTACCCCAATTTTAACAGTTCCGACTTAAGCAAACAAGCTGGCTTCATACGACTAATATTAACTATAATGAGGCTCTGAACACTCTTATGAGTCTTTAAGAATCTCCCATGTCCAGTGCCACTAGTGGGTAACTCCATTTCCCATGTACCCTCAGGTCCTGGCCACATCTCCCCCCACACTCTAAATTTGCCTATCGTCTGGCTTACCATACCTAACAGCAACAACGGATGCAGCAGTGAAAATGGCATCCAACTGGCGAAATCTTCCAGTGCAGCAAAAAAAGTCCATGACATGCAGTTTTTCAGATATTCCTACTGGTCTAGAATGTGGTTTGTTGAAAAAATATGGGAAGGATGACAGTGTTGTGCTGTTGAAGCAGTGCACGAAGGACGTTGCATCGCATTTGAGGAGTTTGAAGGTCCCTGCTGTTGATATTGTGAAGATACAAGCAGAGTGGCAGCTAATTGCTCTGCGTGCAGGAGTGTTTGACTTCACAAGCAGTGTACTGGACAACCGAACCATCTGCCCTGTGCATTTTTATAAGCTGGGTCTGAACTGGAACCGTCGGTGCCTGCACCCTATACAGCATTCCAGATGTCCCAGCATCTGCACATAAACCTCGTCGTGATCGCAGTATTCGGTTGGGATTGTCTGAGTGTCTAAATGTCTTATTTCATATGCATACTTTTGCACAACCCCAATTCCGAAATAGTTGGGACAAGGTGTAAATTGTGAATAAAATCAAAATGCAATGTCTTTCAAATCAAACCAGCCAGTATTTTATTCACAATAGAACAGAGATAACATAGCAAATGTTGAAACTGAGAAATTTTACAATATTATCCACAAAATGAGCTCATTTCAAATTTGATGGCTGCTACAGGTCTCAAAAAAGTTGGGACAGGGGCCTGTTTACCATGGTGTAGCATCCCCTCTTCCTTTTAACACGGAGTGGAGGTGTCTGGGCATTGAGGAGACAAGTTTCTTGAGTTTAGCCATTGTAATTTGATCCCACTCTTGTTTAGTACAGGCTTCCAGCTGCTGGAGAGTTTTGGGTCTCCTTTGACAGACTTTTCGTTTCATTATGTGCCAAATGCTCTCAATCAGTGAAAGATCAGGACTGCAGGCAGGCCAGTTCACCACACGGACTCTTCTACTACAAAGCCATGCTGTTGTAATAGCTGCAGTATGTGGTTTTGCATTGTCCTGCTGAAATACACAAGGCCTTCCCTAAAATAGATGTCGTCTGGAGGGGAGCATATGTTGCTCTAAAACCTGTATACACCTTTCAGCATTCATGGTGCTTTTTAAAACATGCAAATGTCCCACATCATATGTACTAATGCATCAGAGATGCTGGCTTTTGAACTGAACGCTGATAAAGGAGGGGTGGACTTTCTCCTCTTTAGCCTGGAGGACACGAGGCCCATGATTTCCAACAAGAATGTCAAATTTGGACTCGTCTGACCTCAGTACACTTTGCCACTTAGCTACAGTCCATTTTAAATGAGCCTTGGCCCACAGAACATGGCAGCGCTTCTGGATCATGCTCAACAATGGCTTCATTTTTGCATGATGGAGTTTTAGGCGGCATCTGTGGATGGCACGGCAGACTGTGTTTACTGACAGTGGTTTCTTGAAGTATTCCTGGGCCCAATTAGTAATGTCAATGACAGAATCATGCCGGTGAGTAATGCAGTGGCGTCTGAGGGCGCAAAGATCACGGGCATCCAGTAAAGGTCTTCGGCCTTGTCCCTTATGCACAGAGATTTTTCCAGTTTCTCTGAATCTTTCGATGATGTTATGCACCATCGATGATGTAAGTAAGTAAGTAAGTAAAGTTTATTTATATAGCACCTTTCACAGACAGGGACACAAAATACTTCACAGTCATTTATATAGAGATCAGAATATGATGAGACCTTCAAAGCCTTTGAAACTTGACGTTGAGGAACATTGTTTTTAAAGTATTCCTCTTTTTTTATGCAAGCCTTCACAGGTTGGAGAGCCTCTGGCCATCTTTACTTCTGAGAGACTCAGCCTCTCTAAGACATCCCTTTTATAGCCAATCATGTTACACACCTGATGCCAGTTAACTTAATTACTAGCTAAATGTTCTTTCAGCTAATTCTCTTATATATTAATTGCTTTTTCAGCCCTTTTTTGCCTGTGTGCCAACTTTTTTGAGACCCATTGCAGCCAGAAAAATTGAAATAAGCTCATTTTGTGGATAAAAATGTAAAATGTCTCAGTTTCAACATTTGAAATGTTATCTATGTTCTATTGTAAATAACATATTGGCTCATGTGATCTGAAAGTCATTGCATTTTGATTTTATTCACAATTTACACTTCGTCCCAACTATTTCGGAATTGGCGTTGTATATCATGGGGGGAGGGTGACTGTGATTGACATGATTGATAGACTTTTCAAAGAACTTGCTTTATTGAAATGACCCTATTCCAGCACTGGAACAAAGTTTAGTATGAGGAAAGGCTCATGTGCTTTGAATGTTCTTTCGTTTCTTTTTCTGCTACTAATAATAGCAACTAATTCTATTATATTGAATTCATTTGTGTTTTATCTTTGCCTGAACATAGTCACCTAAAATAAATTTTGGTCGGTTTTGAAGTCCTCTGAGAGATGGGCTAGACCTCAATTCAGTCTTCCACTCCTCTGGATTTAAAATATTTAATCCTGTATCATCCCTGAGGATCAAGCTACATGTAAAAAACAGCCAAACTACTATCTTTGTGTCCTTGTTGAGCAGGAGTAGTTGAGGGACGATCCTTGTTGACAATTGGGCCCACTAGAAATGCCACAACTATACCGTTAAGAGAGGATTGCCCTAAGAACGAGCCACCTGGGGTGCTCTGGGTTTGTGACGTGGTAAGATGGGTTAATTGATAACATCCTGCATCATGAGAAAATTGTACAACAGACATTACAGCTTAGTTTTAATCACTGCCGATAGGTGGCAGCACTGCAAAGTACTTGAAAATAGACCAATTTCATTTGACTGGTACTCCTAACTGAAAGCAGCGCCCAAAGATTTTATTTCTGATTTTGAAAGAGAAAGTCAAAAGGTACATTATGAAGTATGGCTCATCATTCAGCTCCCTGCAGCAATTTAGTTATGGGGTCCGACTTTAACCATTGTTCAAAACTTATATTTTGGGTAGGGGATGTATTGTCCACGTTATCTCTGCTAATGATGGATGTATCCTAATAATTTTCCACAAATAAGTAGACCACATAATAGGTATGCTACCGTCAAAATGGCAATCTTCTTGGGTTTTAAGTATTTTGTATAGAGCAGCTCAAAATCCCCACCTAAAAACACTGTAAAAAAGGCTTAAAAACATACAAATTCCAGCCTTTGGCTCTAATTCCACAATAGTTCAAGCGATTGGACTAATATTTGGCATGTCATCATCCCTTCATAGAAGGTACCGCCATACCAAATTTCAAACAAATCGGCCAACCCCCACCTTGTCACCGTTTGCATGGTCTTCTCGTGGACATGCACTAAAAAGGTGGGGAATTGTAAGTTCTTTCGCTTTCCCCATGGTAAAAGTCAGTTTATAGCGTGGATTCGAACGATAAACAGGAATATTTCTTGTTCGGGAACATTCTGGGGTGTGCAGCGTACATTTTGTGTCTGGATGGCGAGATTAGGAATTCTGTATTCAACCTACTGCAAATATCGATTGATGTTTGGGTACCCAGAGAAACATTAGGATATGAAAACACGTAAAGCATATGTCCAGTTAAGGAAATTTAGAGTTTAGTTTCAAGTGCTGCTGTTCGTGTCAGTTGCATGTCGTTAACAGCGGCTGTCATTTCACTGATGACACACTGGGTTGCTAGGGCAGGCGCAGCATATGCATTCGCGATATTAAATATTAATATTAAATTCTAAATCCCCTTTCTCACTGATAAAACTCCACTAAAACATATTGGCGCCCCCTTTTAAAATCGTTCTGGCAAATAAAAAGCTGGAAAAAAGTGGAGGCTGGATCCAAAATTCTTTTCCCACTGACGATATAGCTAGGCTAAGCTCTATTAGTTTTCTCCTACAAACTGAAAGCAATGACTTCTTCAGCGCAAGAGACTTGAGAGACTATATCGGCGAGATACTGTCAAGGCAAGTCCTTGACATTGTTATTTTCAGTACAGATGAAAATCCGAAATCAAATGTGTAGCGTTCAGTCAAACAGTAATGATATGGCCTTGTATTTTACATGTGTACCTGCGTACTTACCCATGTTAAGAAGCAATTAGGATCTTGTGTGCTTGCCGGTTGTTTTGAACAATGCGAATTTGTCGCAAGAACACTGTAGCCATTTGCTGACTTAAACCATGGGACCCAATCATGGTGGTCTTAATGACATTATTTCAAGTCCGCAAAATTAACTGGCAAGCAAATTCCACTTTGTTGGCTATATATAGCAAGTAATTATGAAATCGAAATCACAGGGAAACCAAATTATTATTGCAAGCAGCGAAATGAAAACCACACCTACACCTGACGTGCTGCTATATGATAACAAGGATATTGCGGATACCTTAAACGGTTACTTTGTTGAGAATTTTACCTTAGAGCGGGTCTTTATTCGGCCAGAGAGCATGCCCAATGCTCAAGATTACTTAGCGGAAATTGAGGCTAGGGATAACGAAGCATTAGACAAGTTGCATAAACTAAAGGCAGATAAGGCGGCGGGTCCTGATGGCTTATATCCTAGAGTGCTCAAGGAAGTTAGTGAGATCATCTTTAAGCCGCTACCCGCCATCTTTAGACGGTCTTTAGAAACTGGAGAAATACCAAATGATTGGAAACAGGGCAATATAATACCAATATATAAGAAAGAGGACCGTACTGAGCCAGGAAATTACAGGCCAGTCAGTTTAACTTGCATTGTGTGCAAAATATTGGAATCTATCATAAAAGATGAGCTGGACTTATTTCTTGAACGTAACAATATCTTGAGGGATAGCCAACATGGTTTCTGTAAAGGAAGGTCATGCCTGACAAACCTTCGGGAATTTTTTGAAGAGGCCACCAAGACTTATGACCAGAGCAGGGCTTATGACATCATATACTTGGATTTTCAGAAAGCATTTGACACAGCACTGCATAAGAGACTAATTTTTAAAATGAGCTCCATTGGAGTTACAGGAGGTATGCTGAAGTGGATTCAAAACTGGTTGCAGGACAGAACACAAAGAGTGGTGGTCAGTGGTATCTCATCTGAACTAGGTATGGTGGGGAGTGGCGTCCCCAGGGATCGGTGTTGGGACCCCTGCTGTTCCTCATCTACATTAATGACCTTGATATTGAGAGCAGATTAGTTAAATTTGCAGAGGATACTAAATTGGGGGGTTTGGCAAATAGTTTAGAGTCCACTAAAGTGATTCAGGATGATTTAGATAGAGTCCAGAATTGGGCAGAAATGTGGCAAATGAAATTTAATGTCGCGAAATGTAAAGTTGTACATGTAGGTAATAAAAACATTAGACGGGATTACTTCATGGGAGGTTTTAAACTGGAATGTGCTCCACACGAGAAAGATCTGGGAGTAATTGTTGACCAAACCCTCACAGGCTCTAGCCATTGTGCCGTAGCAGTTAAAAAAGCCAATCGGATGCTGGGATACATTGCCAAAAGTAGTGAGTTCAAATCCAAGGAGGTGATGCTTCTTTTGTACAACACATTCGTCAGACCACATCTGGAGTATTGTGTACAGTTCTGGGGACCATACTTTAAGAAAGAGATAGAGGCTTTAGAGAAAGTTCAGAGAAGAGCCACGAAGCTAATTCCAGGTATAAAAGATGAAAGCTATGAGAAAAGGCTGAAGATCCTTAATCTCTTTAGTCTTAGGAAAAGGAGACTAAGGGGTGATCTGATTGAGGTCTTTAAATATGTTAAAGGGATTAACAAAGTGAATCATGTAGGGTTCCTTCAACCAAGTGTTGTTAGTAGAACACGGGGTCACAAATGGAAGCTGACCAAAGGTAAATTTAGCACTGATATTCGGAAATATTTCTTCACCCAAAGAGTAATTTCGGTGTGGAACAGCTTGCCTGACCATATTGTTGAGGCTGAGACCTTGGGAGTTTTCAAGAGCAGGCTTGACTTAAAGCTAGATACCACTGAGTCATTGAGTATCTGAAGTGATATATTCATGATAGTATAAAGAAACTGGCGAGCCTAGTTGGGCTGAGTGGCCTGTTCTCACCATTCATGTTATGTTATGTTACTTAGCTCTTAGGGGCTAAGTTCTGTAATGCGAGCCCCTCAGAGCTTACCTAGACTGAAAACGTAGTATGGAACTAACATTCCCCCTTTGGCTTGATATTTTTTTGTGTGTCTACTTAAAGTCGTATATAGCCTATACGATCGAACAAAGCCAGTCCCTTCTCAAAATGTGGATACAAAAACTTGACACTGCAAAACAATAACACCTTGAAACAACAAAAGATTAAACAATTATTTGACGATTAGTGGGCCAACTTAAATAACTTATATCAACCAGTACCTTAACTATATTTCTTCGCTCAGAACGCTCTTTTCTTCTAGCTTGCCTCGGCGTGAGATCCTTTCATTTGTAGGGAAACACACAGCGAAGCCAAAATTATTTGGGTCAACGAAGTCGGGCCAGCCCTGACAAAATGAGTACTGCAGACTCTAGTGTGATCATTCGGGACAAAGTTCTTCCGATTTATAGCTCGAATCCACGCCTGTCGTTGTCTCTTGCCACGGGGAACACGAAAAAACCTTACGTCCCCGTCTTTCTGATACCGGTTTATGAACCCCTCTACGCAACAAATAGCCAATATTTCCTTTTGCCCCACATCAGCTATATAGGGCATGCACGCACAGACTTTCTGCCTTAAACCGAACTGGTCTATGCACAACTATGTTCAACAATGAAAAGTCAGCATGCAGTGAAAGGAGCTATAGTATAGAGATTATTTTCATTTGTTCAATTTGCAAGTAAAAACAGACTAGATCAGTCTTTAAAGACAACCGCAAAACATATCATGCAGTCATGTTGTGAACGGTCATGGTTCAGCATGTCTTACCTCACGGTACATCACTGCTTCTAGACTTGACTTTGCACTGGAAGACAAATTAAGAAATGCCGTGTTTTACCAAAGAAATTAAAGACATTTCAAATATAGCACTTTTGGGCATTTCCACAAAGTCAGAATATAGGCCACTTAAAATAAAAACGAAAAAAATTTCAGAAAAGTAATTATTTCAATATTGGCCAAAAATAAATTAGCAGTCAGTCACTGCAAGTAGAAGTACCACACAGAGCACTGAATGGCCACTTCAGTAATCACACAAATATTTGCATTTATTTATTCTTTATTTGGAGGGCACAACACTCAGTTCCCAAAACTACACCAGAATTGGCAAAAAGCTAGCTTTCCTCTGCAGTCCCCATGGAAAAACATAAAAACAACTACTTACATAAATGACGAGCATGACCCAATAATACAAAAATAGAGAACAAAAAAAATTAAAGGGTCCTGTAGCTTACCGGCAAGCAATCTTATTGTGATGATCCAAGTTATGAAAATTCCATGTGAACTTTGACCTTCAAATTATTGAAGGTCAATGTCAAGGTCACTCAATAGAGGTTCACATACATTTATAAGACCCCTGTAATACCCAATCCTGAGCTCTGAAGCAGTTTTGGTGATACAAGTCACTAAATTCAGTTAGTCAATTGTGAACTTCAAAGGTCACAGAGTCAAGTTGCAGTCAGCAAACGGACTTCAAATATGACTTTCTAAATGTCTCCATACAAACGTTGGCTCCATCTGTGACCATTTTGGTGATAAAAGTCAGGGTAATTTCACTGCCGAATTTGATCCTCAAAGGTCACTGACAGTCAAGTTGAATGCCACTAAATGAAAGTTCATATGTGACTTCCTAGATGTCTGCAACATAAAACTAGGCTCCATCTGTGACCATTTTAGTGATACAATCATTGAATTTTCACAAGGTCACATTTGACCTTCGAAGGTCAATACGAAGGTCACCAAATGAAAGTTCATATATGACTTTCCATCTGTGACCGTTGTGGCAATACAAGTCATTGTAATTGTATTATGTCAGCTTTGACCTTCAAAGGTCACCAACAGTCAAGCTGAATGTCATCAAATGAAAATTAATGGGTGACTTCCTTTAAGTCAGTGATACAAACTTAGGCTCCATCTGTGACCTTTTTAGTGATACAAGTTATTGAATTTTCCCTAGGTCATGTTTGACCCTCGAAGGTCAATATGAAGGTCTGTAACACCGCATTATGTAATAATGTAATAAATTTTCACTTCATTATGTAATAACGCCGCATTTTGTAATAATCTGCCGCATTTTGTAATAAACATTCTGAACGCAATATGTAAAAAACTTTGCCGCATTTTGTATTTACATATTGCAGTGATTATTACAAAATGTGGGTGTTCCACTAATGATGAAAATAGACGTATGTCGATGGCGCGCCATCGCAAATCTCCGCGCTCCGTAACGAATGTTTTGGGAGTAGTAGTAATGTGTCAGAGGGCAATTCACTGAACTGGCATTCTGCTGTACAAATGATAATCTGCTTGTTGCAGTGACAAAGCACTGATACTGATCAGATTTATAGCAATGTGAAGTAGTTTGCTAGTTGGATAGAGTACTTTTTGAGTGTCTGTTGAGGGTATAAATTACTCTTCATTTTGAAATGAGAGTATTATGAAAGGAAAGAATGTACGGTACAGCAATTGGCACACCTGACACCATTTGACCTAGAAAACGGTAAAAATTAAATCAAATCAAAAACCCGTCTGACATGTGATGAAGGGTCATCCCATGCACCTCCCATAAAAATTTGAGCGTTCTAGCTCAATGCAGAAGGCAGATATGGCCATTTTTCTTTTTTCACAAAAGCCCCCTAGTGGCCAAAATATGAATCACAGGACGACAATTTCCACACCAATTTGCAGCCTTCTGCGTTAAGTAATAACAAAACGGGCCATCCTTTTCAACGATTAGCACACCTGATACCATTTGACCTAGAAAACGATTAGATCAAATCAAAAACCCAACTGATACGTGATGACGGGTCATCCCATGCACATCCCATGAAAATTTGAGCATCCTACTTCAATGCATTAGGTAGATATGGCCATTTTTCTTTTTTCACAAAAAGCCCTGTACTGGGCAAAATATGAATCACAGGATAGCAATTTTTGGCATGCAGGTTGCTATCACCAAGATACATATCCATACCAATTTGCAGGCTTCTACGTTGCGTAATAACAAAACATGCCATCCTTTTCAACAATTGGCACACCTGACATCATTTGACCTCGAAAACAGTAAAAATTAGATCAAATCAAAAACCTGTCAGATATGTGATGCAGGGTCATCCCATGCACCTCCCATGAAAATTTGAGCGTCCTAGCTCAATGCATAAGGAACTTATGGCCATTTTTTAATTTTCACAAAAAGGCCCCTGGTGGCCAAAAGAGGAAATTAATTTAAATTCTAAACGTGTTGTGCACCCCTCTGGGTCACTAACTTACACACACCAAAGTTTCAGGTTGATTGGTCAAACGGCCTAGGAGGAGTTACTGTTTCGGACGGACGGACAGACGGACAGACACCGAACTGTATTACAAGATCTCCTCGCTTTTTCGGAAGCGCGGAGATAATAATTATTTGGTGCATTATGTAATAAACCACCAAAATGGATGTCTCAATTTGTCTCAATCATTATAAAGTCTGAAAAACATTAGATTTAAGCAATTAAGTAATTATTAAGTAAATTAGTAGAATGTTTCATTGGTCAAAACTAAATCAAATGTTAATGTATTCATTATAATAATAGAGAATGAATGTGTTTGAAAGTTCATTGAGACAAAAACTGCGCTAAATGAGTGTTCTTGACACAAACTTTACTGGTGCACTGAAATGTTGGGAGACACACGCTTGCAATCTGGATTATGTTACGCAAATATTGTACGTAATAGAAAGCAGTCAAAAGGCCGAAACATAAAAGGAACACAAAAAACTTTATTCCGTCTATAACCAGTTATGTGTTTATGCAAAGTACAACGTTGTAGATGTTCCGTCCAATAGTGGTGAACAGTAGTACGGATGAACATTTAAACTAAACAGACTTAAAACAGTCAAAATAATCTTTCAAATCAAAATGAGGTATTATCTCTAATCATGTTTATGTACTTTAATTGAATAAAAACAGAAGGCTATAGGCTGTTGCCTATAAACAAAATGATTTGCAGTATATTTTCACTAGATACAACCCCAATTCCGAAATAGTTGGGACGAAGTGTAAATTGTGAATAAAATCTAAATGAAATGAATTTCAGATCACATGAGCCAAAATGTTATTTACAATAGAACATAGATAAGATTTCAAATGTTGAAACTGAGACATTTTACATTTTTATCCACAAAATGAGCTCATTTCAAATTTTCTGGCTGCAACAGGTCTCAAAAAAGTTGGGACACAGGCAAAAAAGGGCTGAAAAAGCAATTAATATATATGAGAATCAGCTGAAAGAACATTTAGCAAGTAATTAAGTTTACTGGCATCAGGTATGTAACATGATTGGCTATAAAAGGGATGTCTTAGAGAGGCTGAGTCTCTCAGAAGTAAAGATGGCCTGAGGCTCTCCAACCTGTGAAGGCTTGCGTAAAAAAAAATTGTGGAATACTTGTACTTATACTTGTATCGTGGAATACTTGGAATACAATGTTCCTCAATGTCAAATTGCAAAGGCTTTGAAGGTCTCATCATCGACAGTGCATAACATCATCAAAAGATTCAGAGAAACTGGAAAAATCTCTGTGCGTAAGGGACAAGGCTAAAGACCTTTACTGGATGCCCGTGATCTTTGCGCCCTCAGACGCCACTGCATCTCTAACCGGCATGATTCTGTCATTGACATTACTGAATGGGCCCAGGAATACTTCAAGAAACCAATGTCAGTAAACACAGTCCGCCGTGCCATCCACAGATGCCACCTAAAACTCTATCATGCAAAAAGGAAGCCATTGTTGAGCATGATCCAGAAGCGCCGCCGTGTTCTGTGGGCCAAGGCTCATTTAAAATGGACTGTAGCAAAGTGGCAAAGTGTCTTGTGGCCAGACCAGTCCAAATTTAACATTCTTGTTGGAAATCATAGGCATCGTGTCCTCAGGGTTAAAGAGGACAGCGCTCCTCTGGGCGCATTTGCGACCAAGATTTACGTTTTGCGACTTACAGAGCGCGACCAACACTTCATGCACGGTGCGCCTATTCTGGGCAGCGATTCACTCCCTAATTATCAGCCGCTGGCCGCAAATTTTTTTTCTGCAGGTCGGTTGGTACCATTACGTACATCAGCCAATCACAGATCGGCTGGTGCCATCAGCCAATCACAGCTCGGCTGTACTCATGCATCGATGAGAACGGCAAAGCATTCGACCTTGTCACTGTCAGCTGAGTTGTGCGCGCGGCAAAATTGTAAAACCTTGGATGACAATAACGATGTGAGTGCTCCACACTACGCGAAATTACAAGTACACCAACTGGTCTGCTGCAGGTTTTTTATTTCGCTATTTGGATTGAGCGCATTTCTAAGGGTAATGGAAACGCACCTAGAAAGTGAGAACGATGTCCGACGTTATTAGCCCAAAAACTCAGTCTGCTTCATGACCGTAGACTATTTGTGACACAGTTTTGAGTCTTGATGATACCAGCTATGGGTGCTTGCGTCCAGTGGCGAATGGTTTTATTTACCGTTTCAATATCAATGAACCTTCTATCCTGATGGATTAGGTTGGATGCGCACTTCCACTCTGATCTGAAGTTCCGCACGTATATGATTATTCATGCAGTATGAAATCGGTGACTGGTTGGTCCAAGTGCAAGATTATTTATTTTCATTGGAGTATGATAAAGATGAGAAAAGCTGCGGTTCTTATAGATTTATAGTCCGTTAATTTGGGGTTCCGATAATTGGCCAGCTGTCAGAAGAATAGTATTTTGTCGATTGCAGCAAATGTTCAAAACTGATTCAAAAACTAACTGGTGACGCCTGCCCAATGTACTCCAGCGACGACCATAGGCTTATCAGCGCAATGCCTCAAATATGAGTCTGTGTCACGAACAGTGTACGGTCACAAAGCAGACTGTTTTTTGGGGGCTAATAACGTCGGACATCGTCCTCACTCTCTGTGTGCGTTTCCATTAGCCTTCGAAATGTGCAAAATCTAAATAACAAAATGAAAAACTGGTAATTATAATAATAATTATTATAATAAGCCGTCCTACTACATTGTTATCGGTGAAAGAATTTCTTGAAACTTAGTGCAAACGAACTTGGCATACTGCACCTACTTTTTACCAAATATTTAGGGTTGATCACTTTGGGAACTATATTAATTTTAATGTTAAACTTTCTATTTGTGAAGAAAAAATGTAGCCAAATTATGCTTTTTACAGCTTCAATTCCTCCTGGGTCTCATATTTTCAAAGCAATTAAGCCATGTTTGGTGTCAAATTGTTCCTTGGGATGGCAGCAACAATAACAGTTAAAAATTTTAGAACTAGTATTGTGATAATTGGGAGTTATTCATTGATTTATCCCCATATTTTGGTTTTAGTGGGGTGCTCATATAAATTTGGCTATAATTTTTCTATGAATGATTCAGTTAATGTACAGGGGAGGGTTTGATGAAAAGTTGTCCCTTGGGGAAATGGAGACTTGTACATACATTTAGACTTGTACGATAACTCTCCAAAATGATAACTGCATTTATACATTTTTCAAACATTCTTGTGAACATCAATATCTACTTTTCAGTTCACAAAGTGCTTTCTGATAATGTTTCTTAAATAAATGCAGTGACAGCTGATAGTCTGTTCAGCTATCTTTATTTGGGCTTGTAAATATTCAGAAAAGTATCATGGTACTTTGCGTGACCACAGTTTTGGCCTGCGTGCCTAAATTCTGGCCTGCGCGCCCAACTTTTTCAGGTTGGGAGCGCATGCGCTCCTTGGTCCAAAAGTTAGTCTGGAGGGTTGGAGGAGAAATACCACCCCTCCTGTTATCAGCGTTCAGTTCAAAAGGCAGCATCTCTGATGGTATGGGGATGCATTAGTGCATATGGTGCAGGACATGTTTTAAAAAGCACCATGAGTGCTGAAAGACATATAAAGGTTTTAGAGCAACATATGCTCCCTTCCAGATGACATCTATTCCAGGGAAGGCCTTTTTCAGCAGGACAATGCAAAACCACATACTGTAGCTATTACAACAGCATGGTTTCGTAGTACGAGTCCGTGTGCTGAACTGGCCTGCCTGCAGTCCTGATCTTTCACCGATTGAGAACGTTTGGCGCATAATTAAATGAAAAGTCTGTCAAAGGAGACCCAATACTCTCCAGCAGCTGGAAGCCTGTATTAAACAAGAGTGGGATCAAATTCCAATGGCAAAACAAAAGAAACTTGTCTCTTTAATGCCCAGACGCCTCCACTCTGTGTTAAAAAGAAGAGGGGATACTAAACCATGGTAAACAGGCCCCTGTCCCAACTTTTTTTATACCTGTAGAAGCCATCAAATTTGAAATGAGCTCATTTTGTGGATAAAATTGTAAAATTTCTCAGTTTCAACATTTGCTACGTTATCTCTGTTCTGTTGTGAATAAAATTCTGGCTGGTGTGATTAGAGAGTCATTGCATTTTAATTTTATTCACAACTTACACTTTGTCCCAACTATTTCGGAATTGGGGTTGTAAAAAGTGTACTTTACACTTGAAAAAAAAAGGTCTTCTCTAGTAGCAACAGTAGAAAGAGCTTTTCCTCCAAAATAAGATTACAGATAATTAGTCTGAAAATTTTTGAACTAGATCTTAACTACAGACACTTGCATACTGTGCACGGTTAAATCTGACCTGTTGCTACATTTTTTCTTTCCTTCCTTCGTTCCTGTTGAGACTTATGTCAGAATATGAACAGTATGTTCATATCCAAGACAACAAGACAACCTAGTCTTAACAAATGATATTCTGTTTCTTCCAAAAAATGTCCTTGATTTTGATTTGTCCATAGCCCATGTACTTCAACAAGACCGAGGCCCTTATCCACTTGCGAACAGTTCCCTTAGTCTCGCAGAAAGACCACTGCTACGTCCAGCTGACTTAAATAGCCTCCTAATACTAATTACACTGTCATTATCATGTTCCAATTCAAGGCTTTCAGCTAAAGATTTCCTGATGTAGATTTGAGGAAGAAATTGCGATGCAAGGTCCTGAAAAAGTTTAGAAACCCTGTTGAATACACCAAGCATTGACATTTCAGCATCTAGTGTCAACTAAATAATATGAGACAGCAATTCTGTTAGCAGTTTGGGCATGTCACATTCTCCATCATTATACAGAAGGGCATCATCATGGGGTTTATCCAGGGGATCATGATGGCACTTGTCCAGAGTATCGTTATCGGGTTCATCCAGAAAATGGTGATGGTTTTCATCAAAGGAATCATCATGGCATCCATTCAGAGTATCACAATGGTTTTCATCCAGGGCATCATCATGGGGTTTATCCAGGGGATCATGATGGCATTCATCCAGGGCATCATCAGCGTATTTCAGCGTAGCGGGCCACTACGCTGTTACCTGAAAAAATACACTGTGTCTTGGCCTGCTATGCTGTCTTTCAAGCTGCGTGATTGCAAAATTTGACACATTTTCCAGTAAAATATTGGCAAATTTTCCAAAAAAACTCCACTGTCGTCTTCGCTGCTAACGAGCAGCAAATGGTTTGTTTTGACAGAAACAACCACGTGCACATTAATTATTCAGGAAAGAGCGGGGGGTCGTATGTAGGCTAATTTATTTCTCCAGACTCGTGCTACCATGTCAGTCGGTATCGAAGATTCTGTCATTAGCAGGGCTCTCAAGTTTTGAATGCAGGCTAGAGTGAGATTTTCTACCCGTTTCACTCCTGTTTTCCACTGTGGGTGAATGAATAATGCAGCTTTCAGAAGGTTGTTGTAGCAGGATCACATAAATAATTCCAGGATAACTGTGTTGTTTTTTTCATTGGTTGTTGCTCTAAATCTTACCCAGATATGATAGTGCTATTATCTGATTGGCTATTGTGTAGCCCCTTTCCTTTTTTTGATTGGCTGGCAGGTGGCAAGCTGCCACCGAGAACTCCATGGGAGACGTGCTTGATTCCTCCCGGTTTCCACAGGTACAGCGCTGCTGCTGCGCATATAAGCCTACTGTTGGAAATTGTTTTCGTTTTAATCATTTGTTTTCCTGAGTTCACATCAGAACCAAAGCCTTTGCAAGTTTACCTTTAGCTACAGTGGTCCCAAGTATTATTTCAAGAGATTTTACATGCAAGATTTGTATTCTAGGTGAGTATCAATCAATATCAATCAATAAGCTTTATTGCAGGGAAGTCCCACTGAGACAGAGGTCTCTTTTGCAGGGGAGCCCTGATTACAATAAAACAATTACAATGGAAGGTTAAAGACAAACAGCACACATAAAATACACAAGTCACAAACAACAATTTCAGATTACAGGAATAACAAGTTTTAAACTGGAATAAAACATAATAAAAATTAATTAAAAAAATATATATTATATATATACACACACAAACACACACACACACATATATACCTATAAATAAACATATGAACATAGGACAGAGAAAAATAAATGAGCAAATCCTACCATAAACTAAAAGCAAATACATCTGGCCTCCAGAAGCAATATATCCAACACTAATTTCTTGAAAGACACGAAGGGGATAAGGCAGTCTAGCTTCAAGGTATCCTGGAAATTATTCCACATACAAGGAGCGAATGCACTAAAAGAGGTACCTCCCAAATTTGTTCTAGTCCTGGGAGCCTCCAACAAAAACCATTCTTGTGATCTGGTATGCCGATTTCTGATTTTGATGGATAAGAGCTTAGTAAGATATGAGGGAAGTTTGCCTAGCAAGGCTTTATAAATAAATAAAATACAATGTAGCTTCCTTCTAAAATGAAGGGAAAACCACCCCACAGAATTATATAAAGCACAGTGATGGGTTCGGAAACCGTCACCTGTGATGAAGCGCAATGCGCCATGATAGATTGCATCCAAGGATCTTAACGTACTAATAGAGGCATGCCTGTAAAGGACATCTCTGTAATCAAGTATGGGTAATATTGTTGACTCTACAATCCCCTTCCTATTGTCCAAAGAAAAACAGGACCCGTTTCTGTAAAGAAACCCGAATTTTTATCCTAAGTTTCTTGGACAGGTTGGACACATGCGTCTTAAAAGAAAAGTCATGATCCAACCAGATACCCAGATACCCAGTAAGACTGAATCTGCTCAATTTGAGCACCAGTCACTGAGAAAATGGAGTCACCTGACATAATTGCATTCTGTGCTGAAAAGATCATGAACTTTGTTTTATCAGTATTTAAAACCAGTTTGAGATCAGCTAGAGCATGCTGTATAACGTTAAAAGCAGATTGTAAATATGTGAGGGCCTCTAAGCATGTTGGAGCAGAGGAATAAAGCACTGTGTCGTCAGCATAAAAATGAACCTTGCAATTCGTTACATTACGAGCAATGTCATTTATATAAATTGTGAATAAAATTGGACCAAGAATGGAACCTTGGGGTACACCTTTTGTCACCTTTAAAAATTGAGACTGTGCATCCCCAGAAATAATAGCTTGTGTTCTATTAGAGAGGTAGTCCTGGAACCATGAGCATGCACTGTAACCAAGACCAATGGGGGACAACTTATTTAATAAGATATTATGGTCTACTGTATCAAACGCTTTTGCTAAATCAATAAATAGGGCCACACATTTTTGTTTACTATCCAAAGCTGTTACTAAATCATTTATAACCAATGAAGCTGCTGTAATGGTGCTATGTCCAGGCCTGAAACCAGATTGCTGTGACGTTAAAATGTTGTTGGAAGTTAAGAAATTGCAAAGTTGTTTTACAAGAGATTCTAAAATCTTAGCCAGGCATGGCAATTTTGAGATGGGCTGATAGCTGTTTACTGAACTGGGATCACCCCCCTTAAATAATGGAAAAACATGAGCCGCTTTCCATATACTGGGAATAGACCCGGTCGATAATGACAAGTTAAAAATATTAGTTATTGAATGTGCAATCAGTGAGGCTGCAAGACGCAAAAGACTCGGGACTAAGTGATCCTCTCCAGTGGAATTATTTACATCTATACAATTTAATTCTAGAAGGGCCTCATTCACGTTTAATTCCCTGAAAGAAAACAGTACTCTAGGATTTTGGGAATTTGTAAATGCACTAGAGCTAAGGTCAGACATATCTCCTATAGTGGATTGATTATTAAAATTTTCAAAAAGGTTTCCGGCCGCTATAAAATGTTTGTAAAAAAAGTCACAAATTTTGTGCTTATCCATAATAGGACCAGAATCCGTGTGGATAGAATGAGGTAATGAAGAAGGAGGACTATTATTCAGGGACTTGACAATTTTCCAAAATTTTGCCAGATTACCTTGACATTTAGCCAATGACGAAATGAAATATTCAGATTTTGCCTTTTTTATCAGTAAGCAGCATTTATTTCTTAGTTTTCTGAAAACCTGCCAGTCTGTGAGTGTCTGAGTTTCCCTAGCTTTAACCCAAGCTTCATCCCTTACGCGAAGATCATTGGATAAAGCAACCGAAAACCAAGGATTTCTTCTGTTTTTCACTCTGAATCTCTTGACCGGAGCATGCTTATCAACAGCACGATTAAACACAGTAAAAGTAAGTAAAATGAGCTAACGCTAGGTCAGGGTCTGGAATAAAACCTGCAAAGCTTAAATCACTCCAGAAAATATCGTGGAGGAAGGCATGTTCACAGAAATGTTTAAAGTTTATTTTAGTAATAAAACATGGGGGTGTCTTTGAAACTTTCATATCCCTTATACACGCTACTGGGCAGTAATCACTAACATCCAGGGGAAAGACGCCGCTCAGAGCGTACTTGTGCGGTCTATTTGTTAAAATTAGATCAATTAAAGTTGACCGGGATAAATCTTTAAAATTTGATCGCGTAGGCTCTGAGATAAGTTGCGACAGAATCAGTTCATCACAGACTTCTTTGAAATGGTTTGAGGATTTGGCGATAGCCAGTCGATATTGAAATCGCCATAACAACAACTAATTCAGCGTGTGCATAAGCAGACAAGATTTTAGAGAGATTGATTATGGAGGAGGAAAGCGCGCTCGGTGGGCGATACACACCTACTAGTATAATACTTCCACTAAACAAAGCTATTTTAAGAACAAGACACTCAAATTGCTCAGGCATAGAGGAGGATAATAAAACATTAACAGTGAGAGAGGATTTTACAAAAATCACTACACCTCCCCCTCTCTTACTCCTGTCACACCTAAAAACACTATAACCAGCCAATGCTATATCAAGGTCTGACACAGAAGCATTCAACCAGGATTCAGTTGCAAGAAATACATCAGGATTACTTTGAAGAACCAAAGCCCTAATACAATCCATTTTCGACAACAAACTCCTTACATTAAGACACAGAATACCAAGACCACATTTCCGAGATTGAAATGCTACTGGAGTAAAAACAACAGGAGAGACAGTTAAAATAACACCAGGCGACTGAATATGGACTTGTGACAGGTTAGTGACAGAAACACCACTGGGTCTGTATTTCTTCCGTGGCAGACGTGTGCATGCGACTTTTGGAATAGGCTGTGCAGTTATACCAGTTGTCTCAGAATGTGAAACACAATTTCTAGCGCTGCAAGGGATATTTAAAAAGCCATAAGATAGAGCAAGTCCACTATAATATGCAACGACAGCCGGACACCAGGGGGAGCTCCTAAGAGAGACAGTAGGTCGGGGACGCACCAGTGAGGAAGAGGGCGAAGGAAGGCCGCTGCAGGGTGAAGTTGCCTTCAGACGTCGACTTCCAGGCTGCTCAGCCTGTCAGGCTGCTTGTAAACGCCCCCCCAAGTGCAACCAATCAGATCGCGAGCTAGAGTACAACCAATCCGCTCACGAGGCAGCCAATTCAATTCAAAAGCCTTTACTCAAAGTGGGCTTAAGAACATCAATATTGTTAAAAACGAATGCATTTAATCGTGAGTTTTCTCATGAAAGAATCTGATTTGTGAGGTAACGTTAGATATTTCAGCTATTTTGATTATGTTAACCAATGCAAACAAGTGCTATTTTTTTTTTTTTTTGTCTTACAGTGAACTTATGGACCTAACCTTAACTAAACAGGTCATACTTGTTAACTTAAACACTTCTACAATATAACTTCAAGTATAACTCTGCTTGAAACATAAAATTGGCCTACTTGTGAGATATTTTGTTCAATTTGCTGTCTACTTGAGCTTCTTAAAAACTTCAACTGCAAGTTGCTGTAACGTTAGCTGCCTTCAAGGCTGATTGTAGAGACTAGTGCCTTGCAGGCTGGTTAGAAGGCTAATGTTGATTTGATATTGTATAATCTTCAATAGTATTGCCTCAGATGCCTTCAAGGCTGATTGTAGAAACACTAGTGCCTTGCAGGCTGGTTAGAAGGCTAATGGTGATTTCATATTGTATAATCTTTGATAATATTCAGTCAGATGCCTTCAAGGCTGATTGTAGAGACTCCTCAAGCGTTACTGGGGGGTCTCTACTGGGAGTCTCTACTGAGTTGGAGCCTTCAAGGCTAATTTAAAATCTTCTATTTTCAGCCCATAGATTTATTACAGTTCGAAACCAACCACGTTACCTTAGAAAAACTGACCTTAGTGTTGTTGCATATTGATGTTGTCTTTTACTTTTTACACTCTTTTTAGGAGTTCAAACGATATCTCGGCGCCGTCTTGGAGCCCTATCTACCCGCCCCGCTAAAAAAGTAAAAAAAAAAAAAAACAGCCCCAGCACCCACACGGGCCCTGATGCCTTTAAGGCATCTGACTGAATACTATGAAAGATCATACAATATGAAATCAACATTAGCCTTCTTTATTTTTTATTTTATTTAACCAGGGAAGTCCCATTGAGATTGAAATCTCTTTTTCAATGGAGCCCTGGGGGTTGAGGTGGGGGGAGAGGGCAATTTGCACAGCCAATTGGATCAGGGGATGATTAGGTGGCAGGTGGAAAGAGCCAGGTTGGGACTTTAGCTATGACACCGGGGAACCCCCTACTCTTATCGAAGAGTGTCATAGGCAGGTTAATGACCAGAGTGAGTCAGACCCTCCGTCTAACATCTCATCCGAAAGACGGTTTCTTCTTCAGTACAGTGTCCTCGTCGCTGCACTGGGGCATTGGGGATTATTCCACCAGAGGGAAGATCGCCACCTACTGGCCCACCAACACCTCTTCCAGCAGCAACTTGGTTTTCCTCAGTGGTCTCCCATCCAAGTACTGGCCAAGCCCACGCCTGCTTAGCTTCAGCCACGCAGCTGGAGCAGATCGAATAGTGGTATGGCTGCTGGCCAGCCTAACTAGCCTGGAAGGCACTAGTCCCTCAATCAGCCTTGAACGATCTGACTGAATACTATTAAAAAATTATACAATATGAAATCAACATTAGCCTTCTAACCAGCCTGCAAGGCACTAGTCTCTACGGACAGCCTGGAAGGCACTAGTTTCACAATCAGCCTTGAAGGCATCTGAGGCAATACTATTGAAGATTATATAATATCAAATCAACATTAGCCTTCTAACCGCCTGCAAGGCACTAGTCTCTACAATCAGCCTTGAAGGCACTAATCTCTACAATCAGCTTTGAAGGCATCTGACTGAATACTATCAAAGATTATATAATATGAAATCAACATTAGCCTTCTAACCAGCCTGCAAGGCACTAGTCTCTACAATCAGCCTTTAAGGCAGCTAACGTTACAGCAACTTGCAGTTGAAGTTTTTAAGAAGCTCGACTAAACAGCTAATTGAACAAAATATCTCAAAGTAGGCCAATTTATGTTTCAAGCAGAGTTATACTTGAAGTTATATTGTAGAAGTGTTTTAAGTTCACAAGTATGACCTGTTTAGCAAAGGTTAGGTCTATAAGTTAACTGCAAGACAAAAAAAGCACTTGTTTGCATTGGTTAACATGATCAAAATAGCTGAAATATCTAACGTTACCTCACTAATCAGTTTCTTTAATGAGAAAAGATGATTAAATGCATTCGTTTCTAACAATATTGATGTTCTTAAGCCCGCTCCGCTTTGAGGAGAGGAATTTGAATTGAATTGGCTGCCTCGTGAGCGGATTGGTTGTACTCTAGCTCGCGATCTGATTGGCTGTACTTGGGGGCGGTGTTTATACAGCCTGACAGGCTGAGCAGCCTGGAAGTCAACGGCTGAAGGCAACTTCACCCTGCAGCAAGGAAGGCCTGTGTGTACAGGAAGTTAACAGTCAGTCCCGAGGGAAGGACAACATTGCATGGTGCATGTTGGCCGAGAGCATATACTGTATACTGTATATATCCTTAAATTGGGCCATCTAGACTGTCAAATAGGCCTCAAAAAACCTCAAAAATTGCCAGAGCTTCAAGGGGGGCTTTGCCCTCCCGGGCCCCCCACCAGGGCTCTGCCCCTGGACCCCGTTCATCATGTGTTCAAGAAAGCAGGCCTTCTGAGTGCATTTTAACAGTCCAATCGCAGCAAAATCAGTGCACAAACTACAAAGGTGCATTTTCTTTGAAAAATTAACATCAGTCGCCTAATTTTGTCTTTTATAGAATCCGTACTATATTGGTCTCAAGTCCTGTATCGGTTGGGCTCCATTTCAGTGATTATACTTCCATTCTTGTATAATACCTACATTTGCATTTCATTTATTAATGTGTTGCAAAGTTATCAGTGCGTTTTATAGGTCACTGTTAAGCCTTGCTGCTTTGGCACAGAACGACATCCCTAATAGCTTTTCAAAATTTCTTATGATCCATTAGCCACTTGCCAAGTTTAATAAATCCTAAATTAACTAATAATAACAAATAGTTCACATTACCAAATTGTAAAAACCTCATTCCCCGTAAAGTTTTTCGTTACCAATATGAATGAAAATTAATCAAAATTATTTTGTTTTTATATAAATTATACTTTACGCCATTAAAAATGCACCGGTGAAGTATGTACTGTATTTGCCCCAAATTGAAGAATCAATCGGTTTTTATTGCTTTTCCAGAGATAGGAGTGAAAATAAAGAAATGCACATGGTATTGTAATTCCAACACACTCCATGTGGACGTGCCGAGCACTTCAGTAATAGTGAACGAGTTGTTTGTGCTGTGTAGAGTGACGCTTGACTTATTCTTTTGATGTAGTCAATATCCTTCATAAAGCCCACCAAAAAAATGAAAAATGCGACAACATCAAGAAAATGGAACGGCTTGCGACTCAGGAGAGACAAAAGGCGCCACCGGCATGTTACGGGCAGGTCTCAGCCACCGAACAAGTTGAGCGTCACCGCACGCATCACAAACAACTCAATGTTTGTTATTACTGAAATGCTCAACGTGTCCACATGGCGCGCATCAGGATTACAATACCACACGCTTTTCTTTACTTCCACTGGCATCTCACTAGAAAAGCAATAAAAACCGATTGATTCAATTTGTAACAAATACAGTACATACTTCACTGATGCGTTTTTAATGGCGCTAAGTATAATCTGGTCGTTAATAAAAATATATTCCTTAACTGTGTTCCACGTGCTTTGCATTTCGCATTCGTTGTTAAATAAAATATTAATTATTTTCTAAAGGTTGGGCAGTAAAATCTTTATTTAAGTATATTGGTAACAAATTATTGTGTGCTTGCTTCAGCAAAGCAGCAGACTATTCTCTTACTACTTCTTCTGTCTAAATTTGGCCCACTAACTCCTCCTACATCGTTTAAGCTATTGATACCGTTAAAACTTAAAAAAATTCAGCTTGTTCTGAATTAGGTTGAATGTGAACAGATTTTTGATTTTTTTAGTTTTGAGATATTTAATTTTAAATGTCATTTTTGGGGTCCTTTTAAATCAAGCCATTTTTTTGGGGAGCAGCAATACGCCTTCGCTGCGTCATGCCTACCAAATAAAGAGAAGAAGAGCCTGTTGGTGTTATTCAGAAGCATCTGGCCTACTTAAAAGATCCATTACTGGGAAAACACATTTTTCCCACTGATTGCATGTATACATTAGTCGTCCCTCACTCTGACAAAATCTGAAAAGTTTTAGAGTCAAAGCAGCTTCCTTCCTCCCTTTTTTCCTCATCCGGAGGCTTTCTACTCCCGAAGCATGAAAATTGGAGATTTCAGTTTGGGCATCCTGATGAAGTGTACAGCGCAGAGGAGGAGGAGTCGAGGTGTGGCTTGGGAGTAGCAAACCGCGCCCACTGTTTTCCGCAAACGCAAACACGCCCAAGACAAATATCGGAGACAAGACAAGAGCTAAAGGTTGTGGTGCACACGCATGCTCTGTAGTTAGCTGCCAGAATCCACATAAGAATCCACATTCCATCGAGCGATGAATCGCAGAGGAACAAGTGGACTGCATTTATTTTTGCTGATAATGTTCCTGCAGCCCCTGCCACAAATCTATTCCTGTGTGCTCATTTCACGTCGGACTCTTTCTCCAACTGAGGCCAGTACAAAGCTGGCTTAGCTAAAAACCTGCACTTCCAGAAAGGTATTGTTCCAACACTACGCAACCCGCCAATTTAAAATTGTCTGTAAATGTCAACTTTCGCATTAGCTGACAACTTTGTTCCCCCAACTTCAATGTTATAATAACATTACCGTAAGCTATTGGATGGAGTGTGGTGCAGTTCAAAAGAAACTTGGCAGTATATCCAATACGTAAACGTTACCCTCACAGCCCACAGGCTCGCCTGACATTCCCTATTAATATAGCTGTCGCGGGCTCACTTTCAGCTGCAAGTTAATTTAGGCCAGCAATAACCGTGCACATTCTGTTAATTTGTTGATGGGTTGCTGTAGCTATATTGTTGTCTTTTCATGCTGTCCAAACGCAGTGCGTTACTCTTGATTATATGATCATGGAACTTAGATGTACTAACATTAGGTTTTACCCAATACGTAAACATTTCCCTCACAGCCAGAGGGGTCGCCTAACATGCCGTATTTCTGTAGCTGTAGCGGGCTCACTCTCAGCTACAGTGAAGAGACACACATCATATGAAACTGGACAACCTATGGAATCTATAGATGTCAAAAACGCTATGCTGTGATGTCGTTAAGCAGGCGAAATAACGCTTCAAACATACGCTAAATTTCCGCTAGCAAAAAGCTAACGTTAGCCAGCTCAGTTAATTTAGGCCAGCACTAACCTTCCACAATCTGTTAATTTGTTGATGGGTTGCTGTAGCTATATTGTTGTCTTTTCATGCTGTCCAAACACAGTGTGATACTCTTGATTATATGATCATGGAACTTAGATGTACTAACATTAGGTTGTACCCAATACGTAAACGTTTCCCTCACCGCCAGAGGGCTCGCCTGAGATGCCGTATTTCCGTAGCTGTAACAGGCTCACTTTCAGCTACAGTGAAGATACACACATCATAGGTAACTAAACAACCTAAGGAATCTATAGATGTCAAAAACGCTATGCTATGATGTTGTTAAGCAGGCGAAATAACGCTTCAAACATACGCTAAATTTCCGCTAGCAAAAAGCTAACGTTAGCTAGATCAGTTAATGTAGGCCAGCATTAACCTTGCACATTCTGTTAATTTGTTGATAGATGGCTGTATATTATTGTATTTTTATGCTGTCCAAACGCAGCGTGTTACTCTTGACTATATGATCATGGAACTTAGATGTACTAATGTTAGCTTGCATGTGACATTTATATTCCCACTGTTTTTAGGTTATTTCGCTAGTACATCTCACGCAGGGCCCAATGCATCGCACTCAGACGGCAGGAGCACATCAAAGCCACCCAGAATGGTCGATAGATTCAGCCGTGGTGAGGTCACACGTTGTGTTACTATGCACGCATTGCTACAGCTGTGCTTTCAAGCCACTCCACCCTCCTCCCACCTTCTTCCCACGCAACACCCCCTCCGTCCAGCCATCTTCCGGCCGAGTCAAAATCTCGAATTTTCTCGCAAGAGCAAGATTGGCTTGATAAAAAGGGCAAAATAAATATAAATGTTGCATAATTTTTGCAAATTACCGCACAACATTATGTTTTAGACCCAAATCACTTATTTTTAACGGGTGTAAATACCAGGAAATGGATCCTTTAAAACCATATCTATGCTTAAAACACTCTTAAAGGCTAATGTTAAGGTTGGCTAACGTAAGGCAAACAACGTTAGCAATGACCAGTCACTAATGCCGGCGAGCGGCCGTTGGTCCATCATAATATACAGTGCTGTGAAAAAGTATTTGCCCCCTTCCTGATTTTTTTTTTGCATATTTGTCTCACTTAAATGTTTAAGATCAAACAAATTTTAATATTAGACAAAGAGAACCCGCATAACTACAAAATGCAGTTTTTAAATGATGATTTCATTTATTGAGGGAAAAAGCTATCTAAACCTACCTGGCCCTATGTGAAAAAGTAATTGCCCCCAAAACCTAATAACTGGTTGTGCCACCGTCAGCGACAACAACTGCAATCAAGCGTTTGCGATAACTGACAATGAGTCTTTCACATCGCTGTGGAGGAATTTTGGCCCACTCTTCTTTGCAGAATTGTTTTAATTCAGCCACATTTGAGGGTTTTCAAGCATGAATGGCCTGTTTAAGGTCATGCCACAGCATTTCAATCAAATTTAAGTCTGGACTTTGACTAGCCCACTCCAAGACCTTCATTTAGTTTTTTTTTAAGCCATACAGAGGTGGACTAGCTGGTATGCTTTGGATCATTGTTCTGCTGGATAACCCAAGTACGCTTGAGCTTGAGGTCACGAACTGATGGTCGGACATTCTCCTTCAGGATTTTCTGGTAGAGAGCAGAATTCATGGTTCCAGGTTCCATTACAGCAAGTCGTCCAGGTCTTGAAGCAGCCCCAGACCATCACACTACCACTACGTTTGACTGTTGGTATGATGCTCTTTTTATGAAATGCTGTGTTAGTTTTACGCCAAATGTAACGGGACGCACACCTTACAAAGAGTTCAATTTTTGTCTCGTCAGTCCACAGAATATCTTCTCCAAGGTCTTGGGGATCATCAAGATGTTTTTTGGCAAATGTGAGGGTAGCCTTTGTGTTCTTTTTGGTCAGCAGTGGTTTTTGCCTTGGAACTCTCTCATGGATGCCATTTTTGCCCAGTCTCTTTCTTATTGTTGAATCATGAACACCGACTTTAACTTAGGCAAGTGAGGCCTGCAGTTCTTTAGATGTTGTTCTGGGTTCTTTTGTGACATCCTGGATGAGTCGTCGATGCGCTCCTGGAGTAATTTTGGTAGGCCGGCGACTCCTAGGAAGATTCACCAGTGTTCCAAGTTTTCTCCATTTGTGGATAATGGCTCTCACCGTGGTTCGCTGGAGTCCCAAAGCCTTAGAGATGGCTTTGTAACCTTTTCCAGACTGATAGATGTCAATGACTTCATCATCTGTTCTTGAATTCCTTTAGATTGCAGCATGATGTGTTGCTTTTAGAGATCTTTTAGCCTACTTCACTTTGACAGACAGGTTCTATTTAAGTGACTTCTTGATTCAACAGGTCTGGCAGTAATCAGGACTGGGTGTCGCTAGTGAAATTGAACTCAAAAAATGTGGTTAATCACAGTTAATTCATGATTTAAAAAGAGGGAGCATTTACTTTTTCACATAGGGCCAGGTAGGTTTGGATAGCTTTCCTCCCTTAATATATGAAATCATCATTTAAAAATAGGACCAAGGGTCCTGTAGCTTACCGGGGTTATCTTTGTCTAAAATTAAAATCTGTTTGATTATCTGAAACATTTAATTGTGACAAATACGCAAAAAAAATAAGAAATCAGGAAGGGGACAAATTCTTTTTCACAGCACTGTATGCCTGTTGCCATTGTTTGGAAGGGTTGACCTTTACTAATATAGTAGCGTTAGGGTTGGTCGATCACTAGAGTTAGCCGGACAATCACTCTGCTATCATGACACTAGCCGGATAGCTGTCTGACTAACCGCTAACTGCCAGCTTGTGGTTATAGTAGGCCTAATCAGTTTTCAAGCATGGTTAGTTTATTCAAGAAATATTCTTTGTAACAGTCTTGAAGGGTTAGTGGAAAACATATAGTGTTTTTAGCGAGCTAGCGACTCAATTAACCTTGAATCTTGTAAAAACGTGAATAGGTAAGCAATGCTTACGCCGCATAATGGGAGAAATTTGCATCACGATGATATTTACAGTCAAGCCGGTTAAGCCATATACTAGGTAACAGTTAGGCTTTGACCTGCCGAGTCTTGTTTTGCCAGACTCAATGAAGGAGACACGTTGATAGGTACAAATTGAGTTCAGTTTGGGAGAACAGTGCAGCCATTACCAATACAATGAATGTTAAGTAACGGTTGCTACAACGTCTATGCTAGCCAGGGATCAAATTTTTAAGACGTTAAGTGCTTTCCTTGCTAAGCCAGCAGACGTAACTTTTCCATACTCATTTAGTAGTTTAATAGTTAACGTTAGCTAGCTATTGATTATGTCATCTGCAGTGATGGCAATTTCAATGTGATTGAAAATGTATAAAACATTACTTTTTTATGTATTGTGCTCTTCATTTAATGTGCATTTTGGAGTAAATGTGAAAAAATTTGTAAAAATGACTTTTTGATTGGTCTGCTGTATTCATCATAACGGTAATTAAAATTTTTGGGCATCATGTTGACATAAAATTTGAATAAAATGGAATTTATTGGTTTTTCTGTGTAACTTTTTATCAGAAATAACATTTCAGATTCTACTTTAGTCAAAAAAAAATATCAGTCAGATCAGGAGGATTATATTTTGACATTATTTTGATATAGTTCATGAGAATCAACCTGTGATGAGATAATCAATGTTATTCACTTCACCTGTCAGTGATTTTAATGTTGCGGCTGATCGGCGTATCTTAAAGGTGCAGGCTGGGAGTAGGGATCCATTGGTGGGAGAAAACTTTCTTGTAAGACTTTATTCTTGTGAAAACTAAGCATCTCATTAATACAACAACTTATCTGAGTACTATTGCTTGCCTTGAACTTCTTATTTCCACAGTTACCCTTTTCAATTAGGTACATCCAGCAGGACACACAAAGCACAGACCAAACCATGTGAAGGTATGGATTCTTTCAGGCTGGTTGCATGAATAGGAAAGTGACTTCAAATTACTTCAATGGTCTGCATAAATCCGAGATCTCAATCCAATAACACAACCTTTAGAATGAGAGGGAACAAAAAGCTCACGGCGCAATTGTGAATCCAAAACTATGTATGATGCTATCGAGTCAGCAAAAGACCATAATCCCTAAGGAATATTTCCAGCACCCTGCTGAATCCATGCCATGAAAAATTCATGCAGTCCTGTAGGCAAAGGGGATCCTGCCCTGTACAAGAGTAAGCCAATTTAACAAATAAATAGGCCTCTAGATAGATGTTAACAAGTTAAACAATAATAACATTTACTTTGACTGTACCAGGCCTCTGTCAATAATCCTCTGTTTTATTTCCTTTATGTGCATGGGTCGCCCAGCTTCTTCCAAAACAATCTGTAAAAGATTCAAAGGCAGGCATAATTCACAGGGGAAAATGGTCAACATGCATCATTATTCTACCAAATTAATCATTGGTTCAGCAAAGTCATCTGCAAAATAAATAAAGTTGCATTTCTTTACCTGAGCAGCATCCAGCCAAGTCAGGTTTGGCTTATCTGACACATCACTTGTTGGCTCCCTACAAAATGAACAGAAAAAGTGTTCCTCAGAGATAATTCACATCTAAGTACACATACATACAGTTGTGTTCGAAAACATAACAGTAGAACATCAATAACCTAATGAACCACTGTTAGTAGTAGTGATAGTTCTGCATGGCAAATAAATTACTTGTAGATGTAGTAGTATAACAGAAAAATAGGACCAAGGGTCCTGTAGCTTACTGGCAGGCAGTCTTACAGCGATGATACAAGTTATGAAAATTTCATGTGAAGTTTGACATTTGAATCAATGAAAATCAATGTCAAGGTCACTAAATAAAAGTTCACATACATTTATTAGACCTTCTGTAATACAGTCCTAAGCTCTGAAGCAGTTTTGGTGATACAAGTCATTAAAATATGTCAAGATGTATTCAATATGTCAATTGTGAACTTTAAAGGTCACAGAATGTCAAGTTGTGTTCAGCAAATGGACTTCATATATGACTTTCTAAATGTTTCTATACAAACCTTGGCTCAATCTGAGACCATTTTGGTGATACAAGTCATTGTAATTTCACTGTGGAGTTTGACCCTCAAAGGTCACTGACAGTCAAGTTGAATGTCACCAAATGAAAGTTCATATATGACTTCCTTGATGTCAGTAACACAAACTTAGGCTCCATCTGTGACCGTTTTAGCGATACAAGTCATTGAATTTTCACTAGGTCACATGACCTTTGAAGGTCAATGCAAAGGTCACCAAATTGAAGTTCATATATGACCTCCTATATGTCTGTAATACAAACCTAGACTCCATCTGTGACCGTTTTGGCGGACAAGTCATTGTAATTGTATTATGTCAAGTTTGACCTTCAAATGTCATCAACAGTCAAGCTGAATGTCACCAAATGAAAGTTCCTATGTGACTTCCTATGTCAGTAACACAAACCTAGGCTCCATCTGTGACCTTTTCAGCGATAGAAGTCATTGAATTTTCTCTAGGTCAAGTTAGACCTTCAAAGGTCAATATGAAGGTCACAAAATGAAAGTTGATACATGACTTCCAATACTTCTCCAATACAAACCTACACTCAATCTGAAACGATTTTGCTGATATAAGTCATTGAAATTTCACTGTATAGTTTGGCCGTTGAAGGTCACTGAAGGTCAAGTTCAAGGTCACCCAGTGGAACTTCATGCATGATTTCCTAAATGGCCACAATACAAACCTAAGCTCTATCTGTAATAGTTTTGGTGAGAGAAGTCATTGAAATTTCACTATGTGGAGTTTGACCTTTGAAGGTCACCAAAGGTCAAGTTCAAGGCCACCGAATGAAAGTTCATGTATGACTTCCTATACATCTCCAATACAAACTGAAACTATCTGTAACCATTTTGCTGATATAAGTCATTGAAATTTCCCTGTGAAGTTTGGGCATTCAAGGTCACTGAAGGTCAAGTTTAATGTCACTAAATGAAACTTCATACATGACTTCCTATATGCCCGCAATACAAACCTAAGCTCTATCTGTAATAGTTATGGTGATAGAAATCATTGAAATTTCATTATGTGAAGTTTGACCTTCGAAGGTCGCTGAAGGCCAAGTTCAAGGCCACCAAATGAAAGTTCATACATGACTTCCTATAAGTGTTCAATGCACATATGTTCCCAATCTTCAATATTTTCAAGCCTGGAAACCTTTAAAAATTCTAACATTTTGCTTGACCTCAAGTTTGACCTTTCAAGGTCATCTGAGGTCAACTTTAACACAGCCAAAATATAGGTCATATATTACTTCTTATATGTCAGTAATACAAACTTAATCTCTATCTGCAACCATTTAGCTTCCACATGCGATTTGGCCCGTTCTCCATAAGACCCAATGTTAAAGTACAGCACCCCCACTAGACCCACTTCTGTCTATTCACTCAAAATGGCACTCGCACTGTACATAAAGTGTATCAAGGCGAATTGATTGCCAGATTTAGAAAAAAAGTTATCAGACAGTTTTTGAGAAATAATTTTTTGAAATTTCAAGTCATATCTTTTAAAATTGTTAAAGGGGACCTATTTTGCTATTTTTCCAAGTTTATATCTTGGTCTTTGACTCCCCTAGAGTACTCCTGATCGCGCAAAGTAAAAAAAGGGTATTTATTTCGCTCATACTGCCATCCTCAAAAAACTGCATTTGTAGTACATTGTAGTCTCTGCCTGAAACGCCTCACTGGGGTGGCTCTTCCGCTATGGCCCCCCACTCCCGTGTGCCCACTTTCTTCTGACTGGCCAGCTCTGTGGAGGGCGGAGTTGGGCGTGGCGAGGCTGCAGAACGCAGTTTTCCGTGTCCGGCTCCCAGAGTGAAACCTGAGACACGCCTGCAATCTGATAAGGAAGCGGCGGGCAAATTCCGCAGTCTAACGTTATACTTGAATATAGATCTAATGACATGATCTTGTTCTAACAAACGGCCCGGCGAAAGTGGAGGACGAAAGAATATCTGTCAGCGCAAGCTCAAATTTGCTATCGGCTACAGTTTGCAACGGCGACAGTTGGTGAGTTACAGCGGTTCTTTTACTCTAGCTAGGATGCAGGGGGAAGCTAGAATCCACCCCATATAGACACATTTGTAGAACGGGTCGGCATGCCCAAGTGTAGACCGGAGACCGTGAAATCCGGTGGGTCTGAGTTTAGAGGGAAACATGGACAGTGAGGAGCAGCTAAAAGTGGACCAACAGCTTATGGACTGCTTCGTGTGTATTAGGACCTGCTGGGTCGTGTGCATAGCTGTGTTGTGTTGTTGGCGTGGAGAAACGAACAGCTTCCGTGCTGGTATATGACGGAGGGGTGAAAGCTCCAGGCTAAACGGCCTTTTCGGAAATTGCCCGTGGTAATGGTTTACTTACTGCGTCGGAATGACAAGCGTTTCCTCGCGGGAGAATGGGCGCGTTATGGATTGTCTTGGCGAGCAAGCTAGAGCTCGGTTATGTTCTGAGCATAATACAGGTTTTACAGACCGTAAGTTCCGTCTGCGTGAACCGTTGCTTATGTGGAGCTAGGGAATCGATCACTTTTACAGGAAAGAATTTAATATTCAGTCGCCGATTTAATATTCAATCGACAGCAATGCAGAGAAATCGTTTATGATACCATTCACGTTATAGCCTGTGCTTTTCCCTTTCGCTTTTACGGTAGCATCAGAGAGCTTGCTCAGACATTGGGGATGTATCAGGCTGACCCGGTCATGGATAAACAAAGCGATCGTTCACAAGCACCCAAAAACTCACCCCAAGCTTTGCAAAACCTCGTCTGGTCTAACTGCAGCCCAACTCGGCAGACACATACAGCACCTCTCCGGTTAGCTTCAACTGTAGTGGCTACAATCAGGCAACGTTATGATGAAACTGTCACATTGATGCTTACGAGTAACACAAGCATACCGATCAGAATCGCTGCATATAAGTTAACCAGGAGCCTTTTTTAATTAGCAGAGCAGGGGAACTAACATGCAGTAGCTGATAAGTGGTCATGACTTTGAATGTAATCTGTCGCGCGAAAAATTCGTTTTCGCGTCCGGTGAAAGCGGCTTGACATGCCCGTATTCGCGTCTTTGCATGGACTTTGAATGTAATCTGTCGCGCAAAAAAATTCGTTTTAGTGTCCGATGTGAAAGCAGCTTTATGGATAGTCGCGACAGCTAGAGAGAGCTTCGGTTATGTTATGAACATAATACAGGTTTTGCAAACCGTCACGTTCCGTTAGGGCGGACAAGTTGCTTATGTGGAGCTAGCGAATCGATCACTTCTACAGGAAAGAATTACCTATTTAATCTCCGCCTTTTTTCGCTTTTTATTAGCCACAACAATTTCTAAAGGGGATGAAATTATGTCAAGGTAGTGCAGAGAAATCATTTGTAAACCGGTAGAGCTTCTGCGTTTAGCATTGCTTTCACGGTAGCACCAGAGAGCTTGCTCAGACATTTGTGAAGTATCCGGCTGATCCCGGTCATGGATAAGTGAAGCGATCACTAACTGTAGAGGCTACAATCGGGCAACGTTATGATGAAACTGCCACATTGATGCTTACCGAAGTAACACAAGCATACCGATCAGAATTACTGCATATAAGTTAACCAGGAGCATTTTTAATTAGCAGAGCACAAAACTAACATGCAGTAGCTGGTAACCCGGCGGTCATAACCACAGAGACAAACCCTTGCAATACAGGTTTTACAGACAGCAAGTTCGGTTACTGTGAACAGTTGTACCAAGCATCCAAATTACAAACAAGTATTAAAAGTTAGCTTCAAATGAGGTTTATGTTCACACACCTTCTGTAGAATTTTCCCTGATATCACTCTTGCATATTGAGGACACAAACATTAGCAACAGTAACTTGGCTACGTTAGCCGCTGTGCTACAGCCACAATCAACTGGCTATCATCTCAGGTTAGCTTATGCAGTAAAAGCAACTTACAGCTTCTGTGTCTGTGAGTCATGGACAGTCGCGACCGATACAGGCTTTATCTTCAGATATTTTACCAAGCCTGCCTTTGAGGCCAGTTGTTAGTGTTAACTATCGCTAGCGGTCCTGCTAGCCACCCGTAACACGTTAGCTTCACTTACATTATTTGCTGTTATATCGTTACTTACAGCGTGTGGCTCCGAGCGCTTGATCGATGCAACTGCTTCAGGTTTGAGAAGCAGCTGAAACGCTTATCCTGTCTCAAATTATCCTTAATTGATAAAGCTGTCTTTGGTGAAATGCTGAGCACAATCAGCTAACGTTCCCTTTGGCCGTGGCTTTTTGCTGCCAGCAAACAAAAAAAGCTACCCACTGATTTCTGGTGGCATCGTCTTTTGGAAGAAAAAATCGTTGTTTTTCTTCGCGTCCAAAAGTAAACGGACAAGCAGCTTTGGGAGAGATACTGACAAAATTGCACCTCAAATGATCTGCGGTTCTTCTTTTGTATTTCCAAAAGTGAAGATGCTACTAAGGCATAGTATGATCTGCCGTTGTAAGTGCCTGCTAGAATAGTTTCCGGTGTGGGCAGGTCCAGCGCCATGATTGGCTCTGGCTAGGTCTGTACTAATTGGATGGCACAACCTGACGTCAGGTTTTACCCAGATCTCGTGAAGATCTCGGGAGGAGCTGTTCAGAGAGGAAATCACGCTCACGAAATCACGTTCTTGGATTACGGCAAAACCCCTGTATCTTATGTTTAGAAACTTTTCAGAGGTTGAGCATGGACAACCAACATTATAACATTACTAATATGTATTAAAAGAAGGATCAGCATAATCGGTCCCCTTTAATATATTCCTAACCACGAGTCTGACCTTTCAAAGTCATCTGAGGTCAACTTTAACATAGCCAATGTGTAGGTCATATATGACTTCTTATATGTCAATAATACAAACTTAATCTCTATCTGCAACCATTTGGCCTCCATTGGCAATCTTGCATATTCATAAAGTACAGCACCCCAATAGACCCACTTCCGTCGATTCAATCAAAATGGCGCTCGCACTGTACATTGATGGTACCAAGGTAAGTTGATTGCCTGATTTAGAAAAAAATTTATCGAGCTGTTTTTGAGAAATAATTTTTTAAAATTTCTCAGTCCTATCTTTAACATTGGAGCCAAAATTTCAAGGGCCCATGAAACGGACAAAAATGATTCAATCTAAAATCCAAGAAAAAAGGCTAGAGATATGGTCTAGTAGCATGTTACTGCAAATTTACACAAAAATTCATCAGGCCAAAAAAAGATAAAAAATGTTCCGGACGACGGACGCCACACCACGACAATAGCTTATCGGACCATAAGGCCGGTAAGCTAAAAACAACAGACCCAACTGTCATGGCATGCACGCTGCTTGTTTTGAGAAAACGACTCGTTCATTGAAAGGGGCGTGTTAAAAATAATAGCTGTGTGGAATTTGATTAGAGAATTCATTCATTCCACAAAGAAACATGAGTCATTAATTATCCTTTATTAAGGAAGAAGGGGAGCAAATGTTTCACACATATTAATAATTGCTACTTCCAAATCATCTACTTGTATTACAGATCCCATCCCCACAAAGCTAATGAAGGAGCTCCTGCCCCTTCTTGTTGGTCTAATTTTTCCATATAATTAATTCTTCACAGATTTCAGGTCTTGTTCCCACTTCATTTAAGATGGCAGGAATCAAGCCGCGACTTCAAAAACTTAATTTGGATCCCACAGTCCTAGCTAATTATAGGCCGATCTCAAACCTCTCTTTCTTATCTAAGATCCTTGAAAAATGAGTCGCCCAACAGCTTTCTTCTTTCCTGCAAACTAATAAGGTATATGAGAGTTTTCAGTCTGCCTATAGAAAGCATCATCGCACTGAAACAGTTCTCACTGTTGTAATTAATGATCTACTTCTCTTTATGGATAATGGCTGCATCTCTGTTCTTGTCCTTGATTTAAGTGCTGCCTTTGATACCATAGACCACCATATTCTTCTTCGCAAGCTAGAAAAGTCAGTTGGTATTTCTGGACTTGCCCTTTCCTGGTTTGAGTCTTATCTGTCTGATAGACCTCAGTTTGTCCGGGTAAATAACAAATGTTCAGAGTATTCCAAGGTAAACTTTGGAATACCTCAAGGATCTGTTTTGGGCCCTTTGCTTTTTTCTCTATACATGCTTTCCCTGGAAAATATCATAAGTAGGCATGATGTTAAATATCACTGCCATGCAGACGACACGCAGCTCTATATATCTTTTAAGCCGCGTGAAAACGATCAGGAAATTAGATTAGAGATGTGCCTTAAAGCTGAAAATTTTCTCAGAAAATTCTCTTTCACAAAAAACCAGATGAGACTAAAATATTAGTATTCGGTCCCAAATCTCTTCGAGACTCAGTCATTCAGTTTTCTCCCAACTTGGATGATGCTGAAAAAATGGTTCACGCATTCACGTCCTCTCACCTGGACCAATGTAACGTCTCACTGTCTGGTTGCACTAGCCCTGCCCAGAAACATCTTCAATTAGAGGAGAATGCTGTCACTAGGGTTCAGACTAGGACTAAGAAATATGATCACATTAGCACAAAAATCTTCATTGGCTGCCTGTAAAATTTCTGAATTGAGTGCAAAATACTACTGCTAACTTACAAAGCTTTAAAGCCTCTGGAAACTTGTCTTGACATAGTGAAAATTCACGTATAATGTAAAAGTTGAGTGTCCCATAAAGCATCTACAAAAAACTGAGTGAAAATTAACATTCATAACTGCTAGAAAACCTAGTTCAAAAACAGCTCATTATGCTGTTCAGTCCATTTTTCAAGACAGTGTGGGCTTGGTGCATTGCAGTTTGACTGGCCACTCCCTCGATTTGAATGATATCTCACTGGCTCCAAGGCGCAAGGGTCAGTCCAGCCCTGTATGTTTGAGCTGTCTGACTCAGAATCAGATGAAGCAGAACCTCTGCCATCTGGAAACACCGTCCAGATGGCAGTGAAACCGTGCTTCAGGTGGACGCGCCGAGCACTTCAGTAATGACGAACATTTGCGTTTTTTCTGACGTGAACAATGACGCTTGACTTGTTCTTTTAAGCGTGTTCAATAGCTTACATCAAGCCAACCAATAAATAAAAAATGCAACCGCATCAGGAAAATGGCGTGGCTAATGACACAAAAGAAAAAAAAAGCATCATTTGCACTGTCACTGGTCAACAATTGGCTGTCTGTCCGAGAATGGAAAACAATCCCTGTTGCTCACCGACCCCACTTATGGCAGCCGCGAATGACAACTGTACCTCAAGGGCGCGATATCACAGCATGCACGGGACAGATCCCAGACAGCAACCCAAACTCGTTGTTAGATTAGGGTCTTATGCTGCGTTCATACCGCTAAATTGAATATGGTGAAATTACCACTTACTGGTGGCGAACAAGAAGACACATGGAGAGCGTTCATCTGTTGCCAGTCTGTCACGGGCGACATCATGGGCGATAACAATAAAGGTATCAAAATATTAAGTTATCTTCCCAATGACAAAATGACAGAAACATTATGATATGGAAATACAACAAACTCTGGGACATAAAGGTTCATAATAAGTTGCTCCTTTTAATATTTGAAAAAGCAAACATGAAATTAAACGTACTAGATCGCTGTAGTTGGCTAACCAATCGCAAAACAATAGGCTACTTTGGGACGATGTTTCTCGGTCTCAAAAGAGGCCGAATTGGCGTAGCAGAGAGCTTTTATAATTTCAGTTAGGGGTGGGACAAATGACTGAGTTTTTTTTAAATTGGTTTGGCTTATTATGCAATAACCAACTTGGAAAACCACGCCCAATTCAACCGCAGTAAGAGGATAGGTGCTAAAAAATTAAATGACAAAATCTCAGATTTGAATTGGACATAATTTGAATTGCTGAATTGCTGTTGCTGACCTCTTGGCTGTGCTGTTCGTTGGTGATCATTCTGCTTGAGTTGAGACAGAGGAAGACGTGTGGGATTGAAGCTGAAGATTTACTCTTGTTTAAACGGGGTTTTCTGAAAATAATTTGTGTCTTAAGGCTCAAACAGTAATAGAGATTAGATAATTTGCTCCCGAGGTATAACCTTTGTCGCATTAGGGGCAGAGAGAATCTTCCTCCTTCTTTTTCCCCTTTTTCCCCCTGTAACAACTCGGTGAGCAAACAGCCAAATTAAGTCGCTAACGTGGTCAAACAAAGGCGACGGGGGTTTTTTGGGGGGTTTCAGTCTCCCGGGAGCAAAGCAAAGTAAGGTAAAGTAAAATAAATTTAAACGCTAAATTTAGAGAATAAATTAAACGCTAAATAATTGTCTAACTAAGTGAATTGTGCGATATACAAAGTAAAACAGTTGTTTTCAAGGACTGAGGAACTGTCGCCTGGTTTTTCTGTAGCTGATTTAGCTAACGAACCCCAGCAAGCTCTCAACGCCGAGAATATTATCGAATTACCTGGATATCTAACTATAATCCGGCTTGGTTTCATACTTGGTCGCTTGCCTTTCATACAGTCTTCTAGCCAATAAATATTACCCCAGCAAGCTCTCAACGCCGAGAATATTATCGAATTACCTGGATATCTAACTATAATCCAGCTTGGTTTCATACTTGGTCGCTTGCCTTTCATACAGTCTTCTAGCCAATAAATATTGACGTTCTCCGGGGTTTTTTAGTCCCCTTCGTTCTCTATCCTAACCGCATTACCGCATAAACGCATTGCCAAACTTGAATATTAACGCGAACCGGGGTTTTTGTCTTTTTCGCATTTTATTATCATCGAAGGGCTCTTCTGATTAAACACATTGCAAATTACCCTATCTTTGTATTTTCCTCCGGTTGCTGTGCCTTGATCGGCTGATTTAAGTTTAACTGCTTGAGTGCTTAGGACAGCTTGTTGGGGGAGGTACCGTGTTTAGTTCGCTCACATAGTAAACGACTTGTTTATTCGGTCCGTTTTAATTAAAGGGAACCGGGGCTTTACTCTCTTCTCGGTTACCCTTGGTTGTATTTGTGGCTAGCTAGCTAGATGAGTACTGTTAGCATTTTTGGCTGGGGATCTGAGATTTAGTATTAAGTTAGTAGGGCAGCAGTCACTTGAGTCGTCCATTTGGTTAGGTTGGAATTTAAACGGTAAGTTTTACCGGAGTGCTCTGCCTCCTCCCTCCTCCAGTTTCTCCTGGGCGTTGTAGCCAGTCTGTTTTATCTGGGCTCTCAGCTAAGCCCTGTGATATTTTTAGGTTAGTATATTAATAGTACTGGGACTAGATAAACTCAAGTCGGCTTATTAGGAGTGCTTATTACATATAGAGTTTGGCTCAATTTGGCATTTCATTTCTTTTAACTGAAACTAAGCCCCTGTTAAAAGAGGCTTATGATCCATCTACATAGTTTCCCCACGGTTTCTATTGTGACTGCTGCTTAGGGCTTCTTAGGTTAATAAATTAATAAATTGTGGTTCCTCAGCTTCTGTCTCGGCATTAGTAATTTTCTTTTATCTAGGGTGAGGGAGGTCATTAGGTAGGGGGTTCAGAATGTGGCCAAAACTATGTGACAGTTGCAGGATGATCGCGCTTTTGGAAAGAGATTTCCAGGGTGGGTTTGTCTGTCACCGGTGCCAGCTAATTGAGCATCTGGAGAGCAAGATCCTTGATCTTCAGGGCCAGTTGGCGGCACGACATAGTTCACAATCAGTAGAGTTCCTAGAGAACTAAGTAGTATGTCGTTTAGAGAAATGGTGTGTACGCCAAAGCAGGGTGGTACAGGGATCCCAGAGCAGGCAGGGAGAGAAAGTTGGGTGACTGTAGGTCGACAGCGCAGGAAAGGGCGTGCACACCGTACAGCGACAGCTCCTCCAGTGGTTGAGGTGTCCAACCGATTTCGGCCCTTGCAGGAACTCGAATTGGCCCCTGACCCTGAGTGTGAGGGGACTGAAGAGCAGCAGGGCACCCTGTTGGCCTCTACCCCTCAGAAAAGAGAGTTGGTGATAGTGGGGGACTCAATACTTAGAGGAATAGATAGCTTAGTCTGTTCAAGCGCGACAAGGAGTCTCAAATGCGGTGTGTTGCCTGCCTGGTGCCCAGGTAGGAGACCTCCTGGAAGCGTCTTGGGACAAGCTCCTGGCCAGAGCGGGGAGGGATCCAGTTGTCATGGTCCATTTTGGGACAAATGACATAGGTAAGGGTAGGTTTGAGGTTCTGCAAGGCAAATTTGTGGAATTAGCTGAGAAGCTTAGGAGCAGATCCTCAACAGTAGTGTTCTCCGGGATTCTACTGGTACCACGTGCAAGCAGAGGAAAGCAGAATTTTATCTGGAGGTTTAACACGTGGCTACGAACCTGGTGTAGGAAAGAGGGGTACAGGTTTATGGGGCCCTGGAACTTTTTCTGGGACAGGGGTGACCTGTTCAAGCCTGGACGGGCTGCACCTGAACCGGGAGGGGTACCTTTGCACTGGGTCAGCGTATGTTGAGGGTAGCACAGGATTATTTAAACTAGGGACTTGGGGGGCAGGGAGGTTAGTGAGTGTTACACATAGGGAAATGCAGACTGCCCTGATGGAAGCTGACGACGTTACATGCACTATTGATGATATACTTTTAAAGCAACAAAGCGTAGTGGAGGGGCTTGAAGCAGCGGCCGCATGGGAAATCAAGGGGGAAGAGCATGAGTAATAACCTGAAATGTTTTTATTTAAATGCAAGAAGCATAAAAAATAAATTTCCAGAGCTTGAGGCCGTTATGATTAGTGAGGGCTATGACATAGTTGGGATTACGGAGACATGGCTTAGTGAAGAGGATGGAGATGAATATAATATAGAAGGTTATAAGCTCTTTAGGAAGGATAGATGTAATAGGCGAGGAGGGGGCTTAGCAATCTATGTGAACGAAAACATAAATGCACAGGAAATTCCTGAAATTGAACATTCCTTGCCCTGTGAAGATATCTGGGTCAGGCTCATTGGCAAACACGAGACAGGTTTAAACATAGGAGTATGCTATCGGCCACCAGCTTTGGACAGTACAGTCAATGAAATGCTTTTTAAGAGGATTAAGCAAGCTTGTAGAGGTGGAGGGACTATTATTATGGGTGACTTAAATTATCCTGGTAGCGACTGGGAAATGGTGAAAGGACTGGGTAGGGGGGAGGAAGAATTTCTAGATGTTATAAATGAAAATTTTTTGGTGCAGTATGTTGATAAACCGACAAGAGAGAAGGCAATTTTAGACTTGGTGCTCTGTAATGACCCAGATAGAATTAGCGATGTTGAGGTACTGGAGCCACTTGGGATAAGTGATCACTCTGTTGTTAATTTTGATGTTTCATGGGAAGTTAAAAAGGTGTATTCAAAAACAAAAATTTTCAATTTTAGGCGAGCAAACTTTGACAGGATGCGCTCATATCTAAGTGAAATAAAATGGGAGACACTCCTGGACTGTGAGTCTGTAAATGAGATGTGGGAGAGATTTAAGGGGGTTTTACTTGATTCACAACGCAAATTCATTCCAAAGGTGTCCAAAAGTAAGCTGAAAAAGCAGAATCCTCAGTGGATGACCAAAAGTATTCGTATGATTTTGAGGGAAAAGAGGAATCTTTATAAGATGTACATGAAGGATAACAATGAGAACACTAAGGCTGAATACTGTAAAATGCGGGCTGTGGTCAAAAAAGAGCTGAGGAATGCTAGAAGACTGTATGAAAGACAAATTGCAGAGGGGGCAAAAACTAACCCTAAGCGCTTCTTTCAGTACTGTAGCAGAAAAAGGAAAGTCAAAGAGCAGGAACAGAGTGCCTTGAACAGTTCTTTGTTGAGAATTTTACCTCAGAGTGGGTCTTCATTTGGCCAGAGGGCATGTTAAATGCTCAAGATTATTTAGCGGAAATTGAGGTTAGGGATAACGAAGTATTAGACAAGTTGCATAAACTAAAGGCAGATAAGGCGGCGGGTCCTGATGGCTTATATCCTAGAGTGCTCAGGGAAGTTGGTGAGATCATCTTTAAGCCGCTATCCGCCATCTTCAGACGGGCTTTAGAAACTGGAGAAATACCAAATGATTGGAAACAGGGCAATACCAATATATAGGAAAGGGGACCGTACTGAGCCAGGAAATTACAGGCCAGTCAGTTTAACTTGCATTGCGTGCAAAATATTGGAATCTATCATAAAAGATGAGCTGGACTTATTTCTTGAACTAGAGCTGGGACGACGCGTCGACGTAATCGACGACATAAATTCGTCGACATTAATTATTTGCGTCGACGCGTCCCAAACAAGTAGGTTGTCCCACACTCCAGTCCAGTGGTGGCGGTAATACACCAAAAAGCTAGCCGCCAGAAATTATAGTTTAAAACGGAAGAAGAAGAATTCACACAACATTAATGGCGGCGGCAAGCAGTAACAGCAGCGCGAGTGGCGAGGAGCAACTCATAGCAAAAAAATCGGTCTTCAAAAGTGTGGGAGTTTTTCACTCTTAACCCTTCTAGTGATGTGGCACTTTGCAGACTTTGCAAAAATCAGCTGGCGTACCACACGAATACGACAGCAATGAACGAACATTTGAAGCGAAATCACCCGGGAGCTCTGAGTCAGGATGGCAGCAAAACACCGTAGTGTTTACTTTCCCACCCTGGAATGCGATTATCAAGCGTTGACACAATGTGTTTTTGTAGTAACGTTACGTTAGACTGTTGATTTGTTGTCTATAAATGCATCGCTACTAACGTTCAGGGCTCTCAAGTTGTGAATGCAGGCTAGAGTGAGATTTTCTCTAGGGGGTGCATGATACTCCCGTTTTCAAAGGTGCATAGTTACATTACTTAAGTAGGCTGGGTTTTTTTTTTTTTTTTTGAGGATTTTGCTACTTTGCTTAAGATTTTTTTTAAACCGGGACGTTTACTTTTACTGTACTACATTTAAAAGATAAAAAGTATACTTTCACTTTGTTACTTTGACACTGGCTACCTAGTTACTCGTTTCAAATTAAAATATGAATTTAATTAATCATTTACGGATTATCTGGATTTGGCGTGTTCAAGAAGAACAACGGTGCTCGGCAGGGTATCTTTGTGCAGATGTGTCCACGGAGCTGCAAATGTATGCATGCAGTGACAATATTCTATCACTAGATGGCACACCCGGATCAGTTATTGAATATTCACAAGCAAGCCGAACAAGGTTTAGCATATGGATGAGGTCACTCCAATCCCCGTTTTTCAGGAGTTGCCTGAATAAAACTCCTCAGCTAAGCCTGATGTGCAAACTGCTCAATACACTTGCCCATAGTATCTATGCAGTAGTTAAAAAATATATATATATATCTCTTGCTGTAGAAATAATCATTGTCCTCTGCAGCAGGCTTTTCAGCTACAGTGAGCCAATGGTATCCCAAACAGCAGTTAAGAAAAATCAGTTTTCTGAAGCAAAAATTAGACATGTTATTGATACTATGTAATTCTACTATTAATTATGGTGGTTTTTAAACTGCCAGTAAACTCAAAGAAGAAGTATATTAAGGACAGACTGCCTGTTTGTTTTTTGAATACTGTATCTTTCATTCACCTGAAAATTGATTAAAGAGCACAAGGAGAGAACAAAGAGAGGTTGCTTTGCTTCTTTCTATGCGTACTATGAAAAATGCTTTGTACTTGTACTTTTAATACTAAATTTTTTCTCAAAAAACTTTTGGTACTGAAGTACATTTAATGTGAGATTGTATTATTTTCAGATTCAGATTGTATTATTTTGCACTACTCATCTGTCTGCATTTTATTTAATTTTGGATATACTTTTCTTGAGGAGCAATGACTTGCAGGGCAGTGTTTAAGTGTTTAAATATAGAAATGTTTATGTGTCCTGAGCTTGGCTGTTCAATGCATTATTTTACATAGGCTACTACTGTCAGTTCTAAAAGAAGAAAAAAACATGTTGCCTACTTTTTTCAGTTACTCTGCTAATTTGTAAAACACTTATTTTTGTATTCCTCCTGTGTGACTTCTTATTATTATTTATTTTGTTAGATGCTGCATCTGGCATCAGAATGCATTATTTTGTCACATTTTATTTCATCACACAGAATTTTATTTTGGAGAGATTCAAGTGCCATGCTAAAGAATTGAAATGTTAACAAGAGATGGTTTGATATTCTTATTGTGTGAATTAGTCGATTAATCGTTTTAAAAATAATCGTTTGGGACAGCTCTATCTTGAACGTAACAGTATCTTGAGGGATAGCCAACATGGTTTCCGTGAGGGAAGGTCATGCCTGACAAACCTTCTGGAATTTTTTGAAGAGGCCACCAAGACTTATGACCAGAGCAGGGCTTATGACATCATATACTTGGATTTTCAGAAAGCATTTGATACAGTACCGCATAAGAGACTAATTTTTTAAATGAGCTCCATTGGAGTTACAGGAGGTATTCTGGAGTGGATTCAAAACTGGTTACAGGACAGAACACAAAGAGTGGTGGTCAATGGTATCTCATCTGAGCTAGGTATGGTGGGGAGTGGCATCCCCCAGGGATCGGTGTTGGGACCCCTGCTGTTCCTCATCTACATTAATGACCTTGATAGGAATATTGAAAGCAGATTAGTTAAATTTGCAGATGATACTAAATTGGGGGGTTTGGCAAATAGTTTAGAGTCCACTAATGTGATTCAGGATGATTTGGATAGAATCCAGAATTGGGCAGAAATGTGGCAAATGAAATTTAATGTCGCGAAATGTAAAGTTGTACATGTAGGTAATAAAAACATTAGATGGGATTACTTCATGGGAGGTTTAAAACTGGAATGTGCTCCACACGAGAAAGATCTGGGAGTGATTGTTGACCAAACCCTCACAGGCTCTACCCATTGTGCCGTAGCAGTTAAAAAAGCCAATCGGATGCTGGGATACATTGCCAAAAGTATTGAGTACAAATCTAAGGAGGTGATGCTTCTTTTGTACAACACATTTGTCAGACCACATCTGGAGTATTGTGTACAGTTCTGGGGACCATACTTTAAGAAAGATATAGAGGCTCTGGAGAAAGTTCAGAGAAGAGCCACTAAGGTAATTTCAGGTATAAAACATGAAAGCTATGAGAAGAGGCTGAAGATCCTTAATCTTTTTAGTCTTAGGAAAAGGAGACTAAGGGGTGATTTGATTGAGGTCTTTAAATATGTTAAAGGGATCAACAAAGTGAATTATGTAGGATTCCTTCGACCAAGTGTTGTTAGTAGAACTCGGGGTCACAAATGGAAGTTGACCAAAGGTAAATTTAGCACTGATATTCGGAAATATTTCTTCACCCAAAGAGTAATTTCGATGTGGAATAGCTTGCCTGACCATATTGTTGAGGCAGAGACCTTGGGGGTTTTTCAAGAGCAGGCTTGACTTAAAGCTAGATACCATTGAGTCATTGAGTATCTGAAGGGATGTATTCACAATAGTATAAAGAAACTGGCGAGCATAGTTGGGCTGAACGGCCTGTTCTCGCCATTCATGTTATGTTATAATTTCTAATATTTTAGTATGCTTACCATTATGCACATACAACCCTAAATAACGTAGTTCAAAGGTTTTTGTGAACTTGGGTTTTCGGAGGCTTTAAATGACTTGGCCCCAGAATATCTTCAGTCTTCTCATTCCTTACTCCCTGCCTTCATTCACAAGGTGCTGAATATTTGAAAATTCCCACTATATCTAGAGTTACAATTGGAGACAGAGCACTCTCTTACAAAGCGCTAATTTAATGCAACAATCTCCCAAGACAAATTTGGGCTTCAGACACACTCTCCATCTTGAAGAGCAGGCTGAAAATGTACCTTTTTAGTCAAGCCTATGACTAATTACTTCATCATTATTTATGTAAATCTATTTGGTTCCGGTGGGACTGACTACGGACTAGTTTTGTGGTAGGTTCACTTGGTATTGGAAGCCAGTGTTAAGTAAATCCATGTGGAACCCGTGGCACTGAGCATACATTAACAGTGCCAGTGGGGCTTGCTGCGGCCTTAGTCACCAGGGAGGTCCAAATGGTACTGGTAGTAGTGTTAAGTAAATCCATGTGAAACCGGTAGCACTGTGCATGCATTAACGGTGCCAATGGGGCTAGCCACAGCCTTAGTCACTGGGAAGGTCCGCATGGTACTTCTGGTGGCCAGCGTTAAAGCTGCAGTTGGTAACTTTGAGGAGAGAGAGGACTTGGCATAAAAATTTGAAAAAATGGGTCATTCCATATGAAATCACCCAAAATGGGGGGTGCTCCCAGCTTGATGGTTTCAGAATTGTTTCATTTGGTGATATTTGGTTGCATGTGATGAGCAAATCAAATCGCAGGTGGTTTCAAGTTGATATCTCATTCCGTTCTCATTTTATGGGCCCCCGAAAAAGGGGGCGTGGTCCACGTTAACCCTCTGGTCACAGTTTGTGACCATTTTCAAAGGGTTATAACTGATGAACTAATAAGGATACAAATTTCATTCGTTCAGGATATGTTGATTCTGTCTGATAGTCTGCCACAAAGCTTTAACAATAGTGTTTAACCCTTTGTGTGCTTTGTAATTAACCCCTAAACATTGAAATTTGGTGCCAAACATGTCGATTTCAAATGAAATATTATGCAAGTATCCTTAGAATGTCCCCTTTGCCATTTACGTTGTTGACAGTATACCTGAGGGAGTTTCAAATGAAGGTAAAGACATCTTTCTGTCTTCATCCAATTTGAAGAAACATTAACCCCTTTTCAGGAGCTTGGGTGATTTCATATGGAATGACCCAAATGCAACTTTCAGATCCCTCCCCCTCCCTCTCCACTGCACTCCTAAGACCCTCTCTCAGAAGGCTGCCGTGCACGCGAAGGCACGCAAGCTGTTATGCGTACGACTGTGGAGAGATTTTGTACGTTCACATTATGAAAATGGCCAAGTTGCCGAGGCTAGACATTACTGTTGCGAACAGTCAACACTGCTGGCCAACAAACAAGCAGAAATAAATCATGTCAACATGAAGAGTAATCTACAGCAGTATGTATTCAGTAAAAACCCAGCACACGCTTATTTCAGTAAGTTACCCATTTTTTTTGCGTACAGAAACTGTCGTGAATCATGCTGAATGGCCAGTAAACCATGTATGACAGCATTTAGCTGTGAGAGCACAGAAACGTTACACATATTTATAAGGACAACAACACAACCGATAAGACTGCCAGGTCACTTCATAAAGATATCTTCTGATACTTTCTAATAAAACGACGCCAGTAACGTTAGCCCTAGCATCGGAAAAAAAGCTAACATTAGCTCGACTGCAACATCACAGTAACATCACATGCACCACGGAGTACTGTAACAATTACAAGACGCTGGCTATTCGAACAGCGACCGTGCTTGTAAGCGACGTTCACTCGCTTATTTGCAGAGCGAAAATGAATTGATGCCGGTTAGGGCTGGGGTAAGTACTAGCTGTGCATGTGAGTGACGACAACTCGCTTATTTGCAGAGCATTGCGGACCAAAAATGAACCAATGAATAAAGCAGGGGTTTACCTGTCAAGCAGAAAAGTCGCCAACTCTGCGTCGGTTTTTAATCCTTCCAGATCACGGAGTTCACTCCACCTCTGAAAAGCCACTCCAATGATTACTCTGGTTTTATCCCGGGCTTTGTCGAATTCTTTCTTTTGTGCTTTTTTTCTTCTGGCTTCCTCTTTTTACTTGTCTTAGCCGTGTGTGCTGTTGTCAGTAACGGAGGTATCGGTATTTTTTTTCCTCGCTGATGGCTGTTGTTGTGCCATTAGTTTCTCTAAGCTCCTGAACCCTCTCTCAGAGATTTGAGCTTGACTGAGCACTGGCGTGAACTGAGGAGGAAGGGGGAGGAGGCTGTCCGCAGCACGTGCATGTGCACTGTTTGACGGCTGTCAGACACCATCCTGGCTCTATTTGGTTCTTTTTGGTGGGTCCGAACGATTCTTCTAAATTGCAGTAGGAGCAGTAGGTGGGTTTAAAGGAGCCTTTTTTTAATTACAGAGTACTAGTTTTATTTAATACTGTCTGTACACAGCGACAGTTTTAGCAAAAATGACAAAGTTACTTTTATAAGACTTAGCAACTGCAGCTTTAAGAACATCCATGTGATCTAACAAACTGGTATAATTTTAGGGCCTCTGCTGCAATAAGTGGATGGAGGAGTGGTGACTGCTTCTAGACGAGTTGCCCCTGACCTGTCACTCAGCGACTGACACAGGACAGAATATGCAGTAGGTTTATCCAGTGCCTAATCCCCTTTTTTCTGTGTCTTTTTCCAGGGATCTTTTCTCTCCGTAACTCTTGAGTCCATGGACCATCCAAGCCCTATCCCTCACCACGAGAGCACTGGCTGCTACTGACCTGCTGTCCTGATCCGGTCCTGATGCAGTTCTGCTCGATCCTCGCCATGCCACTTCCTGGAGCTACATATGCCACTGCTTGGATGTTTTAATGAGGTTTAATGGATTTTAACTGAACTTTATTATCATTTTATGATTAATTAATCCACCAGCGGACGATGGGCTTCTCCACAATAGCTGGGTTCCTCCTGAGATTTCTTCCCACTGAGAAGTTTTTTCTCATCACTGTTTGAGTACTTCTCTCCATGCTGGGGAGTTTTTTTTTGCCTCATTTGCTATAGTAGGGATTAGGCTGGGCACTGCCCCTTTTATTTATTTGTTTATTTATTTTTTCTCTTTGCACTGTAAAGCATCTTTGTGACAGTGTCACCATGAAAAGCTCCATACAAATAAAAGTGAATTAATTAAATAGTATCACATATTCTAACTGACTCTCACCACAGAAAATAGACCTTATTTTTATTAAAAATATTACACTGCATACCTTTCTTTCAAATGCTATTTCTTCCCATTTGCAACACTTTACAAACACATTAGGATGCAGGGTTAATGGATTTGAAGGGCTCGTCTGGGTGAATGAAAAAATGTCTTCAATGCAGAATGTAGACATACCATTTTGCGGGAATAACCATTAGGATGATGTACTTAATGTGGTCTGCATTTAACTCTGCTACGATTAAATTTTTTTGGGGGGGAAAAAATCAGCCAGTATAATTCTAAATTCATCCTCAACATAATTCATCTGGGCCTATAATAAAAATTAAACCCAAACTTTTAAGTTCTAAAGCTAGGGTATCACTGTACGAGATGGAAGCATGCTGTATGAAAGTGAGGGACATTTTTTATTATTGCGCTGACATAGGCTTATAATTAGCCAAAGAATTCACAGACAAATCAAGGCTTATGAAGGTGCAGATTTGCAAGCTGAATGGATACTGGAACTAGTATTCAAGTCCAGAAGATTGCAAGAAAGTAGCTTATAGGCCAAATCATTAAATCGGGTAGTGCTTCCTTTCGTTTTTTTAAACATCTGAATGACAGGGTAACATGTGCTTGGCTAGAATGGCAACAAAAAGAATAAGAATACTATAAGAATATTTTATGCATTTGGCTACAGGTATGATTGTTGATTCCATTAAAGTTCATTGTTTGAAATATTGTTTGGAATGAATTGACCACATTCCCTCTGGTGGCTATCAGCTAGCTAGCATTATTAGAAACACTTAATAGAGACACAAATTGGCCAGCACGCTAAAACCCAACCTTCCACAAAAATTCCCATTTCAGACAGTACGGTCTGTACCCAATATTGACTGACAGTTAACGTCTGCAATAAGAGTGCTATTGTTTGCATCGCATTATTGCAGTGCTCATTCCGATGATGCTTGAAAGACAAAGTTTCACATGCGACTTGGCTAACGTTATGACATTATCATTTACCAATATTTGCACAATATGGCTTAAGATATAAATGAGGATTAAGATCCTGAACTAGCGTGGCTATGTAGCCAGCCAGCGAACGTTAATGTTCATTTCGTTTCGAGCTGGCTATATGGCTTGACTTGCAATTTCTGATTCAGCTCAAATTGATCAGAGCTAGCAGAAATAACTCTGTAGCTCAAACCAGGGGTTTGTACATTTAAAGCGGCCATTGAGTTGCCATCACCGATGAGCTTAAACCATTATTATAATCTGGGATGATAATACTCTGCGTGAATTTTTTTTTCCTTTGAGCAAAAATCAAATATACACTTTCCTTTTAAGAAACATGCCAAGTGTTCAGAATACACTGTCCGAGTGAATGATTTGGTTGGACACAGAAAAGACAAAAGTATCTTTCACCTTGAACTAGGGGTGAGCGACATGACCTAAGATTTACATCACAGTATTTTTTTTTTTCATTTTTGCAGCGACGGTATTATATCACGATATTACAAAAACATAAAGGGTACGGTACTCAAAATATGATTCTACCGCTTTTCACTCTACTGGCAATGTAGTATGGCAAATTATCCTAAGAAAGAGCCAAAAAACAGTTTTTATTGGCCAATTCGTCTCAAAATAAAATGAATTATAGGCCAATATGTGTTTTAAGAGGAGTAGTCTGCCCCATAATATATGGCGGGGAAAATAAATATTGAAAGCGTCAACATTTTTCCCAGTAAATATATTTTTAATGAGGCTTATATGAAATTTTCAGCAGGTGTCAGTAACAACCCAAGTAATCCACACATACAAAGAAATCAAAACAAATTAGTGCATAAATTTAAGGAGGAGACTGCACTTCGGCAAAGTATATTTCAGCGGAAAGTAGAATTCTTGAAGTGTCTAAAACGCATATTTTAATTTGATAATTATCCAGTGCGACGCATTTTTAAACCAGCGAGTCTTCAAATTGGCTTCAATATCAGGGGGCAGACATTTTTACTTGGGGAATCTTCTGATTTTGAATTTGATCTTTAGAAACCTCACCTTTAAAATGCTGAATAACCTAAACCTCTCGCAGTTTACATCTCCCGATTAGCCACAGTTGCTCAGACTAATAGGTAAAAACCGACGACAGTCTAATTACTTTTGACAGCATTGCTATGCATTGCACCACAAAATTATGAGGCGTCTTCTTCTGTGCATAAATGATGACGTAAAATATCAATGTCTTTATAATTTCAGCGCTTGTGTTGCTGGTTAAGCAGCACAGATTTGCGTAAATTAGTTTGCAAGGCTGCGAGAACCCGTTCTATATTCTGAGTGTTGTCACGGCTAAAAGGCGCTGTAAGGCACAGCTGTGTGACAATCCTAAGGACGGCAAAAATAAATGCTGCAAACTCAGCGAAAATTTTGGATTACAATGCCATATCAATTCTATAAATGTAGGCAATAGGAATTCATCTTTTCATCATCATTTCTAATTATAGGTCATGTATTGGTCTTGGTCGCTCAGTCGATAGATTGTTTGATTGTTAATCAGGCCAGCTTAAATAAAAACAGCTTGCGGGCTTAGTCAAGCTGTAAAGGGAGAGCTTACAGAAGGCCCTCTGAATAACTCCATGACCAGGATGAAAGGAAAGAGAACAACTGAAGTCACAAAAGAGAATTACTGACGCCACGAGCACCATGGCACTGGCGTTTGATTGGATAATGCGTTCGAAACGTACACTCACCCACTGTAGAGGGCACTATGTAGTGAATGTTCTACATTGAAAACAATATAGAGAGTGAGTGAGTGAGTGGACAAGTGTGCATTCCGAACGCAGCCTTAGATTCCCCAAGTAAAAATGTCTGCCCCCTGAAATTGACGCCGATTTGAAGACTCGCCGGTTTTAAAATGCGTCGCACTGGATCAATACCAAATTAAAATTTGTAAAACTATGCGTTTTAGACACTTCAAGAATTCTACTTTCCGCTGAAATATACTTTGCAGAGGTGCGGTCTCCTCCTTTAAGTTATGCATAATAAAGCAGAATCACACAGGGGAAAAGTATTGAACACGCTTACTGAAATTTATTCAATACATAGTAGAAAAGCCATTGTTGGTAATGACAGCTTCAACACGCCCCCTATATGGAGAAACTAGTTGCATGTGTTGAGGATTATATTTCAATATTTCTCATCATATTCATTGGTAAATCAATAACCATAATTCATAACCATAATCAATAATCATAATCAGTAACCATATAATGTGAGCAGCAGTAATACACACACACACACAAGCAGTTCACACATGCATGAGCAGCTCACACATACATAAGCAGTTGGCTTCATAGCTTTGATTAGTATCCATTCTGTTCAGTTGATTTGAAAACATAATCAGGCGAGACATTTAAATGTATTTGATTTCTGTAGCTTTGATCAATAAAAAAAAGTTTGTGGGGTCATCTTTGTTTGATCAGTACATGGTAGAGTAAAAAAAAAAAAAAGGTCACTTCCTGTTACCACCAGGGGGCACTATGAATATTATGGGATCTTGTCATGTAGACGTGTTCAGGTCGGGACTCTTATGAAACTTGTGAAGTTTTGGGCTGATTAGACAATATACATTGAAGTTACAGCATATTCCTGTTTCATGGCGAAGACTGGAAATTCGACGCCATGCCGTTCAACAATGACTAGATCTTTGATAACTTTTGGTCAGAAACTAGTCTGGATGACACACAGATTTTGAAATCGATCTGATAAATCCTGCTGGAGGAGTTCGTTAAAATACAAAGCGTGCAAAACGCCAAAAATGGCCACTTAATTCAAAATGGCTGACTTCCTGTCGGGTTTAGGCAATGGCTCCAAGAGACTTTTTTGTGCGTCTGGGCATTATATATGTGTGTACCGATTTTCTTGCATGTCGGCGAAACGTGCCGTGGGGGCGGCTGTTTAGAGGGGATGGCCAAGGCACCCATGAAGTTTCTTTCCTGGACACTAGGGTACGTGTTCAAAACAACCAGGTCTCTACAACCATCTACACAAAACCCACAGATAAAAACAGTATCCTCCATGCTTACAGTTTTCATCCTGCCTCTTCAAAGAAGGGTCTCCCATTCTCCTAATTTTTGAGACTTAAACGTATTTGTTCCACAACAGAGGATTTTGAACAAGAGGCTAACAAAATGTATGCAAACTTCAAAGAGAGGGCATATCCCACAAAATGGCTTAACCAGGCCAAAGAAAATGTTCACAATATGGATGTTAATGCATCCAGTAATCATAACCCAATGAAGACAAATTCATGTGTCTGTACTACCCCCTACTCTCCTCCCAGTGAAGATATTAAGGATGTTATTAGAAAACACTGGAATGTTTTATCTGTTGATCCTATTTGCCGCAAACTATTTTCCAGTCATGTTACCTCTAAGACACATGACATCAGGCAATGCCTTACATGCACATCTACTGGAGTTATCTACCTCTTATCATGACTTTGTGGGCTGCAGTACATAGGTAAGACCATCAGGTCTGCTTGAACACGTGTCATTGAACACAAGAGCGCAATTCGTAGAAAAGACATTAAGTCATCGGTGGCTCATCGGTCTAAGCGCGTGTACCATAAAGGCTGTGTCCTTCCTGCAGCGACCTGGGTTCGATTCTAGCTCAGGTCATTTGCTGCATGTCTTCCCCCATTCTTCTTCCCAAAACTTTCCTGTCTCTGTACACTGTACAACTGTCAAATAAAGGAAAAAGTTCCCAAAAAAATAATCTTTTAAAAAAAAAAAAAGTCATCTGTCGCTAGACATTTTCATGAAGCCAAGCATCCTGCATCAAAGCTCTCATTTTGTGTTATACAGCAATTCTCCAGAACACGTAGAGGGGGCGATATTGATCATAGACTACTCAAAGCAGAATGCAAATGGTTCTACTATCTGAAAACTTTTCATCCAGAGGGTCTCATTGAAGAATTGTCTCATGCTTTTTGTAACACTCTCTCACCCTCTTTCTCTCTAGGGTTCTACTCAAGAGTTATTCTTGTTGGACTTATCATTGAGGATTGTGGAACCCAATTTGTATGGGTGTATATTTCTGTGTAGATGTATATTTCTTGATGTGTAAAGTGTAAATTCCAGTTTTGTGGCTTGTGCATGCTGTTATTTGCAGCAGGGAATATTTCTCAACATGTTATAATAATAATAATAATAATAATAATAATAATAATAACAGATTTTATTTGTAATGCACTTTTCATTCATGGAATCTCAGAGTGCTACAGCAAAAAAGAAAAAGAAAAAGACAAGATTACTAAAAAATAAATAACAAATAACAGGACATCAACAGTTATAAGCCATCTTAAAAAGCGTCCAGGCTCTGTTTTTCTCTCAGCTCCACAGGGAGGCTGTTCCAAAGCCGAGGTGCAGCAGAGCAGAAGGCTCTTTCTCCCATGGTTCGGAGCTTGGTGGTAGGCACATGAAGGAGGAGGCTGCTGGATGACCTGAGGGTGCGGGTGGAGGTTTGCTGTGGGATGAGTTCCTGCAGGTATGGAGGGGCGTGTCCAGTGATGCATTTGTGGGTGAGGAGCAGGATTTCATAATTGATCCGGGCAGAAACAGGAAGCCAGTGCAGTGAGTGCAGAATGGGTGTGATGTGGTCGTACTTCCTGGCTCGCATTAGGATTCTAGCTGCACTGTTCTGGATGTGTTGCAGCCTTTGTAGCTCCTTGGCAGGAACCCCATAAAAGAGTCCATTGCAGTAGTCCAGCCTTGAGGAGATAAAGGCATGGACAAGTTTTTCCGCGTCAGAGACAGTTAGGAGAGGACGGAGTTTGGATGTATTTCGAAGGTGATGAAATGAAGTTTTACACAGGCGCTTGATGTGGTCAGAAAAGGTTAGCTGAGGGTCGAACCGGACGCCGAGGTTTGTGACTGAGGCAGAGAAGAGGTTTATGACCTGACTGTCAAAAGTGATTTGTGATATGGATGAAGAGCGGATCTGGTGAGGTGTGCCAAAAAGTATTGCCTCGGTTTTGGTGCTGTTTAGTTGGAGGAAGTTTTTCTTCATCCATGCCTTTATCTCCTCAAGGCATTTTGTGACACGTTCCAGGGTTGCTGATGGACTTCGGGCAGTTTGGACATAAAGTTATGTGTCATCACCATAGCAGTGGTAGGACATTCCATGCTTGCTGATGACACTACCGAGGGGGAGCATATAAGTTATAAATAATATGGAGCCGAGCACCGACCCCTGTGGAACCCCACATGTAACTGGGAGTGGCCTAGACGTACATGGCCCCATTTGGACAAACTCAGTTCTGCCAGATAGATAGGAGTGGAACCACTGTAAGGCCGTCCCTGACAGTCTAATGGCAGAGTGGAGACAATCCAGGAGGATGGCGTGATCCACTGTATCGAAAGCAGGTGTCAAGTCGAGGAGAAGGAGCAGAGATGGTGATCCTGCATCAGCTGCCATAAGGAGGTCATTCGTTACCCTAAGCAACGCTGTCTCTGTGCTGTGAGAAGAGCGAAAACTTGACTGGAACTTCTCTTACAAGTTGTTGAACTTGAGATGGTTCTGGAGCTGGCTGGCAACTACCTTCTCCAAGACCTTGGGCAAGAAGGTGAGGTTGGAAATCGGCCTGTAGTTGGCAAGCACTTCTGGGTCCAGCATGGGCTTCTTGAGACTGGGACGTATGACAGCAGCTTTGAGGGAGGGTGGAACACGAGCAGGAGGGATTGTCAACATGGATGTTTACATCACCAACAATAATAATATTGGTTGACATAGAACAGAGCGATGCAAGTAAGTTCTGTATTTCTGGAAAAAAAGGGATTTGGTTTGGGAGGGCGGTACATGAGAAGGACCGTCATTGAATATGGGGGCTTGCATTTGAAAGCTAAGCATTCCATGGAGGTAACATTTGGCAGTGACAGGGGAGAAAGACTCAGTTCAGCCCGATGGATAATAGCTAAGCCACCTCCATGACCTTTGGAACGGGCTTTTTCCATATATTTATAGCCAGGGGGGTAAGCTTCGTTTAGTACTCAGTGGTCCCCATTTTTGTGCCATGTTTCAACAAGAAACATAAAATCCAGTTTTTTATCTAATATATGATCACATATGAGGTGAGATTTATTGGTGAGGGATTGTGTATTAAATAATTCCATGGTGGCGGAGGGGAGGGTTGGTGAATGTCTCTGTATACTCCGCAAGACGCTGTGATCCACGCCACGTTTTGCATGAAACCCAGCAGCACTTGAGGCTCTCATAGATGGTTGACTACTACATATCCCAGGTGCGCGGGTGTTCTGATGACGTCGCAAGTGTGCGACGCGTGCAGCTGGAGACCAGATGGAAGGGATAGTAGTAGCACTGTGTTGGAGCAAAACAAACTTTTTACAGGCACTTCGGTGGATATACCGTGGCCAACGTTTAAGCCCCAGTTGTTTTATGGCTGGAATACAGGGCGGAGGGAAGACCCGATATTTACTGAGCAACTGGGAAATGGAGTATTTCAGCATTTGGCTCCGAGCACCGCAGGAGAAGTCCAAAGCTAGCCGCAGCTAGTCAGCCAGTCGGAGTTTCTTCAGACAGGCAACGGCGTTTCCAAACTGAGCCGAACCAACACTCCACAGTTTAATGGAGGGGCACCAGCATTGCGATTAAACAGCCAGGCAAGGTAGTTCTAAGCCGGGAAAACAGCAATAGCTTCCAACTCCAGGTGGTAGCACGCAAGTTGTTCTACCACCCAGACATCTAGATATCCAGTAGCAGGCTCCAGCAGCATGCCACTTCAATTTACAAGATTAAAAATAATGGCACTTTCTAACTGTTTAAAATGTGAAAAGTTAGCAGGAAGTCCATTAAAAGTCATTTATAAAAATTATCATAGAATCTGTTAAAAGCCCGATTTAAAGCCTGAGGTGGAGAAGGGGTGAACAATCAACATCAGCGTCCTCTCCTCTCAGTTCTCAGATGAGCATCACAAGGTACGTTATTGCATATGATTTGGCCAGTGGCTTAATTGATTTTCTGTTTGACTGTTGATTGACTAATGATTGACACCTGCTGCTATGGACTGCTGCCACTGTGTGCTGCTTATTTAAGCACTGAAGAAACACCAGTTGGCAGGGCTGAGGAAGGCTGCCCAAGCCAAAACGTTTCTTTTTTTGTTTGAGCACTTTTTGTTTGTATCACTTTTTCACATGGGTTAATTATAGCCACATTTTTCTGCAACTTCGTGCCTCTTCCTTTTGTTTAGCAGTGTGCGGGCTACCTTTCCCATTTTAAATTATTTTATTTAGCCTTACACACCTGCACTAATCCCGGACAGCCTAGTTCCTAAGAGCACAAACTTTCTTCATTCTTTTTGATATCGTAGAGGCACATTCCCCTACACTGATGCCCCTGGCCACAGCGGAAAAGAAAAAGAAAAAAAAAAACCCAATGAGGAAAGCTTGGCAGCTCGGAGAAAATATGATGTAAACATACAGCCCTCTTGTTCTTTTCAGTCAGCGTTGGGTATCAAATAAGCCGCACAAAGACTGACTCTTATAATGAAAAAACAAAACTAATTCACTGTGCTTTGTGAAAAAATTATTCTCGCGACTGAGTGCAAAATTTTGTCAATGGCTTTTTTTCAGGCTGCCTCGAAACTATTAATAAATACAGCAAGAGCAAGGTCCACATGAGGGAGAGTAACCAGTTCACACTGTGTTGAAGGATCATTTTTACAGCATGCACCCATTCTATTTTTGCTTTATTTTAATAAAAACATTGCAGCAGTCAATCTTATGAATCCAGCAAGCTACAATCTGTTTGCAATTTTAAATAAAAGAGAAGAAAACACTTATGGTTATTTGAATCACTTTTTTGTGGAATGACCTCAACTTTTGAGGCACAACAAAACTTAAGCCTTGGTTACTCAACGTGCAACAAAAAATTTTCCTTAAAATCCACCCTTGAATTCCCCTTAACTGCAGGAAGAGTAATGAATAACACAGGTGAAGCGCATAGCAATACAGCAACATACTCACGGCAAACCCATCGAAATTCCAAAAGTGACGTACAACATGGTACATCCACAGTTCAGAATGGTAAGAGTGTTTTACATACGCTTCCAGAGTCTCTGACGTGCCGGACAGGCTGGACATGTTATCCAGAGCAGGGAATAGCGAGTAACTGCCCTGGCCATCAGGTTCCATGTCGGATTCAAAGTTGGAGAGGGTACTCATGGGATCCATTGGAGAGAGAGGCGTACCAGGTGTCTGGCTGCTGCTGGGTGGCTGCTACAACATGTTAGACAATTACAAAGTGTGACACAGATTTGCCAATACTCTACCTACGTGAATAACAAAATGCTGGTCTGGACACAATGTCATGAAAAGCTTTCACAAAACAAATTTTACTATACTCACTTAATGTTACTGATAGACAGAGCAGTAAATATACAGTTTGGAAAAACTCAGTTTGAGTCTAATAGCCAAATTAGAAAATACAGTGCTGTGAAAAAGTATTTGCCCCTTCCCGATTTCTTATTTTTTTGCACATTTTTCACACTTAAATGTTTAAATGTTTCAGCTCATTAAACAAATTTTAATATTTGACCAAGTTAACCTGAGTAAAAACAAAATGCAGTTTTTAAATGATGATTTTATTCATTAAGAAGTGTTTCCCACAGAATTTATGGAGAATATGGGGGCACAGTGTTTCCCAGAGACCAGGAAGCAATGTGTGGTGGCAGACCAATGTCTGGGGGGTCATTCTCATTTTGTTGAGCGGGGGGATATTTGCGCAAATTACGTGTCTTCCTTTCATATTTTCCCCTTTTTTTTTTTAAGTCCGCAAATACGATCAACACGCGGCAATTGCGCATATTTAGACTATGGCGGGCCGCCATAGTCTCATCAATGTATGGGAAACACTGTTAAGGGAAATAAATATCCAAACCTTCCTGTATGTGAAAGAGTAATCCCCCCCCGCCCAGGTTAAATCATTAATTAACTGATTTAACACATTTTTTTAGTTCAATCTCACTAGCTATACCCAGGCCTAATTACTGCCAGACCTGTTGAATCAAGAAATCACTGAAATAGAACCTGTCTGACAAGTGAAGTAGGCTAAAAGATCTCAAAGAGCACCACATCATGCCGCAATCTAAAGAAATTCAAGAGCAGATGAGAAACAAAGTCATTGGCATCTATCAGTCAGAAAAGGGTTACAAAACCATTTCTAAGGCTTTGGGACTCCGGCAAACCACAGTGAGAGCCATTATCCACGAATGGATAAAAATTGGAACAGTGGTGAACCTTCCCAGGAGTGGCCAGCCTACCAAAATTACTCCAAGAGCGCATCGACGACTCATTCAGGAGGTCACAAAAGAACCCAGAACAACATGAACTGCAGGCCTCACTTGCCTCAGTTTAAGTCAGTGTTCATGATTCAACAATAAGAAAGAGACTGGGCAAAAATGGCATCCATGGGAGAGTTCCAAAGCAAAAACCACTGCTGACCGAAAAGAACACAAAGGCTCATCCCACATTTGCCAAAAACATGATCCCCAAGACTTTTGGGAAAATACTCTGTGGACTGACAAGATAAAAGTTGAACTTTTTGGAAGGTGTGCGTCCCGTTACATCTGGTGTAAAACTAATACAGCATTTCATAAAAAGAACATCATACCAACAGTCAAACATGGTAGTGGTAGCGTGATGGTCTGGAGCTGCTTTGCTGCTTCAGGACCTGGAAGACTTGCCGTAATTGATGAAACCATGAATTCTGCTCTCTTCCAGAAAATCCTGAGGGAGAATGTCCAACCATCAGTTTGTGACCTCAAGCTCAAGCGTACGTGGGTTATGCAGCAGGACAATGATCCAAAACACATCAGAAAGTCCACCTTTAAATGGTTTAAAAAAAACAAAATGGAGGTTTTGGAGTGGCCTAGTCAAAGTCTGAACTCAAATCCGATTGAGATTCTGTGGCATGACCTTAAACCGGCCTTTCATGCTCGAAAACCCTCCAATGTGGCTGAATTAAATCAATGCTGCAAAGAAGAAAGGGCCACAATTCCTCCACACAATGTGAAAGACTCATTGCCAGTTATCGCAAACGCTTGATTGCAGTTGTCGCCAAGGGTGGCACAACCAGTTATTAGGATTTGATAGCAATTACTTTTTCACATAGGGCCAGGTAGCTTTGCATAGCTTTTTCCCCTCAGTAAATGAAATCACCAAGACCGCATTTCGTATTAACTCAGGTTATCTTTGTCTAACATTAAGGGGTGATCAGGGGTTAAATGAAAAATGACACAAGGAAACAACTCAGAATTAATCTAAAGAGGTATATGTAATAACCACCAAAAAAGATAAAAGTTGGCATTTTTCTGTTTATGCGGTTGCCATGGTAACTGAGCAAGCTCATTAAATATGCAGAAAACTCCTGGCATCAATTCCTCTTTGACTATTGATAGAATTCAGTTTTTCTTTCATCATTTAAAAGCCATTGCTTATCCAAATGCAATGACATAGCCATTCTTTGCCCAATTTATCAGTTTTGTGATTTTGGGGCATTTTACTCAAATTTTGAAATTATTTTTGCAGAATCTGACAAATACTCAAAATATTCAAAGTATGTAACAGATAGGCAAAATTTCCCTATGTCATTGCATTTCTAATGAAGTAAAGTACCTGCAGCCCAAATTTCATTGATTTTCAATGATAAATAAAAAAAGTTATGGCTGCCACAAACATGAGAAACGTGGAAAAAGTAATACCTTCGGAAATCAATGGAAAATGCATTAGACCGCATTGAAAAGTTGAGTTCAGTTTTTAATCCTTGTAGCAATTAGTGATTATTAAAGGTGGGTTTTTATAGAATATTTTTATTCAAACAAAATTTTTTTGGAAAAATAATAAAATTTTGCCCATTTAACCCCAGATCACCGCTTAAAGAATTGAAATGTTAACAAGAGATGGTTTGATATCCTTATTATGTGAATCGTTACATCGATCAAGTAATGTCAAATAATTGTCAACTGAACTGTTATTGTTAACTGAGGAGTTTTATTCAGGCAACTCCTGAAAAACAGGGATTGGAGTGGACTCATCCATATGCTAAACCTTGTTCAGCTTGCTTGTGAATATTCAATAACTCAGAGCCGTATATAGAGGGAGTCTGGCCAACTCGAATCATGGGCGCCATGTTTGCTACCAACGGCAGATGACTCTACTGCTTCGCCCTATGGGCCGGATACCATGGTCGCATCAAAATCGCTAGTTTTGTTCGTATACAAAGAGTTTGCTTAAAAGACGTTTTTGTTAGCACGGGACCTACTTTGCGTTGTCTTCCGGGTTGTTGCCTTAGGTGAGTCCAGTGTTAAAAGCGGTATTTAAGTAAACTCCTCGTACACAAACAATGTTCACAATGCTCGAGTTCATGTGTAGAGAGCCTGGTGATACTACGAGCAAAGTTTCATGTTGTGTCGAGTCTTGGTGGTTTAAAAATAGCGATTTTGATGTGATCATAGCAGTGCCCGAAGCGCTCCCATTCGAAAGCCAATTGACGAAAGGTCGCGTGTATTCGCGTCTTCGCATTGACTTTGAATGTAATCTGTCGTGCGAAAAATTCGTTTCGCGTCCAGTGTGAAAGCGGCTTTATGGTGACTGATAGTCTGGCAATTTCGGTAATACAGTCGTCACCTTAGCTAATGTTGTACTTGATTTAAAAAACCGCTCTGCGTTTCGTTACGCTATTAATATGTAGCTAAACTGAATACCAAGTGTAATAGAGTTAGCGCAATGCTACAATGCCTACGAATTAACTAACGTTTCCATCAAGGCGCTGACGGAAATTACATTTACTTCTACTAAATTATGCTTCTCTGTTATGTGATAAACAGAACCTTACCATGTGATAAACAGAACCTTGGTGTACAAGAAATTTATGAAAAGAGTTGAGTAAATTTTACGTTTGTTGCGAGCTTTAACTATCATATGACACGTCCACTCTAGGAAGATCTCAATGCCGCTGGTGTTACAGTAAATGAGCATTTGCAATGTATTCTCTATTGAGTGCGTTTAGTTACATGGACTTCAGTATCCCGGGTATGATCGGGTTTTTGGAGAATCCCGTTTTTGCTTTTGTGCATGTAAACATCATATCCTTTTTTTAGAAACCAGGATAAATAAATAATTAAATATATTTACAAATAATTGAATGACTGATTGAATTTAATTTTCTCATATTTGACACTTCCCTATGGGGATCGCTGGATAAATATTGATTAATGGTAGCAAACATGGCGTCCATAAAACAGGTGACCAGCTCAGAACCAATCAGCATAGCGGGATAGCTCAGACGTTCGAACCCCAAGTTGGCCAGACTCTCTCTATATACGGCTCTGCATTAACTGATCTGGGTGTCCCATCTAGTGATAGAATATTGTAACTGCGTGCATACATTTGCAGCTCCACGTGCACTGGCGGACACATCTGCACAAAGATACCCTGCCGAACACGCCAAATCCAGATAATCCGTAAATGATTAATTAAATTCATATTTTAATTTGAAACGAGTAACTAAGTAGAAAGTGTCAAAGTAACAAAGTGAAAGTATACTTTTTATCTTTTAAATGTAGTAGAGTAAAAGTAAACGTCCCGGTTTAAAAAAAATCTTGAGTAAAGTACAAACCCTCAAAAAATAAACTAGCTTACTTAAGTACTGTAACGAAGAACATGTACTTTGTTACTATGCACCTTTGAAAACGGGAGAAAAAATCCCTCTAGCCTGCATTCAGTGGCGGTTCTTGGCATGGGCAATTTGGGCAGCCGTCCAGGGCGGCATTTTCGGGGGGGGGGGCGGCACGAGAGAAAAAAAAAAAAACACACACACACACACTAACACACACAAACACAAACACGCACGCACACAAAACACCTTTGCGCCCCAGGGCCCGCCCCTGGTGTCATTTCATACAAATCAATCAGAAAATAAAGTTAGATGGAGAGAACTGTGTTACGGACAGGCGTGTGTTACAGAATATTCTGGAAGATTCGAATTTGAAGAAGGATTAAATTTAAACAATTTATTAAATAACTGAGCGAATGAATGTAGCAATTACAATAATACAGGAATGGATAATGAAATTACTACATTTAAGATAAAAATACTATTCACTAGCCCGAACTGTCCGTCCTTGCGATGTTCCCATGACAATGGTGAAGATCCACTGGAATCTGATGTCTTCGGTGTGGTGATCCTGATCACCGCAAAGTCCGTATCCAAGAAGTATCTGTATAATCCAAAGTCCGATTGCATCCAGCAAAGCCGGGCTAGCTTCGGCGCTAGCGGGCTTTGGGAAATCCAAATGACGGCAAGTAGCCCAACTTTACAAAACGCACTCAAGTTGCCTCGCTGTCCGTCATCAGGAAGTGTGATAAAGGATTCGTGCTATTTATAATATTTATTTTACATTTTATTTCTACATTATTTGTAATATTTTATTTTGTTTATATTCATTATTGTTATTATTATGACATTTTCTATATATCGGATTTTACAAAAAAATATTGTTATTAAAACAAATTGATATATTTCAAGCTTTGGAGACTTATGGCTTAGTGTTGTGAGCAATGAAATATTACTGAGTACTCTGCGTCTAATAGAAGTTATGTAGGTATTCATTTTTATGTATGACAATCTTACTGGTATCCTGGACCTACTTTCTAGATCACCACTTTGAAATAGCACAATACAGGCTAATAATATTCAGCATGTATGTTGCCATGCGTATTTTTCTCATACCAAACATATTTCACCGCCGCCAGAGGGGGGGTCTCGCCCAGGGCGCCATTCAAGCTAGAACCGCCACTGCCTGCATTCAAAACTTGAGAGCCCTGAACCAAGGCTTCACATTAGTAGCGATGCATTTATAGACAGCAAATCAACAGTCTAATGTAACGTTACTACAAAAACACATTCTGTATCATCACTTGATAATAGCACATTCCAGGGTGGGAAAATAAACACTTTGATGTTTTGCTGCCAAGCGGACAGAGCTCCCGGGTGATTTCGCTTCAAATGTTCGTTCATTGCTGTCGTACTCATGTGGTACGCCAGCTGATTTTTGCATAGTCTGCAAAGTACCACATCACTAGAGGGGTTAAAGGTGCACTATGTAAGTTTGTTTACTTTCTGCGCGATTACATTGTGACAGTGCTCTTCATAGTCATGCCTGTTTCTTTGGGGTGATCCATCTGGGGGCGCTATTAAACGCACTGTCACAAGTTCCGCCTCCCTGTGGAAAACATGTAGTTTGCAGATTTAAATGCATATTACTCCACTGTAATGTTTCTTTGGATTTTCTTCGCAGCATACAGTGTTGAGGATTTTACATTAGTTTGTGACCAATAAGTTTGTGAGGGCATATGTATTGTATGTGTGATGTTATTTGTGATTTTGTATGTAAAAATAAGGGCGAGAAAACACAGATCATTGACGGCCTTTGGCGGACCTAAAAGAGAACAGTTTAACTGGATACATTTGGGTTTAAATTCTCTGGGCGGGGAAAAAGTGCGGGGTTGTGACATCTGTATGCGAGTTGATGAGCTAGGAAGATGGGGCTCGTTTGAACAGCAGGAATTCGCTGTGGGTTTTTACACTGCAAGTAAGGCGTCTAGGCCCGGCAAGCGGCTGTGTATTCTCATTAGCTAGTGTGGCTACTGCCCAGGTTTTTATTCACGTTATTTTAACTGCGTCTGGTAAAGATATGGTCGAGGTCATCGATGATCCACATTCATTCTACAATAAAGAATGTTTCATTCTCACCCGTGGGCTCAAGGGTGCTTCTATCTGTGCCAACTAACAAAGAACATGTGTACGCTACTGGCAAGCTCACTACAAGTGCAAAAAGGGCTTGTTACAATATTTTTGTCTCAATTCGCCAACATCTCTCCACGATCCGCTAGCTGCCTGCCCCTAAATTCACTGTTAAAAAAAAAAAAAACCCGGCTTTGGAGACTGCACAGGCGTCACAAACTGCAAATAAACACAGGCTGTGCCCCAAAACATAACAAACTGTCCCGGCCAATCACCGACAAGAGTTGACAGTTGCAGCACTGCTGCAGCTTAACTTTGCCAGCCCAGCTCGAGTGACAGACCTCACGCTACAGCTGCCCGATTTCATTTTGAGGAACTTTCATGGACCGAGTCGTGTCAAGTGGAACAAGAAGAGGAAGCAGGGCAAACATGGAGGTCTCAGACAATGCCCGAGGCGGCAGCGGCTCTGTGGGGTGTGATTAGTGCCACGGCCTAGCTAAATGAGCTCACTGAGTGGATAGCTGACCTGTCTGACGTACGCCTCATGTGTGTTGAAAAAGCAGTTCGATTACCATGGGAGTAAATGGAGACGACATGTAGCGGCGATGACAAGTAGGCGGTCACACGGCCTAGCTCATCGCTGTATACGTGACGGCGTAGCGGCGTGACGTTAGAAATTAGGTAATTTTTTCCTAAGCGTCTGGATAAGCAATGTGTAGACCAACGTGTGGATATGCGCCTGGATAACCTCCGTGTGGATAAGCGTGTGGACAACCTACGCTCGTCACTCCTGGTAAGGTAAATCTATAATGTTGCTATCAGCCAACGTAATGATAATCTAATTCTGCGAGGCCAATAAGTTAACTTTGAACTGTAATGCTAACTCACTGTCTTCCAATCTAACTTTCACGAAAGTGCAGAATCAGGGTGTTATCAAAAAACCAACATTAGCCTATGTTTTAGGGATCTAGATAATGCTACTCAAACTAGCTAGTTTATTCCATTCTCACTAGTTATAGTCTGGGAGCCCAGAAAGATTTGTTTAGCATTTCGAGTACAAAAGGTTTGAGGGCTGGGATGTGTACCTGTGGGGTGTGAGACCTCCAAAAGGGAATTCTTAAGTTCTGCCTCCTGTACCAATTGTAGGGGGGCCCACTTAAAGGGCCCCCAAAATGGGCATTTAATTAGCATGGTCGAGTACATCAGTCAAAACACTCTCAATGTGTTCCTTGTGGTAGTGAGATGCTAGAATAGTAACTCTTAAGTTTCAACTCCTGCACCAAATCTACTTAAGAACGACTCTAATAAGTGCTAATTAGGGGTTTAATTAGCATGGTCGAGTACATCGATCAAATTAATGCCAAAATATTCCTTAGGATGTCCTGAACATAGATCAGTCACTCTTAAGTTCCAATTCCTGTATCAAAAGCACTTAAGAATGGGTCAAAGTTCACGGGCAAGCTAATTAGCATATTTACCCTTAATTAGCATGGTCGAGTACACAGACAAAACTAACATCAATATGTTCCTTGGGATGTCCAAAATACTAATCAACCATTCCAATCCCCAGGACGACCTCCTTCCCTGTGCAGCTCGCCATCACTGGAGAAGTATGAGTTTTTTTTTTTTTGCATCTATCAATGCGACCACTGATGTGCGCTCAGAGACTTTGTCTTTTTCCGATGAACAAGGTGCCTCTATCATTTTACCAAGACTCGCTATTCCAAGAAGCCATAGAATCACCCGAGCCATGTATTCTATCCCTCAGTAGAGAATTGGAGGATTTAAAAAAGCGAGACATTCGACTTCTATGGCACTCTATCACTCTCTCCGAATATTGGAGAGAAAAGCGAATTCCTCGCGGACTGCGCCTCAAAAAGGTTCCGTCTTTTGGTTTGGATGACCCAAACTTCATGCTCAAGTGGGAGCAGATACTAAATAAATGCTCTCTAGACCTGATGCTCCTGATCATTGAGAAAACCAAGGCCGAGAAGGAGAAGACCAATACGGAAATCACACTGGTGGAGTCGAAGATTAAAGCACACGCGGACATGGAGACTTTTAATTCTATCACCAATAAGATCTCGGTTTCCCTCAAATCCTTTCAAAAAGAACTGCAAATGTACAAATTAAAGAAATATGAGAGGGACACAAAGGATTATGCTGAGGGAACAATCTATGATTGGAAAAATGAAAAGAAAAAGTTTCGGATATCCCGCCCGGTCGGACAACCTAAACCCCGTGACAAGCCCCTCGTTAAGCGAATCGGAATCCTCCCTGACGAGTGATGCCGACAGTCAACATAGCACCAGAGGTTTTTTGCCCAATGCCAGGCCTCCACGGCAAGGAAGACGAGGAGAGGGACGAGGAGAGGGACGAGGAGGGGGACGAGGGGGCGGAGGCGAGCTTTTTCCCGAGCTCCCGAGACGCTCCCAACGGAATCGCAACAGACTGTGATCAACATCTCAGGACTGAATTTAAGCAATGGAGAGACTAATGTCCCGAGTAAAGGTATGTCCTTTAGTCCCACTAACAGGGCAGATCCATTTAAATTAAAAGTGGACACATTTAGATTTTTTCGCTCTCTCCAGCTGAAATATTTTTTCTCTTCAAGACATGGTGTCGTGTCCAATGGAGATGTGGTACTGAGAAATTCAGATCGTGGGGTAGCCAACCAGCCAACCAGAGAAACCACTCCGTTTAAAAAGAAATCACGTTTTGTTCCCCATTCGAATCTGAATTCCTCAATCATTACATTTAGTCACCTGGTTGAAAATGACTTGTCAGCAATTTGTAAAAAGTCTAAACTAATGAAAATGAATCTGTCTGTCTCTGAAGTAAAATGCCTTAATGAATTGGAAAAGAGAAAAGACATTGTTATTCGTTCAGCTGATAAAGGTGGGTCAATTGTTGTGATGGGTATGAACCAATATGATGATGGTATCAAATCCCAGCTGAGCGATCACAACTGTTACACTCCCCTTACTGATAATCCCATTGATGAATTTAAGGCTGATATTGATCAGATTCTGGAGGCAGGGCTCACAAGAGGGTGGATTACAGAGAAAGAAAAAGATTTTTTAACTGTACAACATCCTATTTGTCCCGTGTTTTATGGGCTGCCAAAAACACATAAATCACTTACTAATCCACCTCTTAGACCAATTGTATCAAGTATTGGTTGTCTCACTGAACCCTTGTCACAGTATTTGGATTTTTTCCTTAAAAAATATGTTTTCAGCCTTCCGTCCTACCTTGGAGATACGACGGACATTTTGAAAGTGTTGGACTCCTTTAAATGTGATGTGGACTTTATTTTGGTTACATGTGATGTTCAAAGTTTGTACACTTGTATACCTCACTCTTGAAGGCCTTGAAGCAATGTCACATTATTTTAAATCAAGACCGACCGCAATTCTACCACCTAGCGAATTTCTAGTAACGCTTGCGAAATTTATCTTAACCCGTAATTATTTTCAATATGTGGGGTCCTACTACCTACAGAAGCGAGGTATAAGCATGGGCAGTTCATTTGCTCCGTCTTTTGCATGTTTAGTCATGGGTCTCTGGGAGGAGAAGTATATCCACAATCTTACTAATAACCCGTTTTTCTCGAAAATTTCACTTTGGAAGAGATACATTGACGATATCTTATTGGTTTGGACTGGCACTTGGGAAGAATTAAAGGGCTTCGCAGACTATATAAACTCTACTACACAATATTTAAGGTTTACGATTGAGGAATCCTTGGAAAAAGTGCATTTTCTTGATTTGACAATTTATAAAAATTACCAAGGGGTTTGGAAAGTACCATTTACCGCAAAACCATTAAGTAGAAACACTCTTTTATGAAATGGATAGCAATCACCCCAATCAACTTATTAAAAATATTCCCATTGGACAATTTTTTATGTTTGAAAAGGAATTGCAGCAGAAATGAGGAGTTTGAGCGCAAGGCAGTGGAGATGTCTGAGCACTTCCGTGAAAGAGGTTACGTGGAAAAGGATATCACGTCAGCCTACTACCAGAGGGCGTCTGCGCACCCCTCGGGCCCGCCTCCTGAACAAGACTAGGCGGCGTCATCAACACGGGTTTGTTTTTTCTACTGAGTATTCCCCATAGCGGGTGAAATCAAATATATTATTAAGAAACATTGGCATGTTCTACAGAGTGACCCAGCCCTCAAACAAATATCATGAGCCTCCCTTAATCTCCTTCAGAAGATCTCGTTCGCTTAAGGACAGATTGGTGCATTCTGTAATGCCTTCCCCTCCCCTAAATCTACATGGCTGCCCCCCCCACCGATAGGCTTCTATAGATGTGGGCACTGCATTCACTGCTCCAATTCCTCGGACTCGAAATATTTTTCTCATCCACATACAGGAATGAAGTACAAAATCAATTAATTTATAAACTGTAACACAACACATGTCATTTACATTCTCAAATGTCCGTGTGGGTTGGTCTACGTAGGCCACACAAAACGTGTCCTCAAACTCCGCATTGCCGAACACAAGGCTGCTATTCGTAATCAAAATATGGACTACACAATAGCAAAGCACTATGCCCAAGCAAATCATGGTTCGGCAGCATATCTTAAATTTTGGGGTAATGAGAAAATTGTTCCCTCCCAGAGGGGTGGGGATATTATTAACAGACTGCTCAAAAGAGAAGCGTATTGGATTTATACATTGAACACTGTGGAACCACATGGATTGAATGAAGAATTAAATCTGTCCTGTTTTCTGTAAATGTATACATGTGTAATTGATGTCCTGTATATATATGATGGCTGAAATTTGTGTTAATGGGAGGAAATGTTGGTATTTGAGATTACACCCACTCACTGAGCGCTATCAAAGTATTGGTTCATTATGGATACCTCCCAACTTAACTTTTTTCCAATAGGAGGTCATTCTCTGTGTGGAGGAAGTTATTTAACTGTCCCAACTTCACCAATACTAGTTTGACTCTGAGGAAGACGCTGTGCATCGAAACGTTAGTCTTGGCATCTCAAAAAACTGATGCAAGTGATTCGAGTGCTCCAGTCTGTTCCTTCATTTCTTCTGAATTTGTCCTTTTCTGTGAGCACCGACCTATGGCAAGAGAGGGGCTGAAGCACAAGGGGTTCCTTTATTTTGTATTTACTAATCAACCATTCTTAAGCTCCAAATCCTGTACCAAAGTGCCTTAAGGGTCAAATTTAGATCGTACACTGGTTCTAAAATACATCCCTTTAACATGATCACGCTTACCGTTGACTGCAAAATAGTCCCAGTGGTTGGTTTACACTTCCACCATTAATGGCATGGGTGATGGGAATTAAAAAGACATACGATTCACTTTACAAGGGCCATATGGTACCTTGCTAGAGTTCACTTTGGATTTCCAATGAACCTAAAAATTTGCAGCTTTTCAGTGTTGCCATCCGGCGCATGTGCTCTTATGTGGCATCTGACAGGATCTGGAACTTTCATGGAATCCACACAGCTGTATTATAAAAAGATGAAAAATTGGATTAAAACGCAACACAGCATCTTTATTAATAGAAAATTTTGAATACACTGGAATGGTACAGTGCCATATAGATTCAAGGTAATATTGACTGGGTTTGCCTTAAGGATTTCTACATGAGAGTCAAGTACATCTTACTGGAGAAACTTTGGAAGTTTATCAGTGTTATCAACAGGTCAATAAAGCATATCTAATTGAAGTAGGAAGTCAATGGGAAAACTCCAAGTTTTTTATAGGATTGATGGGTGTAAATTGTCCCCAAACTTCCCCTAATGGAACAGTATCTGTGGTTATTGTGAACTTACTAGCCACATTTAAACAAAATCAGGTACCACCAGCTAGAAAATGGTGCGCACGTGTGACACTTAAGTCCCATGATTTTGAAATCTGTCCATCCAAAGCATGGATTTGATATCTTTAGTCCAGGTCAATCAACTTCAATATCGTTCATAAAACATTCTGCGCTTTACGTATGGCCTAGATTCTCAACCGATCTTAACACTTAGTAAAGACCAGCAGATCAAATGACAGCTCACTGGTCCTCTAACTAGAACAGTTAAACACGATAAACTAAGAAGCTAATCCAGATAACTCCAATTTGTAAATAAAAATGTGCAAATGAAAAAGTCAGTCAAGTTTTGAGTGAAACATTGCATAATGAGCAATTACGTAAGTCCAGCGTTCAAAATGCAATATATTCATCAAATATGAGATTTACCTACTGCCCAACACATCTATATGTGCAACCAATGAAATCTGCAAATTTATTTAGAGATGTTCCCCTTCCACATTTTCAGAACCACAGAATTTAATGCAGGCATGATGTACACAGTACGTAGGTCATGTAGGGCATGCATTTCTAAGCCTCGCACGAACGGGCACGATAATTAGCTAGGGATGTGCAGGGTATGGGTCACTTTAGAAGTACATGTAGTCACGCCATGTGTAGTGTCTAATCTTGTGGGTCACCTACATCGTCAGGGAAATCCAACTCGTCGTCGGATGACAGGCTGAAGCTCTCCTCATCATCATCATCGTCAGACATGTCAGACACTTCATGATCCTGGGGAAGAAGGGAATCTGGTAGCTGTTGTCCCCAATGCCATATTGGTACGTATTCCCCATTTTCCAAATCCCAGCCATCTGCATCAGTTGGATGTTGAGGAATATTCAGTTGGTTTGCACGTGCCCACATCTGGGCCACAAAGGCGGTGCATTTCAGATGCATGACCAGTTCATTCTCGCATGGGGGGGATCATGCTGGCATTAATCCCCTTCAATTTGGCCAGGGGATTGCCTGACTTTGGCTTGGGTCCGTTGCCTTTCTCAAACTGCTGGAAACTGAAAGCATTCAGACTTTTTTTAGTTGCATTCTTTGCTCCATATATGGTCATTGTGAATTCCTGCAAGTTTCTTTCAATAGCTGGACTAATTTCTTTCACTCCCAGATCTTTGAATGCCCTTTATGCCTCTGGACTCTTTTAAAATTTCTTGAATGGGAGCACCTTACCTTTACATGTGAAGGAAGACGTATAATCACAGCCTGTAAAGGCATGAAATGCAGGCAAGGCTGCAGATATTGCTGGGCCAAGTGACTCGCAAATTGCTGTCAACTTTATGAAGCGCCGGTCATTGTTCGCTGCAGTCCCGACATCCGTCCAAATTTTTGTTTGAATTGCTCCACAATGATACAGCAGAATGGCCGCGATGTCTGTTTCTCTGGCACGCACCACAACGTCGCCAGTTCGACGTAATTTCCCAGAGAATGTCTCTTCTGCGGCAACATGAAAAAACGCAAAAAATCAGGTGGCTTGGAGATTGCAGGCGCATGTGAGACCATGGAGGCAGCATCCTTGATGCAGCCTTGACTCTGAAAGATGACAAGGTATTAGCGAAGGCATCAGGTGTTGATGTCATAGCAAAGGAGGCAAGATGCCATCATTCATGAAGCGCGCTCAGGCTGATGATCTGGTCAACAACCACGAGGAGGCCGACACGAAAGTTTGTCTGCATGCAAAGGCCATTGACAGATCATGTCGAACTGGCGACGTTGTGGTGCGTGCCAGAGAAACAGACATCGCGGCCATTCTGCTGTATCATTGTGGAGCAATTCAAACAAACATTTGGACGGATGTCGGACTGCTGCGAATAATGACCGGCGTTTCATAAAGTTGACAGCAATTTGCAAGTCACTTGGCCCAGCAATATCTGCAGCCTTGCCTGCATTTCATGCCTTTACAGGCTGTGATTATACATCTTCCTTCACATGTAAGGGTAAGGTGCTCCCATTCAAGAAACTGTAGAAGAGTCCAGAGGCACAAAGGGCATTCAAAGATCTGGGAGTGAAAGAAAATAGTCCAGCTATTGAAAGAAACTTGCAGGAATTCACAATAACCATATATTGAGCAAAGAATGCAACTAAAAAAAGTCTGAATGCTATCAGGTTCCAGCAGTTTGAGAAAGACAATGGACCCAAGCCAAAGTCAGGCAATCCCCTGGCCAAAATGAAGGGGATTAATGCCAGCACGATGCCCCCCATGCGAGAATGAACTGGTCATGCATCTGAAACGCACCTCGTTTGTGGCCCAGATATGGGCACGTGCAGACCAACTGAATATTCCTCAACATCCAACAGATGCAGATGGCTGGGATTTGGAAAATGGGGAACACGTACCAATATGGCACTGGGGACAACAGCTACCAGATTCCCTTTTTCCCCAGGATCATGAAATGTCTGACATGTCTAACGATGATGATGAGAGCTTCAGCCTGTCATCCAACGACGAGTTGGATTTCCCTGACGATGTAGGTGACCTACAAGATTAGACACTACACATGGCGTTACTACATGTACTTCTGACTCGTACCCTGCACATCCCTAGCTAATCATCGTGCCCGTTCATGTGAGGCTTAGAAATGCATGCATATTTCTGCAGTTTGGAACACGCACGAAAAACCTGGTGTTGAAGTTACCCTATATGTCATAAAAGAAGTTCAGACAGCACCCCTTGGTAGGCTGGGTGGGGAGATGCACGTCTACACTGCCCTACATGACCTACATACTGTGTACATCATGCCTGCAGTAAATTCCGTGGTTCTGAAAATGTGGAAGGGGAACACCCCTTAAGAAATTTGCAGATTTCATCGGTTGCAAATACAGATGTGTTGGGCTGCAGGTAAATCTCATATTTGATGAATATATTGCATTTTGAATGCTGGACTTAAGTAATTGCTCATTATGCAAAGTTTCACTCAAAACTTGACTGACTTTTTCATTTGCACATTTTTATTTACAAATTGGAGTTATCTGGATTAGCTTCTTAGTTTATCGTGTTAAACTGTTCTAGTTAGAGGACCAGTGAGCTGTCAACTGATCTGCTGGTCTTTACTATGTGTAAAGATTGGTTGAGAATTGAGACCATATGTAAAGTGCAGAACATTTCATGAACGATTCTGAAGTAGATTGAACTGGACTAAAGATATCAAATCCATGCTTTGGATGGACAGATTTCAAAATCATGGGACTTAAGTGCCGCACATGCACACCATTTTCATGTGACGGATGGCAACACTGAAAAGCTGCAAATTTTTAGGTCCTTTGGAAATCCAAAGTGTATATATGAACTGTAGCAAGGTACCATATGGCCCTCGTATGTCCTTTTAATTCCCATCACCCATGCCATTAATGGTGGAAGTGTAAACCAACCACTGGGACTATTTTGCAGTCAACAGTAAGCGCAATCATGTTAAAGGGATGTATTTTAGAACCAGTGTACGATCTAACTTTGACTCTTTCTTAAGGCACTTTGGTACAGGATTTGGAGCTTAAGAATGGTTGATTAGTATTTTGGACATCCCAAGGAACATAATGATGTTAGTTTTGTCCGTGTACTCGACCATGCTAATTGAGGGTAAATATGCTAATTAGCTTGCCCGTGAACTTTGACCCCTTGTTACTTGCATTTGGTACAGGAATTGGAACTTCAGAGTGATTGATCTGTGTTCGGGACATCCTAAGGAATATTTTGGCATTAATGTGATCGATGTACTCGACCATGCTAATTAAACCCCTAATTAGCACTAATTAGAGTCATTCTTAAGTAGATTTGGTGCAGGAGTTGAAACTTAAGAGTTACTATTCTAGCATCTCACTACCACAAGGAACACTTTGAGAGTGTTTTGACCCATGTACTCGACCATGCTAATTAAATGCACATTTTGGGGGCCTTTAAGTGGCGCCCCCTACAATTGGTACAGGAGGTGGAACTTAAGAATTCCCTTTTGGAGGTCTCACACCCCACAGGTACACATCCCAGCCCTCAAACCTTTTGTACTCGAAATGCTAAACAAATCTTTCTGGGCTCCCAGACTATTAGCTTTGGTTGTTTTGTTAAATGTCAGCTTTTTAGCCTCTGTTAGCTCAAAATGAGTAACAACGTTGGGCTGGTGTATATGCAATAGCTGCATAGGTCATCATGTATCACAGTAGCGCACGCTAAGTTGCATATATATTTTAGAAAATGGAACTGCTTGCACACATTTTACTGAGCCATTTCGTACTTGGAAGTACTTAGAATGGAGATCGGGTTACAGACCATGAAAAGGAAGAAAGTAGTTTATTCTGAAGTTAAAATGGGAAAGACTGAGAGTCACAGAGTAGTCTTGTCAATACCCATTAAGCCAAACCGAGCAGTCTTCTTCATTTTGAGTTTCATGTGTGGCAGTCCATATGCAAAAATGGATCGCTCCATATTTTGTTGAATTACATGATTAAACTATTCTAAAATTAAACCATATCACAGACCCTTTTACCCTCAAAAAATGGTTATGTTTATTCCTCCTTTTGATAGTGATCTAATTTTCTTTTTATTACCACATCTGGCATTGCCTTTCAAAAGGCTGAAACAGTTGGTCCAAATTTAATAATCCCCAGCGTCCAGCTTTTTTCCCCCACTGATTTGCTTTGGGTTCAGTGAGTCTTGGATCCTTTTTTCTTATTATTATAAGTGAAATAATGCTCTCTTCACCAGTATAATACACTTGTGAACAGGACATGCAGCCTATCACATTTATTGATTAAGTCACTTCATAATACTGGTAGCAGTCTGCCAAATGACCAATAAGATCAAGGTTGCACAAGAATTATGTTGTTTAGAAAATTTGATTTCTCATTTCCAGGCCACTGCCTATCAGCCAAACGGCGCCTGATTTACAGAAGTGCTCCTGTTTCAGAAAGGTAAGGTTATTTACTGCAGATATCATGTAGAAACATGAGTTTGAAGACATTTTTTGGCTTGTGATGACGTGTGTCCTTCCACTAGTCCCCCCCCCCCCGATTTTTTATATAATGCGTGTGAGACCTCTAATAACTGTTCAATAATAATTCTAATAATTGGTCATTGATGGGGCCAGAAGTAGCTAAGTCTTCTTGCATAGAGATTACAGTGCCTGACAAAAGTCTTGTCACTTATCCAAGTTGTAGGAACAACAAATAATAACCTGACTTGTAGTTGATCAATTGGAATCAAAAATGGCTTATTTGAAGGGCAAAGCCCTCTAGATTATGTGAAATATACCAAAAATAGAGTTTTGTGTCATTGATTGAGTTTTATAATTTAATTTGTACAGAAAGGTCAGATTTTGCTTGGACAAAAGTCTTGTCGCATTGAAAAAAAATGTGGAAATTATACATACACTTTATTTTGAATACACAAATATGCCACTATAATATCAGAACATAAAGCCATGGCGCCTTGGAAAAAAGAATTAATATTGCATATGACTCCCATGAGCTTGGAGGACTGCATCCATACGTCTTGGCAATGACTGAGATAACTTGATGATGAAATCATCTGGAATGGCATAGAAAGCAGTCTTGCAGGACTCCCAGAGTTCATCAAGATTCTATGGTTTCATCTTCCAAGCCTCCTCCTTCATCTTACCCCTGAAATGCTCAATAATGTTCATGTCAGGTGACTGGGTTGGCCAATCCTGGAGTACCTTCACCTTCTTCGCTTTCAGGAACTGTGACATGGAGGCAGAAGAATGAGAAGGAGCAGCAGTATAAGTAAGGCAGCAAGAACTTCTTGATATTTCAGGCTGTTGATGTTGCCATCCACTCTGCAGATCTTTCTCACACCCCCATGCTGGATGCAACAACAAACCATGATTTTTCCTCCACCAAACATGATTGTTTTCTGGGAGAATCTTGGGTCCATGAGGGTTCCAACAGGTCTTGTACGGCGACTGGCATGCAGTTCAATGGATGATTCACCAGAAAAATAAACTTTCAGCCACTTTTCCAGTATCAATCCTCCTTTCTGCGAGCTGTGGGCCTTGGCAAATGCAATGCAGGTTTTTGTTTTCTGTTTAATGCAGACTTCTGTGTACTAATTTGGCTATGAAAACCACTTTGAGAGAGAATTTGACAAACTCTTCTTGTAGATACCGGGATTTTTGGTGACATTTCCTCATGTAGCTTCGCTGTAGTTGAAGAAGGGCTAGCCTTGTACAGTTGAAGCAACAAACGGTCCTTTCAAACAGTTGTCATTCTGTCTGACCTGTGCTTGCCATGAACGTCACCAGTTTCTTCAAATCTTTTTCCCATCCCCTCCACTTGACATTTGGATACATTAAAGATGTCTGCCACCTCAGCGGCAGACTCAGTCTTCAGGCTCTTGATGATCAGCACTTTGGTCTGTGGTTGAATCTTTGGTATGTTGTCAGAGGTCTCGTCGCACCTCATATGAAAGTCTGGTGTGCTGGGGTTATTTCTATACACATCTGGGAATGTGTTAATTACAGTATTTGTCATAGGTTAAACTCTAATCTGCGATTTGTTGCATCATTTGAAGAGACGACAAGACTTTTGTCCCAGAAAAAACAGATGTTATGGGCTTAGCCAAGCTGTGAACATCAGAACACTTTTTGACGGTTTCATTTTGCACCAAATTATTAATGTGAAAGCCCTTGACATTAAAATGGACCATTTATTGTAACAATTGATTGGTTAGAAATAAAGTTATATGCTATTTTTAGTTACTATGTCCTTATGCGACAAGACTTTTGTCAGGCACTGTATATTGAAATGTATATTATTTTCTTTTGGAGGTGTGTCACCTGCAGCTAACCATTGTTTGATTTAAGAAGTTTCACTTTTTCATTATTGGACCTTTATACTGATATCTGGTGTCAATACAGAGTCAAAACTTGCTAACGGGTGACACTTATATGATACCAAACAATATAAAGACATACACAACTTTTTGTCCAGCAGGCTGGGTGCTTGGTCAAAAAAGGTATAGGCCTACAGCCAAGCATAAGATAAAGTAGTTCAGATTCACACACCAGGTAGCTCCTGTTTGAAAGAATTTATTTACCAGTAGGTGATGTTTTGTGCTCCACTTAATTGGACACAGTATTTCACTTTGCCCTGAATGTGTTCTGTACAGCTCTGACCAGGGCGGACAGACAGCTGCTGCTTGCCCAAAATGGCAAGATCCTGCAGTAATAGCCAGGACCCAGACTGCAAGGGCCTCAGTCATCTCTTGTTGGGCCTCTCCCTCTTGAGCCACAGAGGACTGTCCCCCATGGCTGCTCCCACCACCAACTTCATTTCATAAACTGTCTCTTAGCTCCCTCCTCACAGATGCCTGCTGCGTGCACGCATTACCCTGTCAAAGTATTTTCATGATGATCCACTATTGTTCACGCAGTGCCCCAATACCTTATCTCTTCTCTGTGGTGGTCACAAGACCCCGGAGACTAGACACTTCTGGAGGAAGATGTAGCTGGTGTAAGCAAGCCAGCCTTCAGGACTTCAAGGGCTTGGTATCTTGGGATCGCTGCGACAAGTGTCACGAGTGATTTCAGCCACATGTAGAGTAGAAGGAGCCAGAAGGGGACAACCCATTGGCAAATTTGAAAGTATTTAAATTTAATTTTAATTTATTTTTACAAATGATTAAATGTCATTGCTAAGATACACACTGTACTTATGTATTAACTTAATTGTGGACATGTACAGAAGTTTTATGATGTTATGAGTAAAGTTATAGAACTGAACATTTTTATACTTCACCCTTTGTATTAAAAGGAACTGTAATACTGATGACTTGCATTTATTTCACTCTTGTTTAATTAAACAATGGAATTTTACTTTAAAATCTTTTGAAATTACGCAGAGCATGGATTCTACCTGGAATTGTCTGATGTATGGTCTTGATCTTTGGTGTGTGGGGGGGGTGGGGGGATTGCGCATCCCCCCCCCACCCCAGTAATATCCTTTGTTAAACATAATATCAATGAAAACAAAATGTACGGCCTCAGACACAAGTGTTTCTTTAGTTCTGTCCCTGTTATCGTACACCAACTATCAGTCCATTATTGTGCATTGGAATAATTGGCACCCTTCAGTAAAAATGCGCAATACAAGATGGAGGAAAAAAAGTATTTTCTTTATCATCATGATCTTTCATTACAACTATTCACAGAAATCTAATGTTTAATTGCAGTAACATAATTGAAAGAAACCTTGAAATTTTAACAAGAAACAATTATGTTTCTCAAAAATGTGTCTCCCACCATTTCTGTCAACTCTGCACTTAATTTGTGTGACCTCCCTTTGCTAGGATAACAGCTTTTAGTGTTCCTCTTTAATGTATGAGGAGGTTGGTGAACTCAGGGAATGGGATCTCAGATTGCTCCTCAGTGCAGAATTTCTCCATGTCCTTCAGATTCAGAGGTTAATGCTTGTGGACTCTCTTTGTCATTTCATTCCACAGATTTTTTATGGGGTTAATGTCAGGAGACTGTGATGGTCATGGAAAAAGTTAAATGTTCTGCAGTTAGTCAACCATTTTTGACTATATTTTCAGGAGTGCTGTTGTGGTTTTCATTCAGAAATATTTTCATATTATGAGGTTCCCCCATCCTCAAGCAATTTGAGAGAGACAGATTCTTCTGAAAATTAGGCTTTATTGAGGCATATTGATGAATATAAAGCCGAGTTCTTTTTGCACAAGAAGAACTGCTATTCTGCTTTTCACACCCTGTTTTTATGCCTTCATCACGGGAAATATCTTCCAAGATGGTTTTCCGCCCTCTCACGCTACAATGGTTCAATAACGTAATGTCTGCTTCTTACTTGTTTCTCAATGGTACAATCATGTGGTGTCTGCATGTTACTTGTTTTTCTCTTTTTATCATTAGTTCGCATCCTTTGCAAATAACAACTTAAAGGCTACTTGCTTCAGATTACTTTTAGTTGGGTCAAAGGTCGTCCCAGAGACAGGCAAACCAAAACACTGCCAACTTGCCTTGAAAACTGCAACAAAAGATAACAACCCTCTTCCAGTGTAATACTGGAGCATGCATAACTATATGATTTCTGATGAATGATGGTGAATAGTGCTGATGACTGAACAGATATTGCCTGAATCAACTGAACAGATGTCAATCAAAGCTACAGAAACCAACTGCTTATGTGTGCGTGTGTGTGTGTGTACTGCTCATGCATGTGTGATCTGCTTGTATGTGTGTGTGCATGTGCATTACTATTGCTTACATAATATGGTTACTGATTATGATTATTAATTATGGTTATTGATTTACTGATGAATATGATTAGAAATATTGAAATATAATTCTCAACAGTGCATTGGATCCAAGTCCTGCAGCAAGGTCTAACTACAGCCTCTTTAAAGCTTCCTGATTGAGGCTGTTCTGTTTTTATTGAACATCAGCCAGTATTAGATGGGGTCCATGATACAATGCATCCTAATAAGATGTCCAGGGCTTTTGGAACAAGAACAGTCCCACAACACCAAAATGAATGAATACACATGTAAGAATAAAACATTAAGAATTCAAGAAAACACAAGAAGAAAATACAAACAATACTCATTCCCTACTGGGACGTAAAAATAGAAATGTAGTGTATAATCTTTTTCCTGATTCCACTGAATTTATTTGCAATTTGTAATGTAACTGGTTTTCTTCAACTCCAAGCTGTATGAATATAATGAGATATAATGCAAATATATGATTAAATACCTATTTAATTGGGCCTAGATCATTTTAGTCAGACCTCATTACACATATACTTGACCTTGATTTTAATCCAGGATTTTCTAGGGGTGACAAGACTTATGCAACAGAGTTGAAGGCATGTTAGACCTCGCATATTGACAAAAAAGATAAATGACTGACTAGAAATAATTCTTCAAGAGATTTAAAACATTTTTCACTCGACAGATCGGTAACCAAATAATAACAACAAATGGTAGATTAGGTTTCTTACTGAGAACATATCGGAGAGATTGTTGTAACAATACAAAAAACTCAAGAAACTTTTGAGATAACCGTAGCCAATGCTACAACAATTAACTGCAATAAACGACTCAATGAATATTGCATGCCTGAAAGGCTTAAATTTCATATCGCATTTTTACTTTTACTATGAATATTCGATGAGAAACCTAAAGGTTAACATTTTTATTACTTAGTCTCATTTTCCCAACTCTGCACTCAGCTGGCTGGTTCACATTTTTCAAAGTAATACGTAAAACTTTCTTCAGACGTAGCGACAGCGTCAGGTCACTTAGTAACGGCGGTGGTCACGGCGCTAGTTCGTATACCAAGTTTCTTCAGTCGTAGCGGCGGCGTCAGGTCACTGAGTCACGGGATAGACACGGACGTTCATCAGGTCAGTGAGCTCTTTAGCTAGGCCGTGGCACTAATCACACCCCATAGCGGCTCAACCGGATTCCTCTGCCCACGGTGATCATGGGCAATGTACAGTCCCTCCGGAACAAAGTGGACGAACTACAGGGAAATGTTCGTTTCAAGAAGGACTTCAGCAACTGCTGCGTCTTGGCTTTCACCGAAACATGGCTTACGGAACACGACCGAGATACCGAACTGTCCATTGATGGTTTCGGTGCCCCTCTCCGCCTCGACCGAGTAGCAGAGGTGACGGGAAAAACTCAAGGAGGAGGGGTATGTTTGTAGATTAATGAACGATACTGTAGCTCTGTGAGTATACATCAGAGCTACAGTACATCATCTGTACATCAGATGTGGAACTTTTATCAGTGTCGTTACGTCCTTTTTATCTGCCCCGCGAGTTTCCTCAATTGTTTATAACTACAGTGTATATTCACCCTAAGGCAGACGCCGCCTCTGCCTGCAGCAGCGTATTTGATGTGGTGCAGAAACTGCAGTCGATTTCACCTGATGCACCAAACTTTATTATGGGTGATTTTAACCATGTCTCTCTTAAAGCGATTCTCAAAAACTTTTACCAATATGTCTCCTGTCCAACCAGACGGGAGAAGACATTGGACCTTTGTTATGGGTCAGTCAAAGATGCCTATAAATCTCTGCCTCTTCCTCCTCTGGGTTCTTCTGACCACAGCTGTGCGCATCTACTGCCCACATAAAAAACTGCTCTAAAGAGAGAGAACACAGACCAAGGACATAAAGGTCTGGTCAGAGGAGTCTGTGCTTTGTTTAAAAGAATGTTTTGATTGTACTGATTGGGACATTTTTACTCAGTCCAGTGGAGATGATTTAGATTCGCTGGTGGATGTCACGTGTTCATATGTGGCCTTTTGTCGGGACATGATCATCCCCTCAAAGCGTGTAAAAATATATCCCAACAATAAACCATGGGTTACCAAATCTGTCAAGTCCTGCTTACATAAAAAGAATCTTGCTTTTAAACTGGAAGCAGCATCTGATCTTAGCTCAGCCAAAAAAGAGCTTAAGATTGAAATTTTAAAAGCAAAACAGAAGTTCAAATTAGAACTGGAGAGCAAGATGGCTGCAAATAATCTCGGCTCAGCCTGGGAGAGCATGAAAACTATAGCAGGCCTCCAGAATACAAAGCGCAGAACCCATGTCTTATTGAATGGTTTTAACTCCAATAAGGAACTCGCTAATGCTCTTAATGGCTTTTACTGTCCCTTTGATACTCTTGATTTTAGTAAAGAAATTCAGGAGATGAAATATAGATTGAAGGACAGTCAGCACTTTAAAATTCATCTTAATGATGTTGAAAAAGCCTTTCACTCTGTTTAAGTAAAAAAAAAACATGGCCCTGACAACATTTGTGGTCGTGTACTTAAATCTTGTGCGAAAGAACTGAGTCCTGTATTTCACTGTATTTTTAGTCCCTACAAGCACAACATGTCCCTAAGCTCTGGAAAGACTCTGTGGTTGTTCCTGTTCCTAAATCCAGCTGCCCCACAGCCTTGAATGATTTTAGGCCAGTTGCTTTGACCTCAATTGCAATGAAAATTTTAGAGAAACTGGTCAGGTCTGAGATAAAGCAAACTGAACATGCATTGGATCCTATGCAGTTTGCATACAGGCCTCACAGGGGAGTGGAGGATGCTACTATAACTCTGCTCAACATGCTTTTTAAACATCTGGATGGAAATGGGACTCATGCCAGGCTTTTATTTGTAGACTTTTCCTCTGCTTTTAATACAATCCAGCCCCATGTATTAAACAGAAGGCTATTAGAACACTTTGACTTCAGTAACAATCTGGTGGGCTGGATTCTTGACTTTCTAACAAACAGGACTCAGAGAGTGAGGGTAAATGGTGTTTTTTCTGATCAGAATTGCTCATCCACAGGTTCTCCTCAAGGGTTAAAACACAGTAATGGTGCCCTGGGAGTCAGAATTTTTTTTGTTTCATTGAAACTTAAAATTCTTATATCATTGTAGAAAACAACCTGAATTTTCAGATAACATAAGTTTCATTGATATCCACCCAGTACTTTTTCTGTGAGACACTGGGAAACATAAAGGGAAAAAAATTGCCTCTCTGACGGGACACATTGTAACATTGGCCTAGGCCAGAAATTAGGTTATTTTTTCATATTTTTATTATTCAAATATGTTAAACTAATGAAAAATAATAGTTTAACATAGAAAACTGCCACTCAATACTTATATTGTGGAAAAAATATTTAGTACTGTGGGTGGTGTGTCCCGTCAGAGACATTTGACTTTGAAAAGTTTTCATATGTTCCACAACTGTTAAGTTATATCAATAAAACTTGTGCTCTTCTTTTTACTAATGATATGTAATAATTATAACTACAAGTTATAGAATTAAAATCATTTACAGGGAAAATATTGCCACAATTCTATTATTATCTCTGACAGGACATTTTCTGACAAATCTGATTGACTAGGTTTTGTTCTTCAATTAAGTTACTTTTGACTGTTCTGTTGTGTCATATTTCTTTTTTAGTGTATCCATATTAGTATTGGGCACTTTTAATGATGATTAGCTATGTTGCCTTTCAGTGTTCAGGTGTTGGCATGTGTTGTCAGGCCTCAATGAGTTGTGTTTCACACCTCACTGCATTACCTGCCAAGCAGGGGCTATTTGATATGTGGATGTGCATGATTTGCTCACAAGATGTCTTGTGACTTGCAGTCCATTATCTTTTTGTTTTTACAATGTCTGTTGCAACATGTCATATGCAGTGGCGGGTGGTTGACAGAGAACAAGGAGGGCGATAAACATGTCTTTAAACTAAAACTAAAAAATTAAATTTTTCATATGAACAATAGAATGTGTATCATGGACAATGTTTATTATTACTGACTACAGGTAGCAGTAATGGATTATGAAGTGCTTAAAAAATTATATTGTGCCTTATCGATGTGTCACTATAATTAACATAACATAACATGAATGGCGAGAACAGGCCGTTCAGCCCAACTACGCTCGTCAGTTTTTTATACTATCGTGAATATATCCCTTCAGATACTCAATGACTCAATGGTATCTAGCTTTAAGTCAAGCCAACTCTTGAAAACCCCCAAGGTCTCTGCCTCAACAATATGGTCAGGCAAGCTATTCCATATCGAAATTACTCTTTGGGTGAAGAAATATTTCCGAATATCAGTGCTAAATTTACCTTTTGGTCAACTTCCATTTAGACCCCGAGTTCTCTTAACAACACTTGGTCGAAGGAATCCTACATAATTCACTTTGTTAATCCCTTTAACATATTTAAAGACCTCAGTCAAATCTCCCCTTAGTCTCCTTTTCCTAAGACTAAAGAGATTAAGGATCTTCAGCCTCTTCTAATAGCTTTCATGTTTTATACCTGGAATTAGCTTAGTGGCTCTTCTCTGAACTTTCTCTAGAGCCATCTTTCTTAAAGTATGGTCCCCAGAACTGCACACAATACTCCAGATGTGGTCTGACGAATGTGTTGTACAAAAGAAGCATCACCTTCTTAGATTTGTACTCAATACTTTTGGCAATGTATCCCAGCATCCGATTGGCTCTTTTAACTGCTACGGCACAATGGCTAGAGCCTGTGAGGGTTTGGTCAACAATCACTCCCACATTCCAGTTTTAAACCTCCCATGAAGTAATCCCGTCTAATGTTTTAATTACCTACATGTACAACTTTACATTTCGCTACATTAAATTTAATTTGCCACATTTCTGCCCAATTCTGGATTCTATCCAAATCATCCTGAATCACTTTAGTGGACTCTAAACTATTTGCCAAACCCCCCAATTTAGTATCATCTGCAAATTTAACTAATCTGCTCTCAATATTCCTATCAAGGTCATTAATGTAGATGATTGTTAATTAATTATTGTTAAGATTCTCAACACAATGCATCTGGTGATGTTTGTAAAGTGCAGAATGTTATTTTAAAGTTATCTTGTAAATACATTTCTTCAATACAAAAGGGTGTCTTTTTTTTTACCTCTGTTGTCGAATAGTTTAAAGTTATCTTGTAAATACATTTCTTCAGATACAAAAGGGTGTCTTTTTTTTTACCTCTGTTGTCAGATTTTTATATAGTGGTCAAAAGTGTCCCGTCAGAGATGTCCCGTCAGAGATAATGACGTTTTACACTCAACAGCCCATGCTGCTAAGAAAATACACAAAAATGGTCTACTTATGCCTTAATTACTTCTTAAGACTTATACCTTGCAATATAAATTGCAAAAGTATAGATTAAATGAAATTCCAAAGAGAAATTTTAGTTGGAGTTTTAGCCTAAAATACTAGGGGCCAAAAAGTCCGTCAGAGATTGAACTTTAACTGATTGTCATTCCAACATTTATTTAAATATAAAGTAGCTCCTTGTTTTGAATAAGCCCTTATGGTCCAATTAAAGCAAAAATGAATTTAAAAGTAACACTGTGGATCATTTAGCACCACTGATCTGTCATATTGTCTCTAAAATGTATTCGCGTCTTTGCATTGACTTTGAATGTAATCCCCCACTCTAGTTGGAGCGTTTGTAAATTGTGAATAAAATTAAAATGCAAAAGACGATGCAAAAAATGTAATTTAATTTTGGACCAACAAGACCAGTTTTCGATCGCTTTATTTTATGGAATAATTTAGAACATCTGTCCTATCCAGTGTGCAAGCTTGGTCAGGCTTACTGAGCATAGAACACAAGCATTAAATTTCAGTTTAAAATTTTTATTTGTGGTTTCCCGCAGTCCATTCTGTATTTCTGTATTGCCAGATGTTACGTAAAATTTTTATTTGTGGTTTCCGTATTCTGTATTTCTTGTATTGCGCTGCTGAGAGAGACGCAGGCCTCAAACGAAGTTAATTTTCTTTTATTTTTTAAACACATTTTATTTACAACAAAGAGGTATTTGTTGAAATAAAAATGTTATATAAAATATACAATTGTTGCATAGAACATACATTGAACACGCCAGGGGAATACAGGGTCTATTGGTAAAATCCTTACTAAATTCAGATCAGATGAACATTTTTAAAATACTAAAAGTTTTGGAAGCTTTCTTGTTCTTCACATTTTCAATTTTGGTGCCATACTGTTTAACTTCAATCACAAATTGGCGAAAGCAGGGTTTAAATCCAGACCATTTAGATTTGTGGATATGAAATTTACCAAGATTGATCAGGAGTTGAATTACATAAAGAATATTCCTTTCCATTCCAAAAAACACAAAATATAGCATCACATCAAATACATTAATTTGTACATTAATACCCATTTTTTTCAAATATAAACTTTTGCATATCATTCCAAAATAACTTTGAGCGGTGACAATGAAAAAACAAATGGAATATGGTTTCTCTATCTTCACTACAAAAAGCACAGGTATAGTCCATATTTAGCTTTAATCTTTCCAAGACTTCTTTAGCAGGGTAAATTCGATGTAATATTTTAAAGGAAACTGCTTTCACTTTGTTATTAACAAAATATTTATTTAAAATACAACAGGCTTTTTTCCCCCCCACTGTAAATCGCTCATGATAGAGGACCAAAAGAACCTTACTGCAGGGGATGTAACACAATTCAGTACATTCCTAATGTGTCTATTACTGCACTGTTTTTTCTGAATATCAATATCTCCAATAAAAATCTGCTTGAAGCAATTCTTACCTTTCTGGCATTTTTACACTTTTCTTTTGTAATCTTAAAATGCTCCTAATAAGCGTATGGCTCACTAAAATGTAAAAGAAATCCACCAGGTGTTGAAACTCTTCAATATTCAATTCTCATTTACTTCTGATAAAAGTCTGACCAATCATTTTCTTCGGTCCGAATAAAATGATTTGCCAAGCTTCCTGCCTGTCATCCGTCGCAGCGGACCTTCCAGTTGCCTACCGCTGTCACCGCTTTCGAGTCATGCGCCTCTCTAGAAAAAAAAAAAAAACTACGCATTTGACTGTAAACAAACGGGTGCTGAAATGCTATAATTACAATAATATTGTTAATGGTAGTTCGTCAGACTACAAAGGTAAACGTTATGAGGGCATTTTATTTTATACCACATATAGAATGGAATATTATGTCATTACTGTTGGTTAGTTTTCACTTACCGGTGCCTCCGAATCTGACTCCATTGACCCGTTTCACTCTCCTACGAAAAAAAATATTGCGTGCGGCACAAGGAGGTGAGCAGCGCGAATGAAATGGGTCAATGGAGTCAGATTCAGAGGCACCAGTAAGTGATAACTAACCAACAGTAATTAAATAATATTCAATTCTATATGTGGTATAAAATAAAATGCCCTCGTAACGTTAAGTTACCTTTGTAGTCTGACGAACTAGTTATATTTTTTTTCGTAGGAGAAGTCTGGCAATCGGGAGGAAACAGGTGGGACTTTGGAGGGAGGCGGAGTTGTTCATGTTCAAATTTTTACTAAGTGCTGTGGGACATGCCAGAAAGGTAAGAATTGCTTTAAAGTTGATTCTGTTTGTTTCTGTGATGTTACAATTTTTTATTAACAAGAGAGATCCAGTGGGAATTGCATCAAAGATAATAGCATACTCTTTGGTTGTAACTGGAATCTTAAACTTTTGAAGAAATTCTGAGTATGACAATAATACACCGTTTTGGTTTATCAACTGACCAACTAACAAAATTCCATTGTCAAACCATGAGCGACAAAACAGGGATTTCTTCTTATATAAAATGTCTTTATTATTCCAGATAAAGTATCTATGAGGACTAAAATTGTGTTGATACATTAACAACCATGCCAAAAGAGCTTGCTTATGAAAGTTAGCCAATTTAATTGGGATTTTGTCAACAGAGAAATTACATTTCAACAAAAAAATTTATGCCACCAATAGAATTAAATAAATATGAGGGAAAAGCGAGCCAGATACTATTGGGATTCTTTAATAATTCTATTACCCATTTAATCTTGAAGGTATTATTCAGTATATGAAATAGGCATGGGCAACGCTCTGCATAAACTCTAATGGAATGCGTAAAAGCTGAACTGGGGCGGTAAACAAGCCTCAGAAAACATAAAAAATGACGTAAATCCCATTTTCATACAAACAGAACACCATGGTTTGATTAAAAGCAACCTTTTCAATAGGACACCCGCATTTCATACATGAACTCTGCGTATTACAGCCAAAAACGCGATTTGAACAGAGCTATTGTTCGCCCGTTGGATGAATGCGTGACCTCAATTTGCGCCGTGTTTACAAATTTTCAAGTGCATGGCGTGGCAAAAATAACCATTTAGGAGGTAGATTTCAAATAGCCCGCGCCGACGTCTTATCCCAGCTACAGCCCTGATTTGCTTACAGCCATCTAATTTGAGAAATTACGAGTCCGTGCGTCCAGGCTAGACCTCCAGGGGATGTGAAATATGTTCAACAGAAGTTGGTGAAGTTCGTCGCGAGTTCGCCGTGATTTCTTCTCAACAATAGCAAGAAAGGTGAGCGTATTTTTACTCTACCCTACATAGTTTGTTGACAGAATATCCTGTGACCCCATCTGTGAAGTTTCAGTAAAATATACCAAGGAATAAACCGGCACCAGGCCTTTGAAGCCCACCGGTCACAAGATTCATTCACATATACGCTTCAATTCGAGACTGCAAGGATGGAAATCTGTATAATCAATTTGGAAAAATTCTCGGCTCTCAGTAATTCTGTATATCGTTTAAACATTTTGTTAATCGGATTATGAAAGAAGACTGAAAATAAGCGCCCGCTTTTTGTTTGGATGTAAAAGCGCGTATTTAAAGGAGAATACATTGTATATTGATTAAGCATTGAACTCTGTCGAACTGTTTTAATATTTGTTGATGACATTGCTTCGGCTTCCTGGAAGCAAGCACGCGAAAATCTGCTGTCTAGTGAGCATTTCAGGTTCGATGTACTGAGTAATAATGCCGTGGAAACTTAAACTGGCCAGTCATTCTGCCGAATAGTCTTACTAAACTAGGTAATCGTCTGATTGCTAATCAAGCAAAGGGGAGGTTTCTGCCTCACCAAACTAACCTCCGACTGCACGTCACTGTGTTTACTATGAATTATTCACAGTAGCTCATTGAAACTATCATGGGAGGAGGGTATATGGACATAGTAAAAAACAGTGCAAAGTTTTTTTTTTTTTTTAAATCACCACGGGTTATTGAAGGGGGAACGTTTGATTCAATTCGTAGCAGTGGGAGGGCAAACAACTGCCGGCATCAGTGACTTCACTGCATTTTATGTAGTAATGGGCGAGTAGCGTTAATGTTTGCCCTCCCACCGATAATTTTGACATTTTTGCAGGCCATTGATCCAAAAAAACTTCACAGGCAACCCATTCATACCATTTTTTAATATCTATGCAAAACCTAATGTTTGTTGAACATAATTGGGTGAAATTCAATGCATTTTCCATTAAAAAGGGCCTAGGGGGCGCTGCTGTACTTCAGAAAAGCGGTAGATGACTTTAGCATCAATTATTTCTGTTAGGGTACCCTAATGCAGTGGTTCTCAACGTCGGTCCTGGGGACCCCATGTGTGTTCTGGCTTTTGTTCCTACCACAATTGCAATTGTAGAACTTTAACAAGCTGTGACTGTCTTAATTAGGTGCTTTTCATGTTCAGAGTTGTTTATATATCTCTTTAGTCAAATGTTACATAGGAACATCCTTACATGCAATGAAGAATATGTAGTAATGCAAGTAATGCAAGTAATGTCAAGTAACATAACATGTCAAACAGATCAAATTATACACTGAGGAAATCAATAAACCCCAGATTAGGCTGCTGGACACAACTGTTTCAAGTTCTTTCAAAAAGCTTCAGGTGAACTTAATCAGATCAACATAACACAAAACTGGTTTGTTTGTGGACTACATTTGTCATGATGAGCCAAGTAGTTTTCACTGATTAGGAGCCATCTACATCATTAATTTGATTGGTTACATTGTTTTCTCTCCTTTTATGCTGTTATTTCCAATATACTGCAATGTGCGAATGCTATTTTTGAAATTCTTGATGGCAAATAGATATTTCTGTAAAGTTGTGGGTTAAGAGGGCAAATAACTGCTCTAAACATTAAATGCACATAATTAAGACAAATTAGTAGCTTGTTAAAATCCTACGATTGCAATTGTGGTTGGAACAAAAGCCAGCATACACATGGGGTCCCCAGGACTGACGTTGAGAACCACTGCCCTAATGGATAATTTGGCCTGGTTTGTTTCTGAATAGACTGTACTTTTTCGAAAATGCCCACAGGCTTCACCCCCCAATTTTCACAATGGGTTTTGTTGAAAAATGCCGAAATCAGCCATTTTTGGGACCCTGTGGCTCTGAGACCCTTTCCTGTAAAGGCGTTGGACTTGTGGCAAACTCTTCGTCTGTGTCTTCTGAACTTACCTGCAAAAAATCATTAGAAAATAATAACTTTGTTCTCAGCAACTCAAGATATGTTGTCATTTTATTCATTTGTATTGCCCATGCCTATATGAAAATCCAAGACCTCAAGACCACCTTGTGCTCTACTGCCTCTGATTACACCTTTTTTAAGATAATAAGGTTTTTTCCTCCAAATATAATCATACAACATTTTATCCAATTGCTTGATTACATTTGTTGGGACATTTAGTGACAATGAAATATAGACTGACCTAGAAATTCCTTCCATTTTAGATAATAAAACCCTACCAAATATAGAGATGTTTGTCTGCCACCGGTGCCAGCTAATTGAGCATCTGGAGAGCAAGATCCTTGATCTTCAGGGCCAGTTGGCGGCACAACATAGTTCACAATCAGTAGAGTTCCTAGAGGAACTAAGTAGTATGTCGTTTAGAGAAATGGTGTGTACGCCAAAGCAGGGGGGTACAGGGATCCCAGAGCAGGCAGGGAGAGAAAGTTGGGTGACTGTAGGTTGACAGCGCAGGAAAGGGCGTGCATGCCGTACAGCGACAGCTCCTCCAGTGGTTGAGGTGTCCAACCGATTCCGGCCCTTGCAGGAATTCGAATTGGCCCCTGACCCTGAGAGTGAGGGGACTGATGAGCAGCAGGGCACCCTGTTGGCCTCTACCCCCTCAGAAAAGAGAGTTAGTGATAGTGGGGACTCAATACTTAGAGGAATAGATAGCTTAGTCTGTTCAAGCGCGACAAGGAGTCTCAGACGGTGTGTTGCCTGCCTGGTGCCCAGGTAGGAGACCTCCTGAGCGTCTGCGGACAAGCTCCTGGAGGGATCCAGTTGTCATGGTCCATGTTGGGACAAATGACATAGGTAAGGGTAGGTTTGAGGTTCTGCAAGGCAAATTTGTGGAATTAGCTGAGAAGCTTAGGAGCAGATCCCCAACGGTAGTGTTCTCCAGGATTCTACCAGTACCATGTGCAAGCAGAGGAAAGCAGAATTTTATCTGGAGGTTTAACACGTGGCTACGAACCTGGTGTAGGAAAGAGGGGTACAGGTTTATGGGGCACTGGAACTTTTTCTGGGACAGGGGTGACCTGTTCAAGCCTGACGGGCTGCACCTGAACCGGAGGGGTAACTTTGCACTGGGTCAGCGTATGTTGAGGGTAGCACAGGATTATTTAAACTAGGGACTTGGGGGGCAGGGAGGTTAGTGAGTGTTACACATAGGGAAATGCAGACTGCCCTGATGGAAGCTGACTGAGTTACATGCACTATTGATGATATACTTTTAAAGCAACAAAGCGTAGTGGGGGGCTTGAAGCAGCGGCCGCATGGGAAATCAAGGGGGAAGAGCATTAGTAATAACCTGAAATGTTTTTATTTAAATGCAAGAAGCATAAAAAATAAATTTCCAGAGCTTGAGGCCGTTATGATTAGCGAGGGCTATGACATAGTTGGGATTACAGAGACATGGCTTAGCGAAGAGGATGGAGATGAATGTAATATAGAAGGTTATAAGCTCTTTAGGAAGGATAGATGTAATAGGCGAGGAGGGGGCGTAGCAATCTATGTGAATGAAAACATAAATGTACAGGAAATTCCTGAAATTGAACATTCCTTGCACTGTGAAGATATCTGGGTCAGGCTGTTTGGCAAACACGAGACAGGTTTAAACACAGGAGTATGCTATCGGCCACCAGCATTGGACAGTACAGTCAATGAAATGCTTTTGAAGAGGATTACACAAGCTTGTAGAGGTGGAGGGACTATTATTATGGGAGGCTTGAATTATCCTGGTATCGATTGGGAAATGGTGAAAGGACAGGGTAGGGGGGAGGAAGAATTTCTAGATGTTATAAATGATCATTTTTTGGTGCGGTATGTTAATAAACCAACAAGAAAGAAGGCAATTTTAGACTTAGTGCTCTGTAATGACCCAGATAGAATTAGCAATGTTGAGGTACTGGAGCCACTTGGGACAAGTGATCACTCTGCTGTTAATTTTGATGTTTCATGGGAAGTTAAAAAGGTGTATTCAAAAACAAAAATTTTCAATTTTAGGCGAGCAAACTTTGACAGGATTCCCTCATATCTAAGTGAAATAAAATGGGAGACACTCCTGGACTGTGAGTCTGTAAATGAGATGTGGGAAAGATTTAAGGGGGTTTTACTTGATTCACAATGCAAATTCATTCCAAAGGTGTCCAAAAGTAAGCTGAAAAAGCAGAATCCTCAGTGGATGACCAAAAGTATTCAGAGGATTTTTGAGGGAAAAGAGGAATCTTTATAAAATGTACATAAAGGATAACAATGAGAACACTAAGGCTGAATACTGTAAAATGCGGGCTGTGGTCAAAAAAGAGCTGAGGAATGCTAGAAGACTGTATGAAAGACAAATTGCAGAGGGGGGCACAAACTAACCCTAAGCGCTTTTTTCAGTACTGTAGCAGAAAAAGGAAAGTCAAAGAGCAGGTTAAGGGCATAAAGAATAAAAATGGATCGCTGCTATATGATAACAAGGATATTGCGGATGCCTTAAACAGTTACTTTGTTGAGAATTTTACCTCAGAGTGGGTCTTTATTCGGCCAGAGGGCATGTTAAATGCTCAAGATTATTTAGCGGAAATTGAGGTTAGGGATAACGGCATTAGACAAGTTGCATAAACTAAAGGCAGATAAGGCGGCGGTCCTGATGGCTTATATCCTAGAGTGCTCAGGGAAGTTGGTGAGATCATCTTTAAGCCGCTATCTGCCATCTTCAGACGGTCTTTAGAAACTGGAGAAATACCAAATGATTGGAAACAGGGCAATATAATACCAATATATAAGAAAGGGGACCTTACTGAGCCAGGAAATTACAGGCTAGTCAGTTTAACTTGCATTGCGTGCAAAATATTGGAATCTATCATAAAAGATGAGCTGGACTTATTTCTTGAACGTAACAGTATCTTGAGGGATAGCCAACATGGTTTCCGTAAGGGAAGGTCATGCCTGACAAACCTTCTGGAATTTTTTAAAGAGGCCACCAAGACTTATGACCAGAGCAGGGCTTATGACATCATATACTTGGATTTTCACAAAGCATTTGATACAGTACCGCATAAGAGACTAATTTTTAAAATGAGCTCCATTGGAGTTACAGGAGGTATTCTGGAGTGGATTCAAAACTGGTTACAGGACAGAACACAAAGAGTGGTGGTCAATGGTATCTCATCTCAGCTAGGTATGGTGGGGAGTGGCGTCCCCCAGGGATCGGTGATGGGACCCCTGCTGTTCCTCATCTACATTAATGACCTTGATAGGAATATTGAGAGCAGATTAGTTAAATTTGCAGATGATACTAAATTGGGGGGTTTGGCAAATAGTTTAGAGTCCACTAAAGTGATTCAGGATGATTTGGATAGAATCCAGAATTGGGCAGAAATGTGGCAAATGAAATTTAATGTCGCGAAATGTAAAGTTGTACATGTAGGTAATAAAAACATTAGACGGAATTACTTCATGGGAGGCTTAAAACTGGAATGTGCTCCACACAAGAAAGATCTGGGAGTGATTGTTGACCAAACCCTCACAGGCTCTAGCCATTGTGCCGTAGCAGTTAAAAAAGCCAATCGGATGCTGGGATACATTGCCAAAAGTATTGAGTACAAATCTAAGGAGGTGATGCTTCTTTTGTACAACACATTTGTCAGACCACATCTGGAGTATTGTGTGCAGTTCTGGGGACCATACTTTAAGAAAGATATAGAGGCTCTCGAGAAAGTTCAGAGAAGAGCCACTAAGCTAATTCCAGGTATAAAACATGAAAGCTATGAGAAGAGGCTGAAGATCCTTAATCTCTTTAGTCTTAGGAGACTAAGGGGTGATTTGATTGAGGTCTTTAAATATGTTAAAATATTAACAAAGTGAATTATGTAGGATTCCTTCGACCAAGTGTTGTTAGTAGAACTCGGGGTCACAAATGGAAGTTGACCAAAAGTAAATTTAGCACTGATATTCGGAAATATTTCTTCACCCAAAGAGTAATTTCGATGTGGAATAGCTTGCCTGACCATATTGTTGAGGCAGAGACCTTGGGGGTTTTCAAGAGTAGGCTTGACTTAAAGCTAGATACCATTGAGTCATTGAGTATCTGAAGGGATATATTCACAATAGTATAAAAAACTGGCGAGCGTAGTTGGGCTGAACGGCCTGTTCTCGCCATTCATGTTATGTTATGTTATACCTCTCATTAACCATGAGTTCAATTTCAAATTAGTTTTTTCAATAATGGGATCAAAATTAAGTTTATATCGTCGTTCCAACTTTTTACAAATAACAACGCCTAAGTACGTCACCGTTTCTTTAATAGGAATTCCGCACCATACCGACAAATGACAGCTTTTAATTGGAAATAAGACAGATTTATTCAAGTTCATCTTTAATCCTGAAACATTGGTGAGCTCATTTATCCAAGTCACTGCTTTTGAAATATGATTTTGGTCTTTAAGAAAGATTACGGTATCATCTGCTAGTTGACACAATTTAAAGTATTTCCCCACTGCATTTATTCCAAGGAAGGGTGATTTTCTGATATAAGTGGCCATTGTTTGGGTAACTAACAAAAATAAAAATAGTGGCAAAGCCACTGCGCCCGCTTGGCCAAACGTGACCAAAATGGAATGCCCCCTATTGGCCATAGTATCGGTCCGATTGGGCTGAAAATCGAACTTGGTCAGGACCTTAAGACGCTATACACACATGAAGACGCTAGAGCGCAGACAAGCCAAAAGGTTACGCACGCACGCACAGATGCACGACATACCACCACTAAAGACCCCGAGCATATCATCAGCCCATTGGGCCTTTTGGCCAAGCGGGCAAAAAATTGGAGCATCTTAGCTCGTAGAATAAGGAGGCTAGAGCTGTTTGAAGTTTTACAGAAAAGGCCCCCTGGTGGCCAAACCGAGAATCGCAGCATGCCCAAAACAGAACTGGGGCTAGATCTTGGGCCCATATACATCCATATAAAATATGAAAAGGATCCTTTGAAAAGTGAAGGCAAGATGTGCATTTTACGACCTATGACCTACATAACCTTTAAATTTAGGTGAAATGAAAAACCCATAACATATATTTTGAACCCTTGGCAGAACAAGGCACAGTAAAAATTTGAGCATCTTAGCTTGTAGAATCTGGGAGCTAGAGCTGTTTGAAGTTTTGCAGAAAAAGCCCCCAAGTGGCCAAACCGAGAATCGCAGCATGCCCAAAATGGAACTCGAGCTAGATCTTGGGCCCATATACAGGCATATAAAATATGAAAAGGATCCGTTGAAAACTGAAGGCACTATTGCAATGAAAAAAAATCTGTGCATTTTACGACCTTTGACCTACAAACCTTGAAATTTAGGTCAAATCAAAAACCCATGACATATATGATGAACCCTTGGCAGAACAATCTACAGTAAAAATTTGAGCATCTTAGCTCGTAGAATTTGGGAGCTAGAGCTGTTTGAAGTTCTGCAGAAAAAGCCGCCTGGTGGCCAAAACAAGAATTGCAGCACGACCAAAATCGAACTCAGGCTAGATCTTGGGCCAATATACATGCATATAAAATAGGAAAAAAGATCCGTTGAGAACTGAGGGCACTATGGCACTGAAACAAAACCGGCACATTTTATGACCTTTGACCTATATAACCTTTAGAATTAAGTCAAATCAAAAACCCATGACATGTATGATGAACCCATGGCAGAACACCCTACAGTAAAAATTTGAGCATCCTAAGCTGGGTTTACACATAGGCATGATGCGTTACGAATATAATTTTCCCGTCATTCGTGGCACATTTGTGACATTCGTAACATGACTTAACGCATCTGAATAGGGTTGTTAACAGCGCGTGTCGGTTCGTGACATTCGTGATATTCGTAGAGCATGTTTTTGGCTGCCAAAAAAATCTCCCACGAATGTCACGAATCACCCTCGATTAGTGGAGTTCGCAACTGAGCGTGTCAATTCGTTGTGATTAGTGGTGATTCGTAATAGAGCGTGACAGCATTCGTAGTGTATTCTTGCCATTCTTTGAGTCCATACTGTCACGCGTTGTTACGAATCGACACAAAAGCTGTCAAGAACTGAACTGAATGACGCGTGACGCCTCTGCCCCGAATCATCAAATTCAATTCAAATTCGTGATCCTCGTTCACGAATTCAGATTCGTGGCATTCGTGACTTGTCGTCGTTATGTGTAAACCCAGCATTAGCTCGTAGAATAAGGGAGCTAGAGCTGTTTGAAGTTTTGCAGAAAAAGCCGCCTGGCGGCCAAACCAAGAATCGCAGCATGACCAAAATCGAACTCGGGCTAGATCTTGGGCCAATATACATGCATATAAAATAGGAAAATGATCCGTTGAGAACTGAGGGCGCTATGGCGCTGAAACGAAATCGGCACATTTTATGACCTTTGACCTATATAACCTTCAAAATTACGTCAAATCAAAAGCCCATTATATATATGATGAACCCTTGGCAGAGCACCCTACAGTAAAAATTTAAGCATCTTAGCTTGTAGAATAAGGGAGCTAGAGCTGTTCGAAATTTTGCAGAAAAAGCCACCTGTTGGCCAAACCAAGAATGGCAGCATGACCAAAATCGAACTCGGGCTAGATCTTGGGCCCATACACATGCATATAAAATATGAAAAGGATCCGTGGAAAACTGAAAGCTGTATCGCTCTGAAACGACGTAACGCACGCACGCACAACAGACCACCACTAATGACCCTAAGTACAGCATAAGCCCCTTGGGTCTGTCGGCCAAGTGGGCTAAAAATGGGGATACTGGACAGCCTTGTCTAATACCACGATGAATGTTAAACCTTCCTGACCATACATTACCATACATTAACTTCACACAGCCAGAACAATCATTTTACAGTATCTGGGTTGCATTTTGAAAATATTTCCCAAAACCAAAACATAACGCGTTGCTGAATACCCCTCGGCCCGGACAAGATTTCCTGCCTCAAGGTCACAGCGCTAAGGTCAAAGGTCAAATCCAGCAAAAAAGCTGACGTTGCAGATATGTGTGACAGTGAGTGACCATACCAAATTTGGTGAAGCTGCAAGAATTAGTTGCCGAGTACTGACCCGGACAAGATTTCCATTTTCAGATACTATGCCATTGACCATCAACTTACTTATTGTTGTAAATTCAGCATTTCTTTTTTCTAACCAAAAAAAGTATTTTGTATTTTTCTCACCTTGTTCAAGCCATTTACGTCTCAATCTAATAAAAACACCCCTGGTTTTCTCCTCATAAATACTGTCTAATTGACTTTGCAATAGATTCATGTTTAGGACATCCTGGTCAGTCAAAGGATCACCATCTTTCATGTGCAAATCTAAAATTGCTCTGATGATCTCAAATTCTTTCTTTTTTTAAAATTTGCAAGTAATTTACCTTCTGTAATAGCAACTTTTCAAATTTTGTATTTTATTTATTCCCAATAGTATCCATAATTGCCAATAGTACTGGTTGCTTCCAATGTTTATCTATAATATTGTCAATTTCCAATTAGAGGTCTGCATTTTTTAATAAAGAATTATTAAGTTTCCAATAGCCAGTACCGTATTTCTCCAAACAAATATTCTTTAAATCAAATTTAATGAATATCCCTTTATGATCTGTTAATATGGCTGGTTCTATCAGGACATCTAAAACCATAGTAACAAGATCATTGGAAATGAGCCACAGATCAATAAGAGACTGTAACGTGATATTCTTGTTATACCAAGTATACATATTTTTTGAGGATTTTTCTCCCTCCAAATATCTACTAAGTTGATTTTTGAACATATATTTTTCAGTTCAGAGACATCGGTTATATTCTTTGGAGGCCATTGATCTATATTTTCATCAAAAACAGTATTAAAATCACCCCCCCGTATTACTTTGGCTGATGGATAAAATGAGTACAAATTACATATTTTTGACTCAATTTCTTGAAACATTGCTACATTGATGATCTTATTATTGGTGGCATAAATATTGATCAGAATAAATTGACTTTGATTTATATCAACAACTAAAATGATCCATCTTCCAGAAGTATCTTTCTCATTGTACAACCCCAATTCCGAAATAGTTGGGACAAAGTGTAAATTGTGAATAAAATCAAAATGCAATGACTTTCAGATCATGAGCCAATATGTTACTTACAATAGTACACAGATAACATTTCAAATGTTGAAACTGAGACATTTTACATTTTTATCCACAAAATGAGCTTATTTCAAATTTTCTGGCCGCAACAGGTCTCAAAAAAGTTGGGACACAGGCAAAAAAGGGCTGAAAAAGCAATAAGAGAATCAGCTGAAAGAACATTTAGCGAGTAATTAAGTTAACTGGCATCAGGTGTGTAACATGATTGGCTATAAAAGGGATGTCTTGGAAAGGCTGAGTCTCTCAGAAGTAAAGATGCCCAGAGGCTCTCCAACCTGTGAAGGATTGCGTAAAAAAATTGTGGAATACTTTAAAAACAATGTTCTTTAATGTCAAATTGCAAAGGCTTTGAAGGTCTCATCATCGACAGTGCATAACATCATCAAAAGATTCAGAGAAACTGGAAAAATCTCTGTGCGTAAGGGACAAGGCCGAAGACCTTTACTGGATGCCCGTGATCTTCGGGCCCTCAGACGCCACTGCATCACTCACCAGCATGATTCTGTCATTGACATTACTAAATGGGCCCAGGAATACTTCAAGAAACCACTAAACACAGTCCTCTGTACCATCCACAGATGCCACCTAAAACTCTATCATGCAAAAAGGAAATCATTGTTGACCATGATCCAGGAGCGCCGCCGTGTTCAGTGGGCCAAGGATCATTTAAAATGGACTGTAGCAAAGTGGCAAAGTGTCCTGTGGTCAGACGAGTCCAAATTTGACATTCTTGGTGGAAATCATGGGCGTTGTGTCTTCCGGGCTAAAGAGGAGAAAGACCACCCCTCCTGTTATCAGCGTTCAGTTCAAAAGCTAGCATCTCTGATGGTATGGGGATGCATTAGTGCATATGGTGTGGGACACTTGCATGTTTTCAGAAGCACCATGAATGCTGAAAGGTACATAAAGGTTTTAGAGCAACATATGCTCCCCTCCAGACGACATCTATTCCGGGGAAGGCCTTGTGCATTTCAGCAGGACAATGCATAACCACACTGCAGCTATTACAACAGCAGAGTCCGTGTGCCGAACTGGCCTGCCTGCAGTCCTGATCTTTCACCGATAGAGAACATTTGGCGCATAATTAAACGAAAAGCCCGTCAAAGGAGACCCAAAACTCTCCAGCAGCTGGAAACCTGTATTAAACAAGAGTGGGATCAAATTCCAATGGTTAAACTCAAGAAACTTGTCTCCTCAATGCCCAGACGCATCCACTCTGTGTTAAAAAGAAGAGGGGATGCTACACCATGGAAAACAGGCCCCTGTCCCAACTTTTTTGAGACCTGTAGCAGCCATCAAATTTGAAATGAGCTCATTTTGCGGATAAAATTGTAAAATTTCTCAGTTTCAACATTTGCTATGTTATCTCCTTTCTATTGTGAATAAAATACTGGCTGGTGTGATTTGAAAGTCATTGCGTTTTAATTTTATTCACAATTTACACTTTGTCCCAACTATTTCAGAATTGGGGTTGTATATATATTTGTCAGAAAAGCCATTTAGATGTTTTCATAAACTGTTGGACATTGTATAGGTTGTATACAGGCCTTGTGGATTTTATGATGTAATTATAGACTCTGAGAATTTTCGAGAAGCCATTGGTATTGTTCAGCGTTGGTCATCGTATTGTTTACAAATGGAACACCTTCGATGTGATGATGTTCCATACATTAAATCAACCGTTGGGCAGGATACATTGAGAGCATTTCCTTGGATAAGGTCTTCCTCATCTGCCGAGATTTCCTGAAGAAACAGTCTCTGTTTCATCAATGTCATTGTTTGATGTAGTAACATCATCTGTTGTGTCATTGTCAGTGTCTGGTTTTGGTCGTTTTTTGACCTATCTGAAATAACACTTACTGCATATCTTGTCACCGTATTGTATAATCATCCCCTCATTCACCAACAATGAGTATAGTCATTGATTTTGTTGTCCATTTAGGTTAAGAGCACCCTTACTACACTTTGCACGATCTTTGAACCTCGTAGTGCAATTGTTTATCACACATTTCTTTGGCATAATTGTGTTTTTGCAATCCGAATGCACTGTATGATATGATTTATAAATGCATCACATGAAACAGCAGCAGTACGTAAAGCATGAGCATACAACAGGGGTAGGGAACCTTCTCCAGAAAGAGTCACTGTGGGTGCAGGCTTTCATACCAACCAAGCTGCTACACACCTGATTCTGCTAAACAAGGCCCTTAACAAACATTCCAGAGGTTTATTAGCAGAATCAGGTGTGTAGCAGCTTGGTTGGTATGAAAGCCTGAATCTGCAGTGGCTCTTTCTGGAAAAGGTTCCCAACCCCTGGCATGTACAACAATGTTGAATGCATTGTGGTTCACAAAATCATTGAAGCGTGACCACAAGCGCAAGACTACGCTTTGCTCAGTGGAGTAAAAACAAGGCCTGGGAGATATAAAACCTATACAATGTCCAACAGTTTATGAAAACGTCTAAATGGCTTTTCTGAGAAATAAGTAGCATATAATAAAAATGGCTTGAATACACCATGTTACCGGTCTCGCAATTTGAAGACACTCGCACATTATTTAGCTAACTATATGAGGCAACTTTTGTGAAAATATCTTGGGTGCATTTTCATAGGAACCTGGTTGTTTTTCAAGAGGAACTTTACGTTTTGCATCAAGACAGATGCATTTTTCAGTGGAAAATTGTCTGAAACTTCTTCAGTTTTTATTACCCCTCAGCCGACGAAAGTTATGGAGGTGTATTGTGGTGGCAAGCAGCGTCTGTCTGTCTGTCTGTCTGTTAACTTCTCGTTTCCGGACGATAGCTGAAAAACGCCTTGGCCAAATGCCCTCTTTTTCTGGTGGTATGTTGGGGGTGGTTAGAGGAAGCACCTTATCGATTTCTGTCCCGCTGGTATAATCAATATAGCCGACACGGCAGGGAAAGTGCGAGGCTGAGGGGTCCCACTCGCGACAGAGCGCCATTCAATTCACATATATACTTATGTTTGGTATCAAAATGTCCGTCATGTTGTTGCGTAGCCATTAAAAATCATCTGGTTTTTCAGAACAATCATTTATGGGTTAAATATGGACTTTTCGAGGCCTTGTCCCACAAAAATCGAGGAATCACTAAATATGTCCCAGTTCACTTCCTGTATGCAAATTTCACATTTCAAATCTATTTTCTGGACAGTCCCACAAGTAGGTACATATAACCAAAAGATGGTTCAAATTGGGCTGTGGGCAAATTTGCCTAAACCCTGCAAAACCTCCTTTGGAGCATTTTTTATTTGATAATTGAACAAGATTTGAAATAAAGTAATTAATGGCTGTTTAGACGCTCAAAAGCAACCAAAATAAATAGCCTAAAGTGAAGGTGTAAAACATTTTGTTTAAAGAGGAACTCAGGGCTAAATCATAATGCCGTTTTATACAAACATAATTAGTAAATAAATATCGTAAATACAAAAATGTGGAATTTTTTTTTTCGAAGACAAGATAAATGAGGTTTTATTCCCCCTAATTAGTTGTCACCTGCCTCAGCGGTCGCGTGAAAATGACGTAACATCGCCCGAGAATGACGAAACGTTGCCCTTCGCCCAGAGGTATGCGCTGTTATTGTGTTGGATAGTGGGATTGTCCCAGTCCATTATTTTATGACATAAGATTATTCAATACGGCCCATTGGCCAGTTGCACGAGATGGTGTTAAGTACTTTCTGACATACGCAGGGTTGCTTCAACATTAACGGTTTGCTGCTGTCACTTATCAGACTATATCAGATGCTGAGCACATGACAAGTATATCATCCCGGATATGTGATTTAGCGATCACCGATATTCCCAGGATTTGGCTTAATTAACCACGAATGATGTTCGCAAGATTTGTCTCGATTACCTGTGACTGATGTTTGTTCCTTGGTACTCTTAATGAGACATCAGCTGCCCCACCGAGAAACGAGAGGGTTTTTAACTAGCATCACATTTCCAGCCGTTCTCACTGATGAGTGATGAACTGGCTTTAAGCGACAGACAACAAATGTGAAAATATCTGGTAATTAATGTGTAAATATTCCATAACGTTGAAATGCCGTTTCATAAATGTAACATTCGATTGACGCATATTTGTTTACCTTCCCACTTGGCGTCAGTTGCACTATCAGGACCATCTCTTCTGTAGCTATGGTTAGCTGAGTACATCTAAGAAAACCATAACGATGTAGTAGAACTAGCTAGGTCGTTGCATCAGAAAATGTCGAAGTAAATTCACAATAAAACCAAAACAATTAAGCCAAATCCTGGGAATATCGGCAATAGCTAAAATCACATACCCGGGATGATATACCTCTCATCTGCTCAGCATCCGATATAGACTGAAAATCATTCATCACTCTCGGGCGACGTTACCTCATTATCACGAGACCGTTGAAGCAGACGACAACTAATTAGGGGGAATAAAACCTCATTTATCTCGTCTTTGAAAACAAAAATTCCACATTTTTGTATTTTACAATATTTGCTAATTATGTCTGTATAAAACAGCATTATGATTCATTATGATTTAGCCCTGAGTTCCCCTTTAAGCGGATAGAATGTCACATGTAAATTGTTCACGCATTCGCACGCAGCGTGACCAAATGTAAAACTAGAAATAATCTTGCAAACACATTCAGGTAAATTACATGCTGAACAAAGCAAAGTTAAGGTTTGCAAAATCATCATCCTCTACCCGACAACTGCTCTCACCCCCTTCCCACTTACTTGGCTCAATTTGCAATCAAACAGTTGATTCGCTCAATTAACAATTTAAATTGGTAGACAGTCTGATTTATTTGAATATGTTTTGTTTGTTACATTTTGATTTTTGAATGACCATGATACATGACAGATTTGCCAGAATCTGTTTGGTAGATCATTTCTAGTTTTACATTCTTCCGTGCGTGCTGCGTGCGAATGAGTGAACAATTTACATGTGGCGTTCAATACGCTTAAGCAAAATGTTTTCCACCTTCACTGTCAGCCATTTAGACGCACAAACATAACCAATGAAGATGACCGAATCTGTTTCCATCACGAAAAAGAGTATTTGTCACGCTTTGAAAGTCTACAGCGGTCCTGTGCCGATCCATTTAACCAGCGTAAGAAGCACATCATAAGTAAGTTCATGGTGGTATCATCCTGCTTTCCTTTTTGCATGACAGAGAACAGATGTTATTAATTTACTGTAAGGAAGTTCATTTCTCTCACTGTGATACACTTTATTTTCGGAATCCCTGAAAACTGTTGAAGAAGAAATGGCTACAAAGTTCAAACTGAAACCAGGATAGAAACTGCCTTAATTCAAAAGAAGTTACCATCATTTGTATAATAAGCTCTTTTGTTGTGATCGGTAATCTTGGTTGACAGTTCTTGGCATTTGTGATCATTTACGGTCAGTTGTGGGCAGATGGCCATATACTAAGCATCTCACTTAACCAATAACGTGAATCTTAAAATGGTACTAAACAATAGCATACAACTTATATTAGCTTCACCTTTTGGCATTTTATCAAAACAAAAGCCATAATGGGACGGGTGTTTTTTGCAAAAAAAAAAAAAAAAAAAAAACCCTATATTTCATGGCATGACTAAATAGTGAAGGAGATGAGAAAATAAGTTGCAATTTTGATCAAATAAAGCCAAGATATATACAGTCATGTAGAACAAGTTTCATTACCGTGGGTAACTGCCGACATGGTGAACTTGCCAATTCAAAATTGGCAAAAAAGTGACTTTTTCAGCTAGGACCCATTTCAGGGTCACCTAACTCCACTATTATGCCTTGGATGCAGTCAATCTTCCTTGTACCGACAGACCTGTCCTCAAATAGAAGGAATCCAGCACAGTTTAGCCTCTGGGTCATTCCACGCCAAACGTCCGAATGCCCCCGCTCGACCATCTCAGATTTGACTGAAAAAAATCCAGGAGGTTCACACACGTCCCAATAGGAAATGTCCCAAATTTTAGCTCCCAACTCCTTATAGTTTTGTCATAAAAAAACATTTTGTCAACTACCCCCTGACCTGTTTTGAGCAGAGTTTTCTGGGGAGCCACTTTCAGATTGTTGTATCTACAAAACTATTTAAGGTAGGTCCTTCAAATTTTCAAGGGTTGAAATCTGGCGAAAGTACTTGTAGAATATGGACTTTTACACATGTGCTTTTGGTTTATCACAGAATTCTGGGGGCTTGGATTTGCTCGAAAATTCTACTCTTCAAATATCAATGCATATTTGAAGGACTGTGGAAAGTGCAATTTCAAAGACAGAGGTTTGATATTGAACATACACCTTCTCACACATGCTGTGTACTTTGTATTTAAAAATGGCCCTCTGTGATGAACGGTCTAGAAGATATTAAGGTTTAAAAATGGAAAAAATAAATTTGGTGCCATTTTTGCCATGTTATACCAAAAAAATGACAGCACCCAACAACATAAAATTGACTGTTTTAGAAAGATTAGAAGTCTATTTTTAACATATCCAAAATTCGTGATGGTGTTCTGCCTTATTTTCGCAAAATGAATTTTTGAAAATGTGGTGTTTGCATACACGCATAGCATTCATGGCCTATGAAGGCACTTTCAGAAGCTAAGAAAACACCCTGAATTCATGACACACAGCTTAAACTCAACAAAATGCTTCATTTGATTCGTAATAAACTATACTTGAAGGATAACCCATATGTAGTCTTTAGTTATAGAAATAGAAATGTGTCAAATTGAGCATGCACACTACAGAACTTAATATGGATACACGCGTCAAACCACCTCCACATGTGGTTTTAACAATTAGATTCCAAAGCACTTTGGAATTGTTCACACCTGTATTTAAAACAAGCCATTAGCAGTCAGATTTACCATATATATGACTAGAGTGAACAGGCTCCAAGTCTTCAAGATGGCATCATTGGTTCCATGTTTTATTGGAGCTGCGTTGGGATGTACTGAAGACTGCCACAGGTTGGATTACACCAAAAGTTATGCAATGTAAGTCTCACTACTTTACATTAATATTTTTCTTGCAACTACATTTTGCAGCTTCACCTCAGGATCTAGATGTTATTGACTCACTTATGTGGTGAACACAAGTATTTTTAACTTTCTATTTAAACTTTCCTGATAACTGTGAATGTAGTATGAGTCAATTTAATAAGAATTTATGAAATGTTATGCTTCTGTTGTTTCAGACCAAGTCAGCTGATCTCTATCACCTCACTGTCAAATGATGACCAAATGCTCCTGAAGCACAGGTGTGGTTTGGAGGATGATGTACCACATGATGCAACTGTATGTTTGTACCACAGGAAAATAACCCTGGATTTTTACTCTTCTCTACAAAGAAACTGCTGCAACCCATATAACTTACATGCAAGACCCATAAAGAAAAATCTTCGCACCATCTCTTTGTCCCAAGCAGAGACCATTGGAAAGACATCAGTAAAGGCTGGAATGAAAGTATGCCTGCAGTGCAAGAAACACATGTATGAGATGTCAGCCAGTGTTCCATTGCAACAACACGTTGATCAGGACTGCGTACAACAGAAAGACATGAAAAACCAATTGGATGAGTGCTTCACTGCTATTGGTCTTTCCCCATGTAAAATTTCAAGAGTCAGTGCCAGGGATAAGGAAACCTATATTCAGAGAAAAGTTCAAGAAATTCACAATAAGACAAAAGAAATGCTACATTGGTGTGATGCAATTCCTTCAACATCACATGCTGCCCCAGTGACGACTACATCATCTGCTCATGTGAGTGATGTTGATTACTTTGTGGCAGCTTTGAAAAAGAAGTTGTCACTCACAACTGGAAGGCAGCAGCAGATCAAATTATTAACTCTAGTACCACAAAATTGGAGTATTGGAAAGACCATGGATGAATTTGGTGTTGGTGAGCGTATAGTCAGATTAGCTAGAGATCTGCGTTTAGAATATGGTATTTTGCCTGAAGTCACCCCTTCAATGGGAAGACCATTGAGTACTGACACTGTCAACTAAGTCATTGCATTTTTCCATCAGGATGATATTTCTAGACCATTGCCTGGTAAAAAAGACTTTAAGAGTGTGAAAGAAGGAGACACGAAAGTGCACAAGCAGAAAAGATCGATAGTAATGAATCTGAACAAAGCCTTCTAGTTGTTCAAGGAAACGTACCATGACGTGAAGATCGGAATTTCCAAATTTTGCTCACTGCGTCCCAAGGAGTGCATAACTGTAGGTGCAAGAGGGACGCATTCTGTTTGTGTTTGTGTGTACCATCAGAATGTGAAGTTAATGCTTTCTGCTTTCCCGATTTCAAACCAAGGAGAGAAGATCACCCAGGCTGATCTCCTGAACCATATTGTGTGTTCCACATAGAACATAGAATGCATGTTGCACAGGTGTGAAGAGTGCCCAGGATCAACAAATCTAGAACATTTTTTGAATGAAAAAGCAAGTGATCATGTGGACAACATGAACTTCAAGCAGTGGGTGACAACTGACAGAACTACTCTTGTGGACTACACCATACCTACAGAGGACTACCTAGAGTTACTAATGGAAAAAGTGAACCAACTGTCAGCTCACCATTTCATAGCAAAGCATCAGAGTCATTACTTGCATCAACTGAAGGATCAACTTCAGTCAGATGAGTGTATCATACTTCTTGACTTTGCTGAGAATTACTCTTTTATTGTACAAGACGGCGCCCAGGGTTACCACTGGGATAACTCCAAGTGTACCCTGCATCCTTTTGTAATATACCACAAGGAAGATGAGCAGCTGAGATGTTCAAGCATGTGCATAGTAAGTGATTGTCTGAAGCATGACACAGAAGCTGTGTACATTTTTCTGTGCAGTGTTATACCTGAAGTGAAGAAATTGCTGTCCACCTTGAAGAAAATTCACTATTTCAGTGACGGAGCTGCTTCTCAGTATAAAAAACGCAAAAACTTTATCAATCTGCTGTATCACTCCTCTGACTTTGGTGTTTCTGCAGAATGGAACTACTTTGCAACATCACATGGTAAGTCACCGTGTGATGGAATTGGTGGCACAGTAAAACGAGAGGCTACACGAGCGAGCCTGCAGGCCACTGTTACAAACCACATCCTAACCCCTGAAGACCTCTTCAAATGGACAGAAAAAAGCATCTCAGGGGTGAAATTTATGTGGATTAGTAAAGAAAGTCCAAGGCTGACAAGCTGGAAAGCAGATTTGCAAAGGCACTCACAGTGCCAGGCACTAGAGATCATCACTGTTTCAAGCCAGTCAATGCAACAACAAATGAGGTCAGCAGAGTGTCTGGAATTGCTGGATTTTTAGTCAACTATGAAGTAGAACGTGCAGAAGAAGAGGTTTCACAGGGCTTCCAGATCAGTGATATGATACCTGGCCAATATATAACCTGTGTTTACGACCATCACTGGTGGGTTGGAAGCATCAGAGAGACATCTGAAGCCCAGCAAGATGTTCAGATACAATTTATGCATCCACATGGCCCAGCAAAAAGTTTCTTCTGGCCCAGGAGAGAAGATTTGTGCTGGGTACCTGTGCAACACATAATTTCTAAAATAGATGTTCCTAGCACTACAACTGGACGTATATATACAATTCAGGAATGTGACATCAAAGCATCTGAAAGTTTCCTGAAAGAGTTCAGATAATTTACAATAGTTGTCCGAAAGTTACCAACTTTATAATTCATTTAATAAGTTCCATAAATCATTAGAATATTCATAATTGTTTCTACTAGACTGTCAATTACTTTTTATCATGGATAATTACTGAAGCATACAGGTTATTTTTGGTTCATCGTGGTACAACAGAAATGTAATGGTTTGTAATTTGTTTGTAATGGTAATGTAATTTGTGTAATTTGTTTGTAATGGTAATTGTTTTGTAATGGTTTGTCCATTATTTCAATATCTGAAAATTGCATATGCGATCCTTTAAGTGTAGTTTATGATGAATCAAATAAAGCATTTTGTTGAGTTTAAGCTGTGTGTTATAAATTTAGAGTGTTTTCTTAGCTTCTGAAAGTGCCTTCATAGTCCATGAATGCTATGCGTGTATGCGAACACCACATTTTCAAAAATTAATTTGCGAAAGTAAGGCAAAACACCATCACGAATTTTGGATATGTTAAAAACAGACATATAGTCTTTCTAAAACAGTCAATTTTATGTTGTTGGGTGCTGTCATTTTTTTGGTATAACATGGCAAAGATGGCACCAAATTTATTTTTTCCATTTTTAAACCTTAATATCTTCTAGACCGTTCATCACAGAGGGCCATTTTTAAAATACAAAGTACACAGCATGTGTGAGAAGGTGTATGTTCAATATTAAACCTCTGTCTTTGAAATTGCACTTTCCACAGTCCTTCAAATATGCATTGATATTTGAAGAGTAGAATTTTCGAGCAAATCCAAGCCCCCAGAATTCTGTGATAAACCAAAAGCACATGTGTAAAAGTCCATATTCTACAAGTACTTTTGCCAGATTTCAACCCTTGAAAATTTGAAGGACCTACCTTAAATAGTTTTGTAGATACAACAATCTGAAAGTGGCTCCCCAGAATACTCTGCTCAAAACGGGTCAGGGGGTAGTTGACAAAATGTTTTTTTATGACAAAACTATAAGGAGTTGGGAGCTAAAATTTGGGACTTTTCCTATTGGGAAGTGTGTGAACCTCCTGGAATTTTTTCAGTCAAATCTGAGATGGTCGAGCAGGGGCATTCGGACGTTTGGCGCGGAATGACCCCTCTGCAAGGGATCCTGGCCTCATGGGGAGCCCTTAAAAACTTAATTTTTGATTTCCACCCATAAAAATGTTCATACTTGAGAGGCCAATATCTTGAAAATGAAAAGAGATAGATAAATTTTGACAAACGATTCTGAAAGCCTGCAACCAAAATACCCTGGATAGCAATTTTCAGCCAATACATTTGATTGGTTCCAAAGATATTGGACTCCAAAATCCCCATAAATTAACGTTTGCGATTAGCTTGGGGCATGGCCCCTGATTTTTGGGGGACCATATCTCGGAAACCCCTTGGAGTAGGGGTCTAAAATTTTGCATGTGTTCATTATTATGAATATAGAGTTACTCCCTAAATAAATCTGAGCCAAATCGGAGTTGGTGACCCAGGGACCTCTGGTTGACTTAAAATGGAAGGACCCATACAGAATATTTCCCAGGACCTGCATCTGCAGGACGACTCCTAGGGCCCCACTGAGAAGTTGGATTCACTCTATATTTACAGCTCTGCTGATGGGTATAAAAGAACAAGCTATAACACCAAAATCTTCTGAAGCCACGCATATAATGCAACACTTAGCTTGCTAAACTACATTGAGACTGCAAGTTACCATACTTGCCAGGGGAAAATTCATTGCGTTAACGAGTAATAACGAAACGTTAGCTAACATGCAAGCGATGCTAGCTACCATTTTTTTAGTGCTAGCTAGTATCCTAGCCATTTGCACATGCATCAGTTCTATGACGCCAATTGAAGGATATCAAAGAATACAGGCTTTAATGAAACATTAAACGTACCCTACTTCTCTCAATTCGAGGCTTCGTTTGTTCTTTTCCGCGAATCATTGGTGAGTCTTGAAGATCCTTGCCTGTATCCATTGCGTTATTCAATAAGTGAGGCTGGTTTCCACTACTCCACACTATGCAAAACAACTTATTCTTCTTCTTCTTCTGTAGTGTTTCTTTTGTATA